>OX411543.1:15597129-15743162 GCA_948146395.1 Fragum whitleyi | reverse complement strand
GTGATTGCCAAATTAACCTATGATAAAAAAACAGCAGCTAATCCGAGACTCGAATGCTGTCCAGCCTCCCGCTTATATTGCGAATACTCTAAATGTGCCTACTGAGCTACCCTGCGTTCAGGATGACAAAACAATGCAAACAGTTTTCCAATTATTCTCCGCTTTGCACGTTCTCTTGCGTGCAAAGCGGTGTATAATTGGCAAACTGTTCCACTTTTTTTTTTTCTTTTTTTTTCACCCTGAACGCAGGACTGGCAATCCAGCCTTTTTTTTCTTTTCTCAAAACCGTGTGCAAGTTCAACACGGTTGTGTAAGTACTCCTTTAAATTTGTGCAAATAGATAAATAAAAAGATGACTTTTTGAATGTGGAAAAAATAATTGAAACTAGTTATGCTTTCAATCACTTAAAATTGCGTATACGACATTAAAATGGTAGATATTTATACCCCTTGCATAAAGAATACAAACAATTGTAAAAACCGATTATGACGACAAATAGAGTAAAATAATTATAGAATGAAAATAATTCTCAAACTGTTTAGATATTGAAATAGTATGTTTATTTATTAGTCATGATTTCGAAAATTCTATCTGCTTTATCCTAAATGTTTAGCCTGAATTGCGTTTCATAAAATATATGTCTATTTCAAATACATTGCTAATTTTCAATATTCCTTGTTTGAGACTTAAATGCGATTACCATTCGATATGTCTATACATGAAGTAATTAGTCTTTACACACCGGCGGAGTTATAAATAAATCCACACTTAAACTTAACAATAGCTTATTTTTATACAGAATTCTGTTAAAATGCGATTGAAGAAACAGCATATGTTAATTTGTGTTTTTGGAGGAATATTGATAATTGTGATGAGAATTTTACTAAAGTCACGTAGACCCGATCCGCACGATAAAATCGAACGGGTTCCGGGATTTCGCGAACGCGTTCGAGAGACGAATTGTGTAGCTAGTCTACGAGGAACTATACCAAAACGAATTCATCAAATATGGAACGACGAAATACTTCCGGATGAGTTCGTTGAGCACGTGACTAGTCTAGTTCGTGATAACCCTCCACCAGAATGGGAATACATTTACTGGACTAAAGAATCAGGACTACTTTTCATCGAGGATGTATTTCCGAGCTTACTGCATATCTACACAGCTAAAGGTAGGCCATTTTAAATTTGTGACCTGTCACGCGAAAACGGTCCATCTCGGGAACTCTGTCAAATAAATGAACGCTGACTTAATGGTGACTTAAAAACTGAATCCAATTGAAAGTGCCTGGGTGCAAGGTACCCAGGAGTTCTGAGTTCAAATCTCGGCAGGGGTCAAATTGTAACCAATTAAGATATCAATTTTGTGAAATATATGAATTTAATATAATCAAAAGTACTTATATTTTAACCATTTCTTTACTGTTCACAGAAGTGCTGTGGAAATGTGGATCTTCTCCACATGTCCACACAAGTACTTTCATTATATCTTTTCCTAGCCTCCAGCTCCAAGGTCTTTTTTTAAAAAGATTGTTGAAAGCCCCATAAACCCCATTCAAGCAAACAAAACAAACCAATGCCTTTTATGTTCATGATCTTAATCAAAGTACTGAAAGTACTGATAAGTTGGAATGCGTTCAAGACACTATGACATCAAGCCACTAACGAAGCTGACGCCTCCCGCCCAGGTCATCACATATTATGTCTCGACTTTTGACTAAACTATTCACCAAAGCGCGTTAAAATATGCGCTAGGTCAGATGACTAGGAACATTTTGTAAAAGTTTCATCCAAATCGGTCCATAAATAGTGGAGGAGTTGCGTTCACAAGATTTTTCAAATGAAAGCCTCTTTTTCCATGACACGGCTAATATTCACCAACCCGTGACAATAGGCACTAGGTCAGGTGACTAGGAACTTTCTGTGAAAGTTGCATCCAAATCGATCCATAAATGAGGGAGAAATTGGTTTAACAAGATTTTTTTTTACGTGAATGCTCTTTTTCCATGACGCGGCTGAAATTCACATAACCGTGACTTTATGCGCAAGGTCAGGTGATTAGGAACATTCTGTGAAAGTTTCATCCGAATCCATCCAGAAATTTTGGAGGAGTTGTGCTCACAAGAAAAGTGGACGTACGTACGGACGGACGGACAGACGGAAAAGATGACGCCAATATCCGACCGCCCACAGCTGTGTATAAAAATGAAATCCGAGAAAATACTATGCTTGTACAGTCAAAATCGCAAAATTCAAGACTAGCCTTAAGGTAACGCAAATTTATGCGTAAATTAAACGATACATATTTTTTGAAATCCAAAAATGTTTTTTGAAAGCCAATTTCAATCGTACGATTGCGATACTATCAAATTTCGGTCGTAGGACCTTTCTTGAACGTGGCCCCTGAAGGCAAAATACGTGGGGTTGGTAAACTCGTTCAGATATTTGATAAAAACAAAGGCTGTAGTTAACTTGTGATTATCTTCAATGATATTTAAAGGATTGCGCACGTGCGTATTTTTGCACAAGTGAATTTATGTCTAAGCAATTTTAAAGAAAATGGACAAAAGCATAAAGAGAAGATAAATGTTTGCCTATAGACCCGCAATTTAGAGTGAGTGATCAAAGGTAAATTTTGTCTATACAGGTATAGACAAAATTGACCTTTCATCTATCACTTAAACTTGTGGATCTATACCTTCATCGATCCTTGCTGCGTCCACCATCAAGTGAAACTGTCGCTCGATTTGGAAATGGGGTTCAAATATTTGCTGGATCGGGTTGTTAATACAGATAAATAATCTGCAGATTTTGTGCTTTTCTAATAATGGTTTACGAAACAATTAGATAAAAAACATTTGGACTACGGTATTTTGTTGAAGTGTGTAAAAAGTTCGTTCAGAAAGAGAAACTAGACCTGTAAAAGAAGCTATAACATAATTCTACGAAAAACAGGTCTCGATGTTACCAAATAAGTGTATCACGTGGTTGGCTTTTGCTATTGCCACAATTCTACGAAAAACAGGTCGCGTATTACCAAATAAGCAGATCACGTGATTGGACAGTGCTGTTGTCAATAGCTTGCTTTATTGGACTTGACTTATCACATGATTTCCAAATATAGTAATGAAAACATTTGCTACTATTAAATTCGTACGCAAGTTTAAATAAATTTCGTTTAAAACATAAATTAGCGTGTTAATAAATTACATGAAGTGGTAGTTGTGTAATTGTTCAACATTATTACTTCTTGATGAAATATACTATCTGTGTCAAGTTGAGATATACAAAATAGACCGAAGTGTATTCACATCCAGACCACGTGATATGTGTTATCAGAAAACCCGAAATGAAATTATCTTGTGTTCATTTTGCGGTTTTGTTAAATCTAAGTTGGAATTGCTCCGCATTCCAACTTAAAAAGTGAAATATCAGTCTACATGAATTATTGTATTGTAAATAATGCAGTGATATGTTTCATCATCATGATAATTTTATTCATTTGCTTTAAGGTTGTGAACCCGTAATAGTTACTCAATGTTTCGGGAGTAGTAAACTTTAAAATGTTAACTGAGGTTTCCTAATGATTTTCACTATATCAATATATATGGTCAATATTGTGAATAATCAAGAGTTCTGAAATGTTGCGGAACTATTATGGGTCCACTACCTTAAAGCAAATGTGTAAAATTATTTAAAAGCTCACATGAGCACAACATGTTCAAAGTGATTTGATAGGATCACCCTGAATCTGTTGTCTGTCCTTGGCTGACCCTTTTAAAAAGTGTTCTCAAAATTCTGATTGGCCCTTGAATATTGATGTAATATGTCCGGCCTTTTAATGCCCATCATGGAAAGATTGGGGGTTTTACCATTGTCCGTCTGACTATATGACTGCAAAACTTAATAAAACACTAAATATTTCCAATCACTTCAAGGCTATTCAAGTGCAAAGACATCTTGCTTCACTATTAAATCTTTGTGCGATATCACCTCCTTAACCACTGTGCCAGTTTCAATGAATTTGGCCAGAACAGCTTTTGAGTGACATTTTTTATACGCTGCTGGAGGCGGTTGTTTCGTGAATATTAGCATCATCTTCTCTGTCTATCCATCCGTCCATCCATCCGTACATCCAATTTTCCCTCATTTATGGACCGATTTGGATAAAACTTTCACAGAATGTTCCTTGCCATCTGACCATGCACATGAAGTCAGGGTTTGGTTAATTTCAACTGTGTCATGGAAAAAGGGGCCTTCATGTAAAAAAATCTTGTGACACAGTTCCTCCCTCATTTGTGGACCGATTTGGATGAAACTTTCACAAAATGTTCATAGTCACCTGACCATGCACCTGAAGTCATGGTTTTGTGAATTTCAACTGTGTCATGAACAAAAGGGGCCTTCATGTAAAACAATCTTGTGAACGCAAGTCCTCCCTCATTTATGGATCAATTTGGATGAAACTTTCACTGAATGTTTACAGTCACTTGACCTTGCGCATGAAGTCATGGTTTTGATAATTATAGCTGTGTCATGGAAAAAGGGGCCTTCATGTAAAGAAATTTTGTAAATGCAATTCTTCCTTCATTTGTTGACTGATTTGGATGAAACTTTCACAAAATATTCCCAGTCACTTGAGCTTGCGCATGAAGTCTCAGTTTTGTGAATTTTAGCCGCGTCATGGAAAAAGGGGCCTTCATGTAAACAATCTTTTGAACCCAACTCCTCCCTCATTTATGGACCGATTTGGATGAAACTTTGACAAAATGTTTCTTGTCAACTGACCCAGTGCAAATTGTCTCAGTTTGGTGCATCTCTGGTACCAAGGTCAAGGTCATGTTTCACTGTCAATTTCATCGGTCAAAGGTGACATTTTGAAAAAAAAATGTGGTTATGGGGGCATTTGTTTTTGTACAAACACATCTTGTTTCACTTTAAAATATTTGAGAGACATTTCCTCCTCAACCTTTGGGCCAATTTTAATGATTTTTTTTTCCAGAATATTCTTTGGATGATCCTTCTCAGATTTTTTTACAAAAACTTGATAAACCAAAAACAAATCTGGGGTGACAGGGTAGGGGCCTTTTTCAGTATGAAGTCTTAAAACACTATCTCCTTGAAAACTTTGTGCCCTAAATTATACTTGGATTACATCAACTGGACTAATAAAATACAGATGAGTTATATGAGGCCCATTCTGTACCTCATGTTTTGCAAACTAAATCCCTAATGTTCATAAGAGAAGTTTAGAAATGAGTGAGTTACTGGTATTGATTCAAAATATTGGAATTAGAAGTAAAGCTAAGTCTCAGGATGAAATTCCTTCTGCAAATTAATAAAGTACATAATCAAAAAATCACTTCATTTATTTAAAAGAGTGGAAAGCCTTTCAGAATTCATTGTTAAAAGACAACAATTGAAGACTGCGATCGTTTTGAGGCTTTGCCTTTTTCATATTAAAAAACGCATAAAAATTCTGTAGATGGCTTCCTATTTCTTCAAGAACCCATGGAACGCTAATAATTTGAATTATGTCAGTGAAATCGCGAATATTCTCTATCAAATTTTATTTTGAATGACGCTGTTATTTATAGACATACGACAGTTGCAAGTAAAACCTTAAGTACAGTTCAAAACGTCGTGAAATTTACACTCATTCCGATCAAAATTATTCTGAATCATTCACTCAGCGCTCCATTCAGTCATTCCAAACACTCGCTCAAATCGATCAAAACCGCACAGAAATCATTAGAAAACATTTAAAAACCATTCAAGACTTTCAACAACAAATTCAAATCGATCTTTCTATTCTACGATTTTATAAGTTGGTGTGGACAATAAAGTGCCTTATTGTTCCACGATGACGTATAATCAGAAAAGAACGTATATTTTATTAAAGGGGGGCAACTTATATTGCTAATTTTGTTCACCATGAACAAAATTAGCAATTTGGTTTACCTCCTTTTAATTTCGATCAAAACTCGCTTCGCAAACTCATTCAATTTCATTCCGAGACCATTCCAAAATTATCCACCTTATCAATTTCTCGATGTTCTTAACTATATGGATTTACGTCTACACATGGGCCGACTCTCGGTTGACCTGGATAGACCCTTTGTCTTAAGAATAGTCGAGCTAAATAACGCAGATCTACATTTTCTCATACATATACCTAAATATAGAAAACAGTTTCTGTGTGGTCATAAAATGCCGAATTCATTGCCGAATTTTCACCTGTTCATGATGACGAGTTCGATAAATCTGTTTTCTGATGATCACAATTTTGATATTCTTTTTAGACTATGGCCTGATTTTTGTGAAAAATAGGTGGAATTAATTAGAGTTGTTTGGGTTTTTTGTTGTTGTTGTGGTTGTTGTTTTATTTTATTTATTTATTTTTATTCGAGGATAACACGATAAAGGGTCGAATGACTCTTATTTCCATCGTGGTCCTAACTCATGCCAGATCAGTTGTTGTTGTTGTTTTTAAAATTTTCGGCACAGCGTGGAAAATTACGTCACTGTTTTTATTATGACGGCATTTTCACGGCAACAAATATCATTGCCTTACTACACATGTATAAGCTGGTTTACATAGTTATTCCACTAGTGTAATAACATGCATAAAATGACAACGAGGTTACTTCTCTACGACCACATAGGACCTAATATGAAGAGCTATATTAAATTCAGGATAAAAAAGTCATTCCGAGGCGTTTCGTCGAGGTAGCTCAAAACGCTCCGAAATGTCAATGGGCGGGCAAGCGATTCACCAGTTGCACGCTTAGCGATCCTGGTATTTGGCATAGAGGTCATTGTTCACTGTAGATCGAAATTTTGTACAGTTATCAATACAGTTAAATTGACATTGGAAATGATTTCTGAACGATTTGCGGGCGTTTCCGACAGGTTCGAATTAGTTTTTAGAATTAATGAATGGAGCGCTGAGCGAGCGAATTAGAAAAGTTTTGATTGAACGTAAACTTTACGATGTAAATAACTGTATGTACATGTAATTTCAACATACACGTTATCTCTTGGACAATTGTCTTCACTGAACACTTTCAAATTTCACCGTGTCTGAAGTGCATAAAGTTTCGGTAGTACAGTTAATAACATCGTGAAATTGACATTGTGAATGGTTGTGGAATGATTTCGGAATGGAATTGAATGTGTGTGTGGAGAGAGCTTTGAGTGAAATTAATTGGAGACAATCCAATATTGCTAATTTTGTTCAAGATGAACAAAATTAGCGATATATAATTACCTCCCTTTAATAAAACACGTGTACTGTTCTGTTTGTACCTTTTCGTAGACCAATCAGACTCTTTAAAGTTCCCACTAGTTAAAAATTCGTAGAATAAATAGATTGATTTGAATTTATTGTTGAAAGTCTTGAACGATTTTTAAATGTTGTCTAATGATTTCGTAGCGTTTTTGATCGGTTTGAGTGAGTGATTAGAATAAATGAATGTAGCTCTGAGTGAATGATTAAGAACCTACCAGAAATACTCGAAAGGGGAGTTAGGCAGTATATAAAAATAGATAGATAGATAGATAGATAGATAGATAGATAGATAGATAGATAGATAGATAGATAGATAGATAGATAGATAGATAGATAGATAGATAGATAGATAGATAGATAGATAGATAGATAGATAGATAGATAGATAGATAGATAGATAGATAGATAGATAGATAGATAGATAGATAGATAGATAGATAGATAGATAGATAGATAGATAGATAGATAGATAGATAGATAGATAGATAGATAGATAGATAGATAGATAGATAGATAGATAGATAGATAGATAGATAGAAAGATAGATAGATAGATAGATAGATAGATAGATAGATAGATAGATAGAAAGATAGATAGATAGATAGATAGATAGATAGATAGATAGATAGATAGATAGATAGATAGATAGATAGATAGATAGATAGATAGATAGATAGATAGATAGATAGATAGATAGATAGATAGATAGATAGATAGATAGATAGATAGATAGATAGATAGATAGATAGATAGATAGATAGATAGATAGATAGATAGATAGATAGATAGATAGATAGATAGATAGATAGATAGATAGATAGATAGATAGATAGATAGATAGATAGATAGATAGATAGATAGATAGATAGATAGATAGATAGATAGATAGATAGATAGATAGATAGATAGATAGATAGATAGATAGATAGATAGATAGATAGATAGATAGATAGATAGATAGATAGATTTTGAACGGAATGAGTGTCATTTTCACGATGTTTTAAACTGTACGCGATTACCCTATGGTACGATGTCACCACCCAGTGACAGAATTCGATCATAAAAAAGACCGAAATACAAAGCAGGGAATTCAGACGAATAAATGAAGTCATAATATTTGTTTAATGGTTTCGCTTCTTTGTTCGCACGTTTTGAATCATACAAAAACTCTTTATAATACATAATTGATTTTTAAATGAACGCATTCGGATTTCATGAAAATATTCGTCATTGGGTCACGATTTATATAAATTATGTTAAGATAATTTCAGAAGTGTATGTACGCACATGTAGAGGTCTTATTCTACGCCTTTTATTCTTGCGCCAACCATAAAGAATATTTCCATTCATATGGCTAATAAGCACTTGAAAAAAGGAAAAAGATATTTTTTCTATAAGTAATAATCAGAAAGTATTATTTGACTTAAGGTGGGAGAGGAAAATAGCGTCTTTTGAGATAAGTGCACATATATTGGTATCTATGGAAACGTTGTGTTAGCGCGATCTCAACGGTGTATGTTTTTAAACGTTCATTTTAGAATTTCGCGGTTTCGCGCGTTTTTCACAAATGACCCTACGCGTTCTTAAACGCTTACCCTCATCGTATTTAGGTGTTAGGTAATTCAATTCAATAGAAAACGCCAAAATATATTTATATGTATTCTTTATTTCCTCCATATATGAAGATTACAAGTTAGAACAAATATACATCAAATTTATAACAAAGTTGTGAAATGTGAAAAAAAAAAACACAAAAACATCTGAACGAAGAGAGTGTATAAAAGAAGAAAGCCAAAACGATAGAAGAAAGACTAGGTGATATGGAAAAAGCAAACATGAAGATGCGATATAACTTACAGTTTTGTGAGAAATAATTATCTATCAAAACAGGCATCTGAAAGATCGTTAGAATCGTAATGGACTGATCCTATACACACGTTGGTAAATTTTTAGAGCTTATCGCAACTTTTACATTCAGTTTCCATTTTAATAACATGACAGACATGCGTTAAAGGTGACATCTTGGTCAAGATGGGATGAATATGGGAATCGGTATGCTTATTTCTGGGTATTCTCCAAGGCACTTTACCAATGCCCTTGGTGTGTCCCAGAGCGTTGTTTCCCGAATGTGGAATCGGTTTCTAACGACTTGTAATTTTACAGTTAATTACGTCGTGAAATAAACATTCACCTCAATCAAAACCATTCTAAATCGCTCACTCAGCGCTCCATTCATCAATTCCAAACACTCACTCAAACCATTCAAAAACGCTTAAACCCATTGAAAAATTTAAAATCAACAACGTCATTCAAAATAAATTTTGATGGAGAAAAATTGCGATTTCACAGACACAATTCAAATTGTTAGCGTCTCATAGGTTCTGAAAGAAATATGAAGCATTTAGAACTTTAGTCTGCATTTTTTCTTATTAAAGGGAGTTAATCAGTATCGCTATATTTGTTCATCCTGAACAAAATTTGCGATATAGGATTACCTCCCATTAAATTCACTCAAAACTCGTCCCACACACTCAATCAATTTCATTCTTTAATCATTCCAAAATCATTCATCTTGTCAATTTCCCGATGTTGTTAACTGTACGGACCAATCAGACGTTTTTCTTAAAACCCACGTCAGCCAATAAAATTATGGAACGATTTGATCGGTTTGTAGACATATGTCGATCGATTTGAACGATTTCGAAATGATGTTTTGAACGATTTTGAACTGTTTGAATATTTTGAGTGAGTGTTTGTAATTGATGAAAGGGAGAAAATTTATAATCTGGTCGAGGTGATTTTCAATTTCTCGATGTGACTACATGTAACTGGAATTGCTTGTAACTTTATCCTAAGTGAAGGATTTTGCTGAAAATGACTGAGCTTTTGCTCTAAGCGTGAAAGAAATGCCGAGAAAAAAGACCTGAGTTCGGTTAAATCCTAGCTTATAACAAACAATTCTATAGGAGATTTAGAAGGGTGAAATACAAAAAATCTACAAAATGAAAGGATTGTTCAAAGTCGTAAATTGAGCATAACGTTAAGTTTTTTTTTTTATAAAACGAACAGAGTAGATCATTGTTATGTCGTCATTGAAATACATTTGAAGTCAATTCAGCTAAAAGTCAAATTGATTTTTTCTTCAGATCAATTGTCCTCTTAAATGCAAAACTGCTTTATGTACTACATGTCTAAAAATTTCACCCGTCACGAATAAAGGAGTCATGTATCATCTAGGAACTGTATCACATAACAATTATGTACTTGAAAAAAGCGAGGGTCAAGCCACAGTCGCATTTCGAAAAGTGTTACTTAGGAAGGGAGAATGGTCATAACAATAAAGGCAAGGCCGAGAGTTCCCCGATGCGTCGCCGATTTTAGAGAACTCCGCTACGCTGCACCTAATAGGCCGTTGCACCTATTAGACGCCGACCATTTGGTAATCTATCGCCGTCCGACGAATCATCGCGAACATGTCGGAGCTTAATATGAAGTAGCTTTTAGAACTGATTTGTAATGAACGAATCTAGGAATATCCATTATTCTAACCTCCATAAGACCAGCTCGATGGCTCAGCATTAAACAGTTGTAACTCCCTATATGTTTATAGGTAGTTACCACTGTTTCGCGCTGAGCCTTCGAGCTGTGAGAAAACAGAATCAACGCGAGGATAAACATGTATTTCTCGCTCAATCTCCTATTATGAAGGTTTTTATTGCTTTTTTCACCTGGGGACAACATGATAGAGGGTCGAATGACTTTTATTTCCATCGTGGTCTTAGCTCATTCCAGATATTATCCTACGCATTGAGGGAGAGGCAATGGGTTTTATCCACTGCTTCCAACTTTTTACAGCTGGGTGGACTGGGGCCCTGTCTTTAAAGTGTCCTGCCCAATTACACTACCCTCCTCCGGTAGGCCCGAACCCACAACCACCAGGTTACAAGTCAAGCGCGTAAAACAATCGGCCAACGAGCCAGACACTCTTTGAATCAACCAATGGGAACACACAACAGGCGACTGTTTGCAGCTGCAGTTACTATGAAATAGACTGTATATTTTCAACCTTGTACGTATGGAAATAGGAGAAAAAAATGTATTTTTCCGATTGTTCGCTGAAATGCTTCGAATCCATGCGTTTTTCACACATATAAAGTGTAAATTCGGATACCTTTAATTTCAAACTCCTTTTGAACCTCGCGTGAAAAACAACGAGATTTAACTTATCTTTAACGCATACAGCATGATAAAGGTTTTTTTTAGTTTCATAGATCTACCTCATATGAAATCAACCAATCTCTTTCTTCTCCAAATAATGTGGTAAATGTTATCCCTTTCCTGTTTTACAAAATTCTGGACCTGTCCAAATTCAAAGGTTTTGCAGACAAAAAATTAAAAGTGGATTCAAATTGAAAAATAACCATCCAGTAGGGTAGAAAATAGTGTGGAAAAAGAAGAAATTGCTTGATAGAAGCAATTTCTTCTTTTTTCACAATGTTTCCTAAATCATAAAATCACAGGCACGTAAAAAGCAGGGATTAAACAGCAAAGGGTTAAGTCATCAATACCATTGGTTCTGAATTTGAAAATACAAAAAATAATAAAAATAAAACTTACATCAATTTTTCGGTAAAGATGTGAGAACAGCCTAGAGTTTTGGCCAGGAAAATAATTTTTATCTAAAAAGAATAAGGATTTTGAATTCTACTGCACTATAAAGCCATTCTGAATAAAGAGCCATGTTTGACTGGCTTCTACTTGGAATCTACTAAATATATAATTTGTTACGAATGAGAGTAAAACATGCAGCCTGTCTGGAACTCGAACCAAGGACATCTTGCATGCAAGGCTTTTACTCTATAATTATGTGCCAACTGAACCAACTGTATTCTCTCGAAATAGTGTGTCTGTTCACTCCTTTTACTATATAATATCATCTTTGAATTTCAAAACAGCAGAATTATATATAGTTTTAAATCACGCTGTAGCGCCTTTAAGTCATATATTTTTCAACGCAGTCAAAGTCCATCGTGATTGCCAAATTAACCTATGATAAAAAAACAGCAGCTAATCCGAGACTCGAATGCTGTCCAGCCTCCCGCTTATATTGCGAATACTCTAAATGTGCCTACTGAGCTACCCTGCGTTCAGGATGACAAAACAATGCAAACAGTTTTCCAATTATTCTCCGCTTTGCACGTTCTCTTGCGTGCAAAGCGGTGTATAATTGGCAAACTGTTCCACTTTTTTTTTTTCTTTTTTTTTCACCCTGAACGCAGGACTGGCAATCCAGCCTTTTTTTTCTTTTCTCAAAACCGTGTGCAAGTTCAACACGGTTGTGTAAGTACTCCTTTAAATTTGTGCAAATAGATAAATAAAAAGATGACTTTTTGAATGTGGAAAAAATAATTGAAACTAGTTATGCTTTCAATCACTTAAAATTGCGTATACGACATTAAAATGGTAGATATTTATACCCCTTGCATAAAGAATACAAACAATTGTAAAAACCGATTATGACGACAAATAGAGTAAAATAATTATAGAATGAAAATAATTCTCAAACTGTTTAGATATTGAAATAGTATGTTTATTTATTAGTCATGATTTCGAAAATTCTATCTGCTTTATCCTAAATGTTTAGCCTGAATTGCGTTTCATAAAATATATGTCTATTTCAAATACATTGCTAATTTTCAATATTCCTTGTTTGAGACTTAAATGCGATTACCATTCGATATGTCTATACATGAAGTAATTAGTCTTTACACACCGGCGGAGTTATAAATAAATCCACACTTAAACTTAACAATAGCTTATTTTTATACAGAATTCTGTTAAAATGCGATTGAAGAAACAGCATATGTTAATTTGTGTTTTTGGAGGAATATTGATAATTGTGATGAGAATTTTACTAAAGTCACGTAGACCCGATCCGCACGATAAAATCGAACGGGTTCCGGGATTTCGCGAACGCGTTCGAGAGACGAATTGTGTAGCTAGTCTACGAGGAACTATACCAAAACGAATTCATCAAATATGGAACGACGAAATACTTCCGGATGAGTTCGTTGAGCACGTGACTAGTCTAGTTCGTGATAACCCTCCACCAGAATGGGAATACATTTACTGGACTAAAGAATCAGGACTACTTTTCATCGAGGATGTATTTCCGAGCTTACTGCATATCTACACAGCTAAAGGTAGGCCATTTTAAATTTGTGACCTGTCACGCGAAAACGGTCCATCTCGGGAACTCTGTCAAATAAATGAACGCTGACTTAATGGTGACTTAAAAACTGAATCCAATTGAAAGTGGCCTAAGTTCCTTTGCAATTTATTTGATGAAACAGATGAGTATCCATTTACAGTTAATAACATCGTGAAATTGACATTCACCTCAATCATAACCAATAAAATCGCTCACTCAGCGCTCCGATCATTCATTCCAATCACACTCACTCAAACCATTCAAAAACGCTCAAACCCATTGAAAAATATAAAATTAACAACGTCATTTAATCCTGAACAAAATTTGCGATATAGGATTACCTCCCATTAAATTCACCCAAAACTCGCTCCACACACTCAATCAATTTCATTCCTAAATAATTCCGAAATCATTCACCTTGTCAATTTCACGGTGTTGTTAACTGTAATAGGTAAACTAATTGACTAATTTACTTACATATGCACTGAGCAGACGTATTTGAAAGCCAACCGCTTATTATGAAATCGTAGCGAATAATCGCATAAAACCTCATAAAGTAACATTAAACCATTCAAGAAATCTTCAATATTTATCAATATTTGTTACAAACTTTCAGAATCATGAGCAAAAATATGTAGTCCGTGGCTACTTTCAACTTCCGGTTAATACTGTGTAATGGCTCCCCGCTTTTGAATGACGAGTCAGCTTCCGTTGAACATCGAAGACACAATATTCATATAGTTAAGAACTTCGTGAAATTGACACTCATTCCGATCAAAATCATTCTTAATCATTCACTCAGCGCTCCATTCATTCATTCCAAACACTCACTCAAATTGATCAAAAACGCTCAGAAGTCATTAGAAAACATTTAGAAACCATTCAAGACTTTCAACAAAAAATTCAATTCGATCTTTCTCTTTTACGCTTTTATTAGCTGGTGTGGAATTCAAAGTGTCTGATTGGTCCACGATGACGTATAATCAGAAAAAAACCCGTATATTTTATTAAAGGGAGGTAATTAATATCGCTAATTGTGTTCGTCATGAACGAAATTAGCAATATTGGATTACCTCCCTTTAATTTCACTTAAAACTCGCTCCACACACTCATTCAATTTCATTCCGAAATCATTCCAAAAATTATTCACCTTGTCTATTTCACGATGTTCTTAACTGCATGTCCTATACATTGTAATTCCGAATACCTTCTCCTGAAGCTTAGCATTACGAAGTTACTGTAAACGGGGTAATTTTGGCGGTGGTTTTATTTTGGCTATATTTGCGGTCAAGCTGAAATGCGCCAAAATTAATCCACCGCCAATATTTGTCATTATTAAATGAGAAATTTCTTTATTTTGGTGGATATGAACTCTATTCATTTTTGTCAATGTTAATTATATTTATATCAAAGATATGAAGATCATTCTTATTCAAGTTGGGATAAGAAAATCTGCTGACAACGTAGACATTTCGACGGGTCAGCGCAATACGATTGTAAGTGCCTATAAGTTAAAGGTCCTCTTGACCCAAAGGTCCTGAGTTCGATTCACGGGAGCGGCTATCGATCTTGGTTCTTCCATTGGCCCACACATTCGGCGCGAGTACTGGTGAATTTTCCAGGAAGCAGAATCGAGAGGGATTAATCGAAGTTGTAAGAACTTGTTTTCCAATCGATGTAAAATAAAAAAAAGTTTAAACCAAACCAACATTTGTTTTCCAAATAATCAAAGTTGGCCTAAAAGGCAACATGTTGTCATGAAAATATAAAATAAGAATGTATCTAATCAATCAAAATTTTGAAGACGTTTGTCTGAAACTTGGCTCTTGTTTTTCCCACCAAAACGGCTTACGTTCCATCAATGATATTAATTCTTTCTTTCTTTAACAAGAAGTTTAATTTCGAAAATAAAACATGCCGTATGGTAAATAAGAATAATCATTATATAATCATAGAATTACATTTGAGCGAAAACTTTCGCCCCTGGACAGTCTGCACAGCTTGCGCAGTCTGACAAGGGGCGATACATTTTCGCACTTCCGTCGAAGAGTACCATTTATCACACTTTCACGTGTATTTTTCAGATTCCAGCGATGTTTTACGAGCTGACATTCTCCGTTACCTAGTCCTGTACGAATATGGAGGAGCGTACTTCGATATAGACACCATGAGTGTTCGATCATTGGACTCTTTCGTAGACAACCACGAGTGTTCCTTTGTTACCGAACCGGCTGAACATTTCTTTTACATGAAGACTGATTTCTTACTGACAAATTCAGCTCTTTTGTGCGTGCCAAGACACCCGTTTTACAAACACATCTTATTTAGAATATTTACGATGGATAAAAAGTGTAAGGATCCTTTCTTCTGTACCGGTCCACCCGTTATTTCTGCCATGTATCGTGAAATAAACAGGACTACTTGTGACGTAGGACGACTTCCGGATGTTCAATCATCCGAGGTGTTCCAAGATGTTTATGATCATAAACTACAAAAGGAGAATTTAGACAGAATATGTTCTGCTGCCAACTATGACAAACTCCAGCAATATGAAATTGACATATGCGAGAACTGGAAACGCCGGGGAAGGGAACACCGGAAATTGAGTGAGAAGGCGTATACATATCACACGTGGTATCATACAACCAATCATAATGTTACATTATTAGCTAAAAATAGAATAACAAATATAGTGCCAACAGTCAAAATATATGGAAAGAACTTTAAGAAAGTTGATCTTATTTAACATTAACTACCCTTCTTTCATTTGTGCCAATCACGTTAATATTAATGTTTGTATTGTTTCATAGAATTATATTAAATTTGATTTATATTTATCGCACCGAGTGCTCTTTAATTATTCTATAAACATAACTAATGCAACTTTTCATGAGAAATGCACAATATAATGGGCATTATCTTCATGCTACAGTTAGTAATATCATGAAAATGACACTCATTTCAATCAAATTAATTCTAGATTACTCCCCCATTAATTCCAAACACTCACTCACCATTCTCAATCGTTCAAAAATATTTCGAAATCGTTCAAATCGATCGATTTTATTGGCTGGTGTGGACTTGAAAGATTCTGATTGTCCAAACAAACAGAAAAGTCCATTATTCTTTATAACTGGAAGTAATAGAATATTTTTAATTTCGCCCGATTTGGCGAAACTAGCGTTATTATATTACCTCCCCTAAATTTCAATTAAAACTCACACCACTTATCGAAATTCATTTAAAAATCACCCTAAGATCATTTCAAAAAAGCATTCACCTTGTCAATTTCATCATGTTATTAACTGCATTGTCACTTTTAAATCGAAAAATATTTTCATAACATCAACAATAAATAATATCATATTTTCTTCTGTCTTCAGAAAATTGATATGCCCCTATAAAGCTCATGCAGTTGGTAAAATTGAGATTGCACATTCACTGCGATCGTAGTTACTCTAAATCGCTCTCTCCTTCTGAAGCATTCAATTCACTCACAAAAATCACCGAAAATAGCCCCGAAATCGTTCAAAATGCACCAAACCGTTGAAAACGAACAATAACCTTATTCAAAACCGATCAAATCATTCTACGATTTTCTTTGTTTGGATTTGAAATCGTTTGATCGGTCTCTGGAGACACGTTTACTGGAAAAAAACTAATTCATTTCAAAGGGAGATAACAGATATCGATAATTTCGGACGAAATTATCGATATTGATACCCCCCCCCCCCCTCCCCTTAGTCTCATTCAAAACAACCTCAACTCAGTCATTGAAATTCTTTTAAAAATCATTTCTATACCGTTCAACTTTTCTATTACACATTTCTTTACGGTGCCATTCAGTTACACACCGACCAACGTCATCGTCAGACTCCATTCAGAATAACGCAAAATTATATCAGTTTTGTAATCACGTCTCTAAGGTAGTGGACCCGTAATAGATGCGCAACGTCTCAAAGTAAATGAACTTTAATAGTGTTGACCGAGGTTTCCTAATGATTTTCATTAGGAAACCTCGGTTAACATTCTTAAAGGTTATATGTTCCAAAATGTCGCGGAACTATTACGGTTCCACTACCTTAAACAGAGACATTCGTATCAACAGATTGCAAAGTGACGGCTGTGATCAGACTACAAATGAACAGACCGTTCTTGGTATATAGTGGGCGAATATCGATGGCTCAGTGAGAAACATTTTTAACCGCGAACAAACAAATTATTGTGCGTTACGACTTTTTTTATCCGACCCATCGATTTATGAATTCGCCTGAAACTTGATATGATATTGTAAAAAATGCTATGTTTTGTGTCAAAGCCATATTTTTGCTGTATTGTAAATGGCTAAAGACATATTGTGTCGATATATGCCAATAAATGTATGTATGTATGTATGATATTTTTTGCGGAACTGTACGTTAATAATTTGACTTTGATGAGGGCATTCGTTTAAACCGTAGAAGAATTTGCAAGGTATTATTGAAACGACATGACGCCGTCTAAATTTATTGAAGGAATGTCTTTAAGACCATTTACGAAGAAACTTTTCTATTGGCTGATAAAGAATCTTTTTTACATTTATTCTGCCCTTCAAATACAATTCATTGCATCGTGAAATTGACACTCATTCCGATCAAAACCGTCCTAAATCACGTACTCAGCGCTACAGTCATTCATTCCAAACTCTCAATCAAACCATTCAAAAACGCTCCAAAATCACCAAAATGATAAAATAAAAACAACATTTAAGAGTAAAATCGCTGGAAAAATCCAAGTTTTCACCGATTAAACTGTCATAAAAAGCGCCGGATTTGTTTTTGAAGAAAAGGGAAGCTATTTATAGAATTTGTATGCATATTTTATTACAGGGAGGAAACAAATATTGTTTATTTTGTTCACATTGAACAAAATTAGCGATATTTGATTATTTCCCTTTATTTTCACTCAAAACTCACTCATCGCACACGTCATCATGTCAATTTCTCGATGTCTTTAACTGAAGGATTACACAGGTCTGAAAACTGTTTGCAAGTTATACCCCGCTTTGCACATGCACTTGCGTGCAAAGCGGACTTTAATTTGCAAGCAGTTTGCACAGCTTTGTCACCCTGAACGTTGGTCTGTTTGCTTTCCATGCCCAAAGTTTATGACAAAATGTGCCCTTGAACAAAATAAAACGGGACCAAGTTACATTTTGTAGTAGGCAATGCAATAATTGGCTAACAAAAATGCGCTTTCAGATTAATTTATGGGCGGAGATTATTGAAAGCTGGAAGTTGAATTCGTTGAAATTCATTGGACAACTTATTCAAATGCATTGAGTCGATCTTATATGAATAATAGAGAAATTTAAACCGGTAGTTTTCATTTTTTCTGTTTCTTTTTCGTTTTTACCTTTTTCTGAACAACTTGAATCTCGTTCAACCCTTGCCTAGGTGACCAACCTGTCCTACATTCACGGTGACAAAATGTTGACATTGGAAATAATTTTGCAATGATTTCGTTATAAATTCAATGACTAGCATTAGAATGTTTTGAAAATTATACCAAATGGAATATCTATTTTTTGTTTCAGTCTAATTTCTTTATTAAGTACAAACTGTTTTAATATATTTACTCCTTTTCTATCTTTACAGACCAATTAGACGCATCTAAATCATAACAATGCATTGAAATCAATACTCGTCCCGAACACTCTTTCAATATCATTACTAAATCATTCAATTTGTCAATAAAACGATGCTGCAAACTGTAAATATGTACATGTTATCTTGTGTCTTAGTTTTGCATTTAGCAAACATTAAATAAAACAGAAAAAATAACAGAAAAAATAAAATAAAACAATTCTTTTATTTTTGAAAACAACCCCAAAGTAACACCAAAACTCTTAATTCGGTAGCGACTTTTATTAAAGAAAAAAACAACAACAAAGGTTTCAAACTACGATTCCAAATAACCAAAGCTTGATTTGAAACACATTTCGAGAAATTTCTGTCGACACCTTGAAGCAATCAGAACTCTCATCGGGTGGGTGTATAAATGTACTTTTTTTTTTAAATTTTATCAATATAACTTAATAGGTTTTCCAGATCAACTTAGGCGTCAGATGTATAAAAAAAGTAGAAACATCAACAACAACAACAGAAAAAAAGCTGATCGAGATGGTCCTGTACCATTTACCTGAGTCTCCTTGACCACTTTGAAATTTGCGAATAAGATTGACCTATGTGCACTTCTAAATAGATACATGTAATTTGTATCTTTTTTAAAGAAAATGTCCTAGACTTTTTTTTAGATCATTGTTGAAGAATGCTCTTCTTTGTTTCTATGTAATATAGGGTGCACATTGCCTGAGGCTAAGTATATGGTCCTAAAAACATGATATGAACATACTTCGGATAGGTAAATTAAATGAAGTTAAGCACCAAGTGTCTATCTATCTACCTACTGTTTTCAGAGAAATAGATTCATAAAGGGATGGATACACCCAAGTAGTTTCAAATTTGACCCTTTGCGCATTTAAACAAACTTGACAATGGTCCATTAGATCATGTTATAAACAAAATATGAACACTGTCTATCTTCTGGTTTTAGAGAAGATTTTTCTAAAGAGTTGTGCTCTTTTCTGCGATGCAAAAAATAGAATGACCCAGGCAGAGCCCAAATAATACCCAATGATTATTATATGAACAATTTAATAGATGTACGCTAGATGATGCTACATACCAAATATGCGAGCTGTCTCCTGGTTTCGGAATAGAAGATTTTTGAAAAGCTCACTCTTTACACTGAAACGAACTTCTAAACGGCCACTTAGCATTTGCCTGGGTTTAACTTATTTGTCGTCAGTAAATGAATTATTCTTTATTCCCATATGGAAGGCCGTCCAATTTAGCGTATTCTTAAAGAAGAACGGATTCGAATTTTTGTCCTTGGTGTTTTAGCGAACGGTCATACACAAGAACCATCATTTACGAAAGTCACAAAAGTTGCATATCTTTGAAGAATTTTAAAATTTCGGTCTCAGAAATACGCGAAAATTTGTCCTATAAATGACAAACTTGAATGGCTATTGCCTATCAGATACCAAATCACTGAAAAAATGAAATTATGATTCTTTTATTTCTCTCACAAGCATAAAATGTTAAAATTACCCCACCCACCAATGATAATTTTGAAATCAGGGGTACCCTTGGATTCCCATCAAGCTCGCTGCTTCTCTGGCTATTTTTCAGGTCGATGTTAATTGACGATTCTCCCTTTATGTTTTTTCTAATACAATTCGACTACTTCCCATTTCAGATACTAAAGAAAATACTTCTTTTTCAGCAAAATCCAAGTGGCCGTTTAGAACTTCGTTTCAGTGTATTTCTATGTAACATGGGATGTGTTCGGATGCAGCCCAAATATCACCCTAGGTTCATTATGTGAGCAAACTTAGTAAAAGCCAACTAGATTATGATACATTCCAAAAAAATGATAGAGATCTGTCTGCATTCTAGTTTTGGAAAAGAAAATTCTTGAAGCTTTTCACTCGTTGATTCTATGTAAATCCGGCTGCACCAAGGCGGAACCCAATTATGACCCTATGGCCATGATATGAATAAACTCGGTATAGGTCCACTTGATTATGAACATTATGCTACAGTTAGTTACATCGTGAAATTGACATTCACCTCAATCAAAACCATTCTAAATCGCTCACTCAGCGCTCCTATCATTCAATACAAACACTCACTCATACTATTCAAAAACGCTCAAACCCATTGAAAAATATAGAATCAACAAGGTCATTCAAAGAAAATTCTGATAGATAAAAATCGCGATATCACTGACATTATTCAAATTACAAACGTTTCATAGGTTCCTGAAGAAATAGGAAGCTATGTATATAAAACTTATTGTATTTTTTATTAAAGGGAGGTAATCATTATCGCAAATTTTGTTCATCTTGAACAAAATTTTCGATATAGGATTACCTCCCATTAAATTCACTCAAAACTCGCTTCACACACTCAATCAATGTCATTCCTTAATCATTCCAAAATCATTCACCTTGTCAATTTCACGATGTTGTTAACTGTAGGTACCCAATGTGTAAGTTATCTACCTTTTAGTTTAGGACAAAATTACATTTAAAGATTTTTTTACACCCTTTTCGCTGCTATACTAACCAGAGTTAAGGGTGGATTTCGATTTTTGAACAATTTTGGTAAAGCCTGACCCAAGCAACATTCCTGCCATGTTCCATTGGTTTCACTGGTTTCGGAGATGTCTTCAGAAATTGTGGACGACACACGACGGATAATTGGCACTACACTATCACATTAGCTCAATTTGGTAGTCTCTTAAAGATACATAATTCAATTCATGAAGAAATGAAGACGAAACTTTTCTAATTCAAATTGGTTCTAAAAACTTAGTCCGTTTATGTTTGACTTTACGATACGAGTTCAAACATGTACACATGATACGTTCGTTAGTATCATACCTGAATGAATAAAAAATCACATCCTTTACGTTTTCCCGGATTTATCAAGGAATGACGGTAGATTATCATTTGATAAACTAACCAGTTAAATGAACCAAATACTTTTATCCCACTTTCGTTCATTTCGACCCATCTGACGTTATCCTAGCTAAAGGCATAAGTGACGTCATCTTGAACGTAAAATTGACGCGCTTCAAGAAAATCCGTTCTACTTATTTTTCAAATTTGGACTCTTGTTTGAATTAAAGAAATGGAATGTTCTTTTTTGTAAGATCAATTAATGTTTCATTTCGTGAACACTAAAGACTATGTTTTCTCTTTCGGCTCCGCCACTTGTGGAAAAATAGCTTTTGTTGATACAGTTAAAACATCATAAAAATGACACTCATTCCGATCAAAATCATTTTAAACCATTCGCTCAGCGCTCCATTCATTCATTCCTAGCACTCACTCAAACCATTCAAAGGCGTTCCAAAATCATTTAAAGATAAGACCGACAACTTCAATCAAAATAGATATAGCTAGAAAATGTCGATTTGATTAAATTAAGAAAAAATTGTAAGCGTCTAATTGGTTCTTGAAGAAATATTAAGATATTTATACAGTGAACAACATCGTGAAATTGACAAGGTGGATGATTTTGGAATGATTAAGGAATGAAATTGAATGAGTGTGTGGAGCGAGTTTTGAGTAAATTTAAAGGGAGGCAATTCAGTTTTTCAAATTTTGTTCAGGATGAACAAAATTAGCGATATTTATTACCTCCCTATAATTAGATAAACTTTTTTTTTCTGATTATACGTCGTCGTGGACCAATCAGACACTTTATAGTCCACACTAACTAATAAAATCGTAGAATAGATAGATCGAATTGAATTTACTGTTGAAAGAGTTGAATGGTTTCTAAATGTTTTCTTATGATTTCTGAGCGGTTTTGATCGATTTGAGTGAGTGTTTGGAATGAATAAATGGAGCGCTGAGTGAATGATTTTGATCGTGTCAATTTCACGTTGTGTTTAACTGTAGATATTGTATGCATATTTTATTTAAGGGAAGTAACAAATATAGCTAATTTTGTTCATCTAGAACAAAATGAGCGATTTTTGATTACCTCCCTTTAGTTTCACTCTAAACTCGCTCCACACACTCATTAAATTTAATTCTAAAATAAATCCGAAATCATTCATCTTGTCAATTTCACGATCTTCTTAACTGTAACTGAATGAAATATAAATGTGACCCGTCACGCGAAAAATGGACCATCTGGATAGTGCGTAAAGGATCGACCCTCGTCAGACTGCGCGGATTGCACAGACTGACTTGTGTAGAAACTTTTTACACCGTGCTTTTTTCTGAATCTAGAATGATCAATCTACCTTCCAGTGGAAGAAATTTCGAAATTGACATAAAATCAAGCTATTGTCGTCACCTTGACGTCGTTAGCGTATTTGTTGCCGCCAGCACGTTCGTTCACGTTGGTGTTGACGCGGTAACTTTAAACCTCGGCCATATCTCTGTTGCTATTGAACGTATAATTTTGAAACTTAGCATTTGTGTTCATCTCCACAGAAACTATTCAGATTAAAAAGGCGGATAATTCTGGAAACATTTTGTGAGGTATTATGGCCCTTTTAAATATGGAAACATGTATTTTTGCATTATCAAGCAGTCGCAGTCGAACCTATGTTAATGTATATAGATATGTTTTAATTAGAATGTTATTTCTCATGGTATGATCTAAATTCTCATGACTACAGTTAGTAACATCATGAAATTGACAAGTTGAATGAACTTGGAATGATTATGCAATGGAATTGAATGAGTGGTTGGAACGAGTTTTTAATGTTTTTCAAGGGAGGCAAATCATGATCGATGATTTTTTCCAATTGGATAATTCTAAGCCCCCCCCCCCTTCCCCATCTCCTTTTATAAAAAAAACTATATATTAAAAAAATCTACGTTTTTTTTTTTTTTGATTTTGTGTCTTTACAGTCAAATCAGACGTTTACGAATCAACACCGACAAATGAAATAATGCAATTTTTTGACCAATTTTATAAAAAACAATGATCAATTTGAAAGATTTCGAAATGTTTTTGAAAATCTTTTGAAGCGTTTTTGAGTGATCGGAGTGTATGTTTGGAATGAATGATTGGAGCGCTGGGCGAATGAAACAGTAAACAACATCGTGAAATTGACAAGGTGAATGATTTTGGAATGATTAAGGAAAGAAATTGAATGAGTATGTGGAGCGAGTTTTGAGTGAATTAAAAGGGAGGTAATACAGTATTGCAAATTTTGTTCAGGATGAAGAAAATTAGCGATATTAATTACCTCCCTTTAATAAAATGTACGTTTTTTCCTGATTATACGTCATCGTGGACCAATCAGACGCCACACCAGCTAATAAAATCGTAGGATAGATAAATCGAATTGAATTTACTGTTGAAAGTCTTGAACGGTTTCTAAATACTTTCTTATGATATCTGAGCTTTTATTTATCGATTTTAGTGAGTGTTTGGGATGAATGAATGGGGTGCTGAGTGAATGATTAAGAATGATTTTGATCGGAATAAGTGTCAATTTCATGATGTTTTTAACTTTATTGAATGAATCTGATCGAGATGAGTGTCGATTTCAGGATGTCACTAACTGTACTTGTTCAACATAATCGTTTATTATGTTTTCACGATGATTTGGATTGTAGCCATGGTAGCTGAACAAATAAAATATTTGAGCCCCATTGTGTTTTTATTGATGTATTAGAGAAGAATGGCTTAAATTTCAACCGGTTATAGATTTGTTAATCACCCTGAGGCACGAATATGTATTGATTTGTCAAAGAGGTACTGCCCAAATTAAATCGGCAGATACATTATTTTTGGAGATTAATATTCTAACCTTTCGCGTGCTGTAATCGGAATATCCCTGCTCTGACAGGAGGTAAAGACAAAGGACAAGCTTGCACATTTGTGCTGTCTGATCTTAGTCAATACCTCCCGATTTTCCCTTTCAAATCAGAAGAGTTTAAGGTTCGAAATTTTCTAAATGAATATGTCACGGTTTGGTGGCACTAACCTCGAAACTAGAGCTTTACTCATGCTGTAGTTACGAGGTTTAGTTCGCCCGATAGCAATCAAGATACTTACAAAAAGTATACCAGATGCTTTCAGGATTTTGAATATTACGCAAGTTTTTATTTATTTATTTTTTCATTTACCAAGACAAGTTTTATGCTTTTTTGTCTTTAAAGTGTTGTAATTGTTTAAAATGAATAAATTACTTTGAATACACAGCTATTTCATGTATTTGCACAACTGAGTTTGGTGTTTTTCGATTCATATTTATATGAAAACAAACAAAACAAAAAAAAAACGTTCTCTTATTTCTTGTTAAAGGCAGTAGACCCGTAATAGTTCCAAAACATTTCGGAACTCAAAAATTTTAACAATGTTAACCGAGTTTTCCTAATGAAAATCATTAGAAACCCTTGGTTAACACTGTTAAAGTACATCACCCCTGAGACGTTACGTAACTATTACGGACCTACTACCTTGAATTATAATACTTCAAAGACACCAAGCGAAGTAAAGCAGTTTTGTTAAAAATTTTGTGACTCATATGTAGGCAAGCGAACAAAATAGATCTATACATTAAAGTACATGCATGAATGAAATTTGTCGGTCAAAATGAACAGAAAACTAAGAATTTATCTCTTACAAATGCATTCAAGAACTTGTCCACAGGACAAAAAAAGTATTGTTTCCAAAGTCAAGAAGAATCTGCATTCAGGGCGCACATTAAAAATGTAACCCCGCTTTGCACTATAACGTTTTGCGGTATTATATTCAGTCTCAACATAAGAGAAGCTAAGTAAGGGAGACAATCCAATCAACCTAGGCGGCGACCTGTAAGTTCAGTCGAATTCACACGCTTAACAATGATCTTTCGGTCCCTTTTTTTGTATTTTGTGAACCAAAATTCGATTATAATCTCGTGAGTATTGTACAAAAAATACTCTTCCGTTGTTGATTGTTAAAGCCTATTTTTGCGGATGATCAAATTTCATTATAACCTTTTGATGATAATCTAGAGACTAGACGTTAGAACCCTTTCCGATTGCTCAAATTAAAGACTGGTCTAAATTCGATTTATTTCACTTTCATAAGAAAGTTACCACCCAGAATACCCTTGGATATTTCGAATAGTATTGCAGAATAATATGTGCGGTATTTATACTAGGTATATATGTGTACGCACAAATAATCTATTGAGTTGATAAAGTGTTTCCATTATTGTCACAGTACGCCACGTGCAAATTGGGTAATTCTTACGTTTTCGACGTATAATTCAAAATTTATCACAAATTGTTGATGAATTATGCAGGCCAGTAATCATGTCGAAATAAGGACACTTAACTTCTTGAAAAAAAAAATGGCACAAATAAGATGTTTGACTAACGAACAACTTAATTGGGTTTTCAGTATAATCGATGCAGGATTGTGCCCAGGACGTCAAAAGGTGACGTCAACACGAACTGATGGTCAAATCAGCCAATGGCCTGTTCGCGACAGGTGCCGATCGGCTTCGAAGACGACAATGGGCACATAAGGACCTCTTAGGGGATTGATGTGCTCATCTACTATACGCTATTGTGAAGAACAGGTTAAAAACATCGTGAAATTGACACTCAGTCCGATCAAAATCATTCTCAGCGCTCCATTCATTCATTCCAAACACTCACTCAAATCGATCAAAAACGCCCAGAAACCATAAGAAAACATTTAGAAACCTATCAAGGCATTCAACAATATCTATCAAGTCTATCTATCAATTCTACGATTTTATTAGCTGGTGTGGACTATAAAGTACCTGATTGGTCAACGATGACGTATAATCAGAAAAAACGTATATTTTTATTAAAGGGAGGTAATCAATATCGCTTATTTTGTTCATCATGAACAAAATTAGCAATATTGGTTACCTCCCATTAATTTCACTAAAAACTCGCTCCACACACTCATTCAATTTCATTCCGAGACCATTCCAAAATCATTCACCTTGACAATTTCACAATGTTTTTAATTGTAGGCTCTGTAAACGTTTTCCGGGAGAACGTTTCAACGCCAGACTGTCAACGCCAGACCGACAACAGTTTTATAAGAACTCATATGGACAAAAGCAATTTTGTCGGAATGATACAACTCGAACTCCAAAAAGCCTTTGTTTGTTTGTTTGTTTGTTTGAATGGGTTTTACGCCGCTTTCAACAATATCGCAGTTATATCGCGGCGGTCGGAGCACCTAACGATGGATTCCTGGTATTTCTTTCACCTGTACTACCATTACACCCTTTCCTAGCCTCCGACTGATATCTCACATAGGTTTACGATTATCTACCCATTGGTGAGAGACAAACGTCGGAAAGGATATTTGCCGCCACCGGGGATCGAACCCACGACTTCCAGATTTGAAGACTTATGCCTAACCAACTGCGCTATGGAGGCGGCTTGGATACTGTCAACCAATCTTTTTTGTTAAAGAAAAGTTACAAGTATTTTGTCTGTCTGTTTCGGCTGTCCATTCGATTTCTTCCTTCCTTTCTGACAGGCACAGTTGGTTGATGTCTCTGGTTTTTTTTTTTCATCTCAAGTCAAAATCGGACGTTAAGTTCCCAAAGGACCAATTTTAGGCCCCCCCCTTTTTTTCATTTATGTTAACGATATGTCAGCAGTTGTTAAACATAAATCACTGTTATATGCAGATGATTCTGTCGTATTAGTCCATGGGAAATGTCTTAAATATATTGAGGCAGCTCTTAGTTCGGAATTAGAAATTGTCAGTGAATGGTTAATCTGCAACAAATTAAATTATCACTACTTCTTGGCAAAACAAAGTCCATATCATTTGGCTCTAAGCGCAAACTCAAGTCACAGCCTAAACTAAATGTTACTTGCAAAGGCAAATCAATCCAAGCCAAAGCTTCTGTCAAATATTTGGGGGCTACTATAGACCAAAGTCTCTCCTTTGAATCAATGGCAAGGTTTGATTTGAGTAAGGTAAATGGTAGACTAAAATTCTTGTTTAGAAAATTAAGTTACCTTTCATTTCACACCAAAAAATGCTGGTTATGGCCCTTATGCAATGCCATCTAGATTATGCCGCAACAATTTGGTACTACTGCCTCACACAGTCTCTAAGAAATAGATTTCAAACAACTCAAAATAAAGTCATCAGATTTGTTATGAACCTTGACCCTAGAGCCCGAATTGAAAATTTGCATTTTTCTAGACTAGACTGGCTTCCTGTTTCAAAAAGAGTAGACTTTAATACACTACGTCATGTCTTTAAAATACACAATAATATTGCCCCCTCATATATGCATGAAAACTTTATTCCTTTAAACAGTTACCACCATTATCAGACTCGTTTTAGTGTAAAATAATCTTCAACTGGTTCTGACTCAGATCCTTCATTCAGTAATGGTAAGCGTTATACTATTCCGAGGATGAATGGTTTTGGTCAGAAATCGTTTTCGTTCTCTCTGAAACGATCACCCTCACCTTATAAGGGACGCTGAAACCTTTAAAACGAGACTGAAACATCATTTGCTGTGAAATTAGAAGTTGAAATTAATGTGATAATTATCTCTAATATCTTATTTTTTACTTTAACTCATAAGCATATTACTGTGATAGTTTCACAATTTAAAAGTGTATAGACTATGTAAATATTCAATCATGTCCTCCTATGTAGCACTATATTTTTGAAGGAAAGGACCACAATGGAAATAAGAGATTTTCAATCCCCTTTTTTGTGTAATCCTTTGTATATAAACAAAGTCACATGACCATCATTATAACATGCTATTTCAAGACATCACGTATTATGCTTTTTATGTTGTAATATTTTATACAAAAATAAACCTATCTAAATCTAACAAGATAATGTTAAGGTTCATGTAAAGTGTTTGAGACCCGATTTTAACGGCACTTCAATAGCAAAGAAAAAGCAGTATGTGCAGGTATATTGTATATCAAAATAAAGCTATTTCTTAGCACAAGCAGTTGACCACCATAGCTAAAGCGGTAATACCAAAACATTGTTGAAAAGGGTAAAGCCTCGTTTACATTAGGCCTACGGAGCCCGTACGGCGCCCGTATCTCGCCGTAAGCCTAAAATCGTGCGGTGCCCGTGCGGTGACATACGGTGCCCGTGCAATCATCGCACGGTCTTACGGGCACCGCAGACACCTGCGATCTCGTTTAAAAAATGTTATACACATCTTTAAAAATCTCAAGTCCGTAGCCTTGTGCGGACACCGCAAGGTCGCTGCAAGGACATCGCACGGAAGCCTTGCGATGATCGCGCGGAAATCGTACGATATCTTAACTATCAAACATCCTAAATAAAACCCGTTGAATCGTACGATGACCGCACGGCATCCTCTCGATATCCGTACGGAACCCGTATGATCTCCGCACGGGAATCTCACGATTACCTTGCTATATCGCACGGGACCCGTACGGTCTCATCAAGGTATGTTCACCCTCAAATATTTTCAAATCGCACGGTTACCGTGCGGCATTGTGAACGTATACGCCGCAGACCGTAGCTGTCTGCGATGTCCAAAAAATCTTAAGAAAAATTGCAGGCTGCGATATCGTGCGGCGACCGTGGCAAATGTAAACTAGGCTTAAGTAAGTAACATATTGAACCTCTATCAAAACCAATTAAAATCACTCGTTCTGTGGTATTCAATGCATTCAAAGTACTCACTTCGATCACTCAAAAACGATCCGAAATACATGTATACTGACTGTCATTAAAAAGGCCTCACCAAAATTTGAAAGAACTTTTTTCTACTGTAGAAGACAATTATTTTATCAATAAATTTGAATTTTAGCCTAAACTCTACACATCCTACTATCACAAACTCTCTTCACAAACTCTTGCTTCCCTGGTAAGTTTGTCGTTTACTCGTGCGCCACGTGCGACTTGGAGAAATGATTTTGTTTGTCGAAACCTGTATACGTGGCTTCGTTAGTCAAAACACAACTCGAAATTCGTTCAAGAAGGGTAAAAATATTCATATCTGCAGCCGTTGTTGGTAATAACGGTAGTGATATTAGTGCAAACACAGTAGGACGCCGGTTACTTGAACGTGGGGTTATGAGCAGAATACCCTTTCATGGCATGATACTTTCACAACGTCATCGTCAACAACGTCGCGTATGGTCTCAAAATATCATCGGACGGCGATGGCGGACAGTTGGGTTCAGTGACGAGTCAAGATTCAATCTTTCACATGCCGACGGACGCGTTCGGGTATATCGACGTCGAAATGAACGTTATGTGCATAATTGTGTTTTAGAGCATAACCGCTTCGGTGGTGGCGGGGTATGGTGTGGGCCGCCATTAATCATGCATTCAAAACGGACCTGGTTGTTGTTCAAGGCAATTTGAATGCAAGGGGGTACATAAAACAAGTTTTTCAGCCTGTTGGCTAATCCCAATTTCGCCGACAACTTGGACTCACCTTAATGCCTGTTCATGCAGGTCCAAACACGGCGCATATCACCACAAACTTCCTCCAATCCAATAATATTGACGTTCTGCCGTGGCCAGCCAACTCACTGGACTGCAATTCAATTGAGCACATGTGGAATATCCTAGGACGTCGTATACGTCAAATTGTGCAATAGCTGACTGACGCTCTTCATCAGGAGTGGGATTGCATCCCAAGGTGCCCTCTGCGTAACCTGTGTGGCTCAAAGAGACGCAGACTGCAGGCTGTGATTGCTAATCATGGTGGACATACTCGTTACTGACACCTTTAAGGCAGTGGTCATTTCTAATCTTGAATAAAATGTGACAAATGATTTTGTTTTAACCTTAAACCTTACCCCAACTTTGCGCAACATCCCGATCAGCATCTTCCGTCAAAAACAATTAGTACTTGAATCTAATGTCCCGCATTGAACCACAGCTGAATGCATGTGAGGCGTTATATATGACAGTTAGTATAGTTAACAAGGATTCGAAATCGTTAAAATCAATCTGCATTCTATTCAAATTCATCAAATCATTCGAGGATCAAATCATTCATGATGAACAAAATTAGCAATATTAATCACCTCCCTTTAATAAAATATACGTTTTTTCTGATTATACGTCATAGAGGACCCATCAGACACTTTATAGTCCACACCAGCTATCAAAAGCCTAGAATAGATCGATCGATTTGAATTTATTGTTGAGTCTCGAACGGTTTCTTAATGTTTTCTAATGATATCTGAGCGTTTTTGATCGATTTGAGTGAGTGTTTGGAACGGAGCACTGAGGGAATGATTAAGAATGATTTTGATCGGAATGAGTGTCAATTTCATGATGTTTTTAACTGTAAGTGTACTGGTATAAAAAAATCCATATGGAACCATTGTTAAATGTACCAGCGTCTGCGATATAACTGCGTTCATTAATATTGAAAGTGGCGTTAAACTCAACATATGCAAACAAACAAAAACATAGATACATGTATGTACTGTTTTCTTTTAAAGACGTATGCAATGCATTTTGAGTAAAGCAGATTGCACGCATTTTTATAGACTTTTTACTAAACATTAATATTTCTCTCTGTACATCGAATTTCAAACGATCAAATTTTAAGCTATTTTAGACGAAATTCAAAAGTGTCTGCAATTTGTATAAAGTCGTAAAATCCTGGTACTGTGTGTACAAGTTGAAAGAGATCAAAGGTCAATTTTGTCCCAAAATTGACCTTTGATCACTTACTCAAATTTCTGGGTCTATACTGGCAAAACTTGTCAAAAGTCAAAACGTGTTTGTATGAAGGTCCTGTGGTAAGAAATTAAAAAAAAAGAAAATAAATAAACAAGTTATCGTTTCAATATCTATATTTTCTTTTTTCCGTTTAATTTACAACTTTTAATAAGCGATACAATTTATACATGAATGTGTATTTTCAAAAAAAGAAATAAATAAAATAAAATAATAATAATAATAATAAATAAAAAAAGAATAAAAAAATAAATGCATAAAGGACAACCTTAAATGATTTTACTGACTGATTAAAATTTTTAACCGTCTGATTGATCCATGGAGACACCAAGTTCTATTCAAGAAACTAAGAGAGTATTTGTTGGTATACAAAACTCAAACTATATTCTCACTAAATGAATTCGCAAAGCGGATTCATAGATAGGTGAAATAAGGTCTTAAGTTGTATAGCTTCATAAAATCAACAAATAATCCCTCTATTTCTTATTAAATTAGTTTGATATTATGGAGTAAAAATAAAACAACATGATAAAACATATTTCTAATGGGACAACTTTATGTTGAAGTTTACAAAATAACTGCGTTCTAAAAATTTATTTCATCGAGGTATGAAACCAATATTTCAGTCAACTAAAGAGCATGAATCTTAGGAGACAGATCTGCAAATAAATTATTCATACAGTGTAGGACAATATATATTGCTATCAAAGAATTGGGGTTGGTTGATAGAATATCGCAAATTTCGTTCGTATTGAATGATATGATATTTCATTATCGTTCTTCGATATCATCAAACCCTCGCTCTTAATCGCACAATCCCGACTTATAAATACACATATATTCAGCATGGAAAATATTGTTAAAAATGAGACTTGGTGGCAATAACAAGTTTTGCTTAAATCAAATGGTAATTTGACTTATAATAGGTTTATATTATATGAGCTTGTGCTTAACATTTCGAACAATTCCACGCGTGCGTGATAGCAAGCCTTTGAGACCCTAGGACAATTCTACAGTTCATTGAATATGGTCTCCAACTGCTGAGAGAAAGTTAGGTTTATAGCTACAGTTAAGAACAGCGAGAAATTGATAAGGTGAATGATTTTGGAATGATTTCGGAATGAAATTGAGCGAGTTTTGAGTGAATTTAAAGGAAGGTAATTCAATAATGCTAATTTTGTTCATAGTGAACAAAATTAGCAATATTAATTACCTCCCTTTAATAAAATGTACGTTATTTTTTTCTGATTATACATCATCGTGGACCAACCAGACAATTTACTGGCCACACCAGCTAATAAAATCGTTGAATAGATAGATCGATTTGAATTTATTGTTGAAAGTCTTGAATGGTTTCTAAATGTTTTCTAATGATTTCTGAGCGTTTTTGATCGATTTGAGTGAGTGTTTGGGATGAATGAATGGAGCGCTGAGTGAATGATTAAGAATGATTTTGATCGAATGAGTGTCAATTTCACGATGTTTTTAACTGTATCTATTGAGTGCGTCGAGAAAACCGATGTGGCCGTGCAGATGCACCGCCTGATCTGAGTCTTCACGTTGCGCAAATGTGAAATTGCTGAAAATGTTAATTCACAAACATGTATTCATATTCCTTTTAATAACAGTTAATAACATTGTGAAAATGACACTTATTCCGGTCAAAACCATTCTAAAATACTCAATCAGTGCTCCCTTCATTTATTCTAAATACTCTCTCAAATCTATAAAAAAAACGCTCCGAAAATATTTGAAAACATTTCGAAATCGTTCAATTCGATCAACAAATAATTCGAGTCGATCAAGTTAATCTATGATTGTTTTGGCTGGTGCGGATTTTAGATCATCTGATTTGACCGTGTAAACACGAAATCAGAAAAAAAAACGTATATTTTATTAAAGGGAGATAATGAATTATCTCTTATTTCGTCCAACTTGGAAGTTGGACGAAATTATCGATAATATATTGTCTCCCTTGAATTTCACTCAAAACTCGCTCTACAAATTGATTCATTTTCATAACAAAATCTTTCCAAAATCATTCACCCTGTCAAAATCACGAAGTTTCTAACTGTAAATCCATTTTGTCAATGGGTTTTCGACAGGGGATATAAACTTGATTGGGGAAAAAAATAAACAAGTCAGAATAATATTCGCTCGTTATTGTAGAGGTGAGCACAATCCGTATAAAATGCTTGATAAGAACTGTAGATACATTTTGGCAGCTTACAAACGATATACAGAAAAAAGAAATAATAAAAAAGAAAACATTAATTTAATAAATAGACACTTAAGCCGTTTTATTACTTTAACCACAACTTAAATTTAGCTGTGACATTTTTGTAGTCCAACGGCAATTATAAAATGTGACCCGTCACCAGAAAATAGGCCATCTTGGAATGCCACAAAGAAAAAAATTGCCATAGATATCCTTAGGCTAATTTTTTAAGTTATCATATAAAAAGATGAAATGGCCATGGAAGATATAAAGGATAATCGTTTGTTTCAGTGTAAGATCGATTCATATTCATTGGGTAAACAGCAAAAGCTATATTTTCACGAGTGGAAGAGCCATGAGTGAAAATATAGCTTTTGTTGTTCACGAAATGAAGTATTAATCGATCTTACACGAAAAACAAACGATTATTCTATTTCTTTAATGCAAAAATGAGACAAAATGTGAAATTTCTAGGACATATATCCGTAAAGCGCGTCATTTTGCGCGTGATTGCTATGCAACATTCATTGTGACGTCACTTATTCCGCCCCGCATAGATGACGTCAGATAGGATGAAATGCATAAAAGCAGGGTATAAGTTTTTGATAATTTCACTGCTTTTGTGGTGAGATTATCAAGTGATAATCTACCGCTATTTTCGCTAAACTACCGAAAAGCATTTAAGAAAGAAAATAATCTTAAATGACGAAATATTTCGATTCTGATCAACTTTCATAGTCAACGAAAGTTGACCAGGATCGCCATTTTCGCACTTCCGAAAAAGCATATTTTCCCGTATTAGGCCACAGTTTTGGAAATATTATGCGTATAAACTTTGATATGACGTATATCTTTTATTTCTAGATGTAGCACACTGCTTTTGATTTCGAGGTGAGGCAACCAAAACGTCGAATCTACAGCTTGAAAACAAACAAGCTGTAGGTACGACGTTTTGGTTACTCAAAGATACTTTATTCACGCTTACTAGGATGACGTTGATTAAAACGTTGAATTACGTAGACGTACAAAATACATATCAGTCGGCCAAATAGTGAATGCGTCTTGTTTAAAAAGTCTTCTTTGGCCTAGCGGATCCAAATAAGGTAAAAATCCATATTTATCAAATAATTCTATAACTTCCCACTTTGTATCAGGCTCGGCAAGCTCAACTTGAACAATTCTGACGTCAACCTTTCTAAAGAATTCATCCGCGCCATTTAAAACAAATAGTTCGTGAGCTTCAACGTCTAATTTCATAAACACGGGTCTATTTTTAAAGCGAGAGTAATCTTGTAAATCGTTAAGTTTAATGGAATTAACAGAAATACTTGTTTCAGTTTCAGCATGCCACTTTTTAAGATCGGCGATTCTCGACATTCCCACATTACCCTTCGCAATATGAAAGGAGATTGTCTGGTAATCGTCCGACACCGCATTCCAGATTAAAGACGAGTTCTCCGTGAGTTGACCTAGATATAACGATCTTGCTATTTTTCGGACATTTTCGAAGTTGGCGTCCAAACAGACCACGTGTTTGTTAAATTTAGCTGCAGAGATACAGTATACCCCTATGTTAGCGCCGACATCGAATAACATCATTCCGGGATTCTTGTTCATGGCGTCGATCATGATATCAACCCAATCCTTCTCCCACGATCCTTGTTCGTGTAGAAACTGTGAGATCAGATCGTTGGCTGGATCGTAAGTGCATATGGGGGTGTCTCTTCCAGCTTTGAGGTTCGTACATCCTTCCATCAGTGTAGCAGGCTTGTCGAAGTTCAATCGTGACACAGACCGAACACATTTACCGTGTAGCAGTAACTCGTCAGATGGCGACACTCCAGTCAGGCAAGGAAAGTCGACAAAATTGTCAATTGGTGGCGTCGCGAACTTCCCAAAGTTGTTTGTTTGTGTGAAAATAAAGATGTTTTGTCCGTTCATATTCTGGATCATCCTCAGGAGCAGGACTGTGAACACCACAGCCATTATCCAGAATAGCAACCGCTTGTCCATCTTCATTCTCAGTGTCGCCAGGGTTGAAGAATACGAAATATCTATATAAAGCAACTAGTATTTCTTTGGCATCGGTGTTTTCAATGACTGTACTTTCTTGTGGCCTATGACGTTTTGTGATATATTAAGGTATCTCAATTTTGGCTAGTCTTCATGCGGTACCAATTTCCCTGGAAATAAAAAAAAACTTGTTTTTATTGGAACCCTTTATAGTGTGATGGGACATGTGTGTGGTTTTTATATAAGACAAGATTATACGTCTTATTGTACGCCAAGTCAACATGAACCCGGATTAATCCTTACATATGCATATGTAAAAGGGAAACGATAAGCAAATTATATGACCTGCGATCGAATGTTTTAAACACACTGCTTTTTTAAAAGTTCGGCGACCAAAACGTCGAATCTACAGCTTCAATAAAGCTGTAGATTCGACATTTTGGTCAACCAACGAAACTTAAAAGTCATCTAGCCAACTATTCAACTTAGATGACGTTGATAATAACGTTGAATTTCGGAGACGAACAAAATACATATATCAGTCGCCCATGTAGTAAACGCGTCTTGTTTAAAATATCTTCTTTGGCCTACGTTTGACATTCGGTCGGTGGACTAATTTGTAATGCCAACTTCACGGACTTAAAATATGAACACAATATATTTCTAGTTGACTTCATGGTTCTTGAAGGCTATTCTGACAAAAAAGATACATGTACAGTGAAACGAACTTCTAAACGGCCACTTTGTTTTTGCTGTAAAAGTAATATTTTCTTTGGTATCTGAAGTTGGAAGTAGTCGAATTGTATCATACAAGTTATTCGGGTAGAAACTTCAATTAACATTGACTAAAAAAAGTAAAAAAAAAAGCAGTGAAATTGACGGGAATTCAAGGGTACCCCTAATTTCAAAATTAATATTGGTGGGTGGGGTAATTTTAACATTTTCGTACTTGCGTGAGATACAAAAGAACCAAAATGTTATTTTCTTAGGTGGTTTGGTATCCAATCGAAGTCTATCACATATTGAATTAATTTCCAAATATTTCAAAAACCGAAAATTTGAAATTCTTCGAAAATGTGCAATTTATTTGGTTTAATGATGGAGGGTTCTTGTGTTTGAATGTTTACTACAGACACCAAGGACAAAGATTCGAATCTATTGTCTTGAAGAAAACGCCAAATTGAACTGCCTTTCATATGAAAATAAATGATACCCCAATGACTGCAAATATGTTAACACTGGGCAAATTCAAGGTGGCCGTTTAGAAGTTCGTTTCAGTGTATTGGTCATGAGCATAAACGTATGTCCTGTTTTATTCAATACAAAGAGGTTTGTTATATTCAGAGCTTATGGTTAGAGGATGTTGCTGCACCTATAGTTACTGAAAACATTGAAATATATCTAAAATAAATAAATGACAGCATTTTCCAAATATTTTAGACGACCCTCGTACATGGTTGTGAAATAGTTGGAAAATCTCAAGAAAACTCCTCAATATAGCCGAAATACCGTGTAAGTTACGTAAATTTCATATTTAAGATTCAAAATAAAAACAAAGCTTTGGCAGACTTTGGAAGGCAATGCAGTCTTAGATCAGCCTGTAGACGTGCTGTCTCGTCAATCTGATCTGAACCTAAAATAAATTCTACTTAATTTCTAAATGAAATAACCCAAGCCGATCTATAACTGTAATACTTTTTGAAGTGGCTTTCAAAATAAACCAATAAAGGGCAAATAAGAAAACCTATAAAACTTTGCAATGATTTATAATAGGCAATATATTTTGGAATGGAGATATTTCTTCTTATAAAGGGTAAAAAAAACATACCTAACTAAAGAGATACAGTTCAAATTATTGTGAAATTGACATTTACCTTAATTAAAATCAATCAAATGCACTCGATGTTCTCTCCAATCATTCATTTCAAACACTCACTCAAACCATTCAAAACGCCCCGAAGTCGTTCTCAAATTATTCGAAATAATTCAAAACATTCTTTATTTCACGATTTTAATGGCTGGTGTACGTTTTAGAACGTCTGATTGGGACGTGAAAACACAAGAACTGGAATGAGCATCGATTTTTTAAAGGGAGGTAATACATAATCGCTTATTTCGTCCAAAATTGAAGTAACGATTTTGTTCATCTCCCTGCAATTTCACTTAAAACTCGCTCCGCACACTCATTAAATTCCATACCTAAATCATTTCAAAATAATTCACCTTGTCGATTTCTAGATGCTGTTATTCTGCGTTATTAATGAACTGGCAGAGCGAGGCTAATTCGTGACGTAATTCGGCGAGTTTACTTTAAAAAAAATGGGTTCATTGGAAAGTTAGTCGACAATAATCGTTAACGCGTGCAAAAAAAACTGTATCCTAAAACCAATACGATTCACGTGCTAAGAGAAAGTTAACACATCGTGGATTATATCTCTTTGAAAACAATTCTTATCCGTCGGTCATTCGAAAATGCACAATCTCGCGTACTCGAACAGCACTGCGAAGACGGTGTAGGCTGACTGATATTGATACATTTCGCAAGTAATTTGATCTGAATCTAGAACGACCATTAGCTCTTTCTTCATAATTTGCAGATCGCTCCGGTCATTGAGAAAATCGATTGGCCAACTTTTATATGTAATTATATAAATGCTGACCTCAAACAATTTTCTTTAATTTCGTCAAAGTATGCGACTTATCGTTTAAACCTTCAATTTGAATAAGCTGTAGTTACGACGTTTAACTTTGGACAATTGATACTTGTCTCATGTCCGTGAAAATATAGTCTATTTTGTAGATGAATAGAATTTTTTTAGATATCCGAGGGGTGGTCCTGACGGAGATGAGGGGTGGAGCTAGTAATCCACTATCATTTAGAAACAATATGTGGTCGATAAAGTCACGTACTTTATTTCCTTTGAGTGTTTACTTTACTTATATATTCAGAATCAACGGTGATACTGCCATTACATACACTACGCACGTGCGTAATACTTTACTCTATATCGAAGAATACCATAGATAGGCAGTCATTAAACTGTACTTTAAGCTTATTCAGGCTGTTGCAAAGATGATCGCCCACTAAATGCTAAATTGTGAAAAAAGTCGCTTTGGAAGCATCCGCCCTTTCTTCACCTGGATGACGACTTTTTCGACAGTTTCCCTTCCTTTCGACTATTATTCTTTTCATGCTTGCTCTTTTCGTGCGCTTAAATGTCAAATTTTTGCAATCCCGGTTAGGCTCATGCAGATTGCCCCTTTCCATAGAGCGGGGTTCCCGTTAATTCTACAATGCAGGCTCGGACAAAAGGCAAATGATGAAGAAGAAGAGAATAAAGACACATACCTTATCCAGCGAAAATCCAAATAAAAAGTTAGCCCTCATTTAAATGTTCAATCTAATAATACTATTTATGGTATAGAATTTTTCCCAAACACGTGGGTATTAGAAAATAAACCGAGACATGTACAATCAGGATTAATTGATCAATGGTTCTACCCCTTAACACCTGTCTAAGTCGGGAATCGGTTAACTTTGCTATTCGATATAATCTTAATATTTTTTGCAAAGAACTGGAAAATTTAAGCAATAGTTTGCAGTTCTCACATTTTGTCTATTGTTAACGGAAAAACTATATGTTTAAAGAGTGGTTGTCGTAAGATTTTCTATTTAAGGTAGTAGACCCTTAATAGCTTTGCAAAGTTTTGTAAATAATAAACTTTAATCGTTAACCGAGGTTTCTTAATTATTTTCTTAAGGAAACCTCGGTCATCATTGTGAAAGACCATGAGTTCCGAAATATTGCGGAACTATTACGGTTCCACTACCTTAAGAACGTTGATCTTAAGATATTGATCCTTGTTAGCTTGCGCTATCCGAGCAGTCTGACAAGGGTAAAGACTTTTTTTGCGTAACGGGTCACGTGTAATTTTTTTACCTCCTATGTGGTTCATTATTAGATTTCTAAAAGGTCTTTATCCCCACTAGACTTATCACCATTTTACTTCAAATTGGTACATGTATTGGTTTAATTGATTTCACATTTCATGTTTTGTTCAATTGAATGTTGTGGTGTGCATGAGTGTGTGGCGTATGTTTGTATGTTTGTTTGTATGTATGAGTGTTTGCTGTTCGTATGTTTGTTTTGTTGACCTTGAATTAATATATGTTTTTCAATTTGTTGTAACGAGAAACTTTTGTAGTTTAAGTTACGGAAATAAAATGTATATGTCTATGTCATATTCTTTTATGCCCATTGTAAGTAGGTCTGTTTATTCAGTTATTCTATACAGTGATAAATAGCATTATTTCTGTATCCTTTTAAATTCATTTTTTTTAATTAAACTTAGAATAAATAACATTTTAGTGAAACGGAAAGTCAATTCGCCTTTTTACCAATTGCGATATGCATAGACCCGCAAGAACAGATGCCTCCATTGAAGTTGATTAATCTGATTGTATTGATTCTTTGTTGTTTTTACGCCGAATTAGTAATCTGATTGTTATAGGCAAACTGGGAATCAAATCGGAGTTAACCTAGAACGGAAGGGGTGATCCTGACGCCTTTGAATACAGTTAATAACATCGGTAAATTGGACGTCGCGCACGGTAATGCGGCACTAAAATGTAACGCCAGAATAGCGAACGTCAATTGTGTAGCGTCTAGTGTTTTGGGTTTTTTTGTCAGAAAAAAAATACACATAATCATTATATTGCTCACTCTTTCTGCAGCTATAGCAATGTCAGAATATAAAGTCATCATTAAAGGATTAAAACTCGCCCCTTATCTCTCGCAAAGAATACAAAATGTCATATTATTTTCAACTTCGCATTAATGTGTAGACATGCGAATACTGGATTAAGCATTATGTAGTGTAAGTCTTATTCCCACTCTAAATATGAAGATGTATTGGGCTAGACGCTTCTTTTGAACATTATTTATGTTATAATGTAGAGGTAAATCTGACATTCTGAAATATTCACCCTATTTTTATTGCAATGATCAATTCGAACCAACAGCAGCTTGTTTATATAAAGTGATGTCATCAATACATGCGTTTTTGTAAAAGGAATATGATGCATATCCCCCTTTTTTTTAATGTTTGAAAAAAAAAATCATTTACATTTTGCTAAGTTTGCTTCTAACTCACTATTCTTGGGTCTTTAGAACAACGAGTTACAGTCCAAGAATACAAGTCTTTGCGAAAAAATGTATCAAACATTCTTTTTCGCTGTCCGAAATTAACATGAGCGATTTCGGGCAATACTGGCCCTCTTGTTTATATCTAGTTCTTCCCTTTCCCTACTCGCATCGCCACTTCCACACAGATATTCTTCTCTCATAATATTGCGCTTTCTTTTTCTATTCCTCCCCCTGAACTGCGGATTTAATCTACTCTGTATTCGGCTGAAGGCGCGTCGGTTTTATAATTCAACGAATCAAACATAACGTCGTTGTAAGAAATTGCGCGTTTTTTAGAAATCGTTCCACACGAACTAATATCAATATCTCTTTTATTCGTAAATATTTTTTCATGAAATTTTAATATGATTATAAAGAGAAAAATAATATTTCTTAGCTTTATTTAAATTATCGTAAGAATAAAGGAACTGCTTTTTTTAGCGTATTAAGAATGGAAAAAACAGTTTTATAACAGCGTAAAAAGATTTCGTTCCACACGAATTTCGGCTTATCAATTTTCCGATTAAAACTCAAATTGATATTTATTTACATATTTAAGAAAAACAGAAAAATAATATTTTTAATTTAAAGATTTGTTGCAATTGAACCATTTTTAATTAAAAAATAAAAGAAAATCGTCATTTTTTCGGCGTCTTAAAGTTTGATGTTACGCTTCACTTTTTGTTAAACAAAAAGCGGTATTTTTCTTATTTGTGGTTAAATTTCGAATTCCGTTGGTAAAATTGTTGGATGTCATGCCAGTTTAGATTTTATGTACTTTCAAGCAGTTTAAGCATTACTAATCTGTATAAAATATACGATGTGTGTCTTCCGGTGATGCTTTTATGTTACATGTTACACGCGTTTTTCGATTGAATTACAATTTGAAACTCTTTTTTATGAAATCATACGAAAATAGTTTGCAATAAAAGTTTGATTTATAAATTGGCCATGGTTTAAGCGTTATTTAGATATGAAGAGCGACGATAAATAAACGGAAATACTCACACTTCATTCAATTTTTTTTTTAACACTCACTCCATTCGCTCAGAAGCGCCCAAATCTCGTTAAAAAATAATTCGAGATCGTTTTAAACGATCAACATTTCATTCAAATTGATCGAATTATTCCTTGATTTTTTATTGGCTGTGCACTTCAAAGCGAATGGTTGGTCCGTAATACTTGCAAATATGAATGTCCGTAAAATTTTACCAAAATGAGGTAAAAAAACGCTAATAATGTCCTTTATGGACGAAATAGCGACATTATTTTATATCCATTGAAATTTCTTAAAAATGCCCCACAAACTCTTTCATTCCACTAGTCAATTACTCGTAGTGTTGTTATCAGTACTATGTTTACAAAGGGCGGAGAAATATCGTTATTATATTCATATACCAGTAATTGTGATATAACTAAAATATAATGAACATTTGTTTCACATCATTTTCAAATATATAGATCTTTTTTGTTGTGTTGCGTCTCATTTATATTATTGTTTTTCCATTGAAATAATTCTACTTATTCGGTCATTCTAAACATCGACTAAAGGATTTTTTTCTTGTTTTCGTTTCATTAAATTTGATTTTAAGAATAAATACAGTTTCGTGAAACAGAAATACAGTTAATCTATTTTACCAATTGCGATATGCATAAACTTGCATACAGAGATGACGCCAATTATACTGATTAATATGATTGCTTTGATTCTTTCTGGTTTAAAACCAATTATAGTAATCCGGTTGTTAGGGCTGCAATGGACAACAGCCTCTGGACTCTATAAACCGGAAATGGAGTTTCGTTTATTCTACGGCTCTTTTTGCGCATTATTTAAAGGCATATTTTCATTAGACTGCTTCAGATTCTGGAAATTACGTAGAAAAAATGATGGTATGAGTTCATAACCTAGCCTCTTTTAAATAGTTTATAACAATTGAATGACTGGATCATTGAATGTAACAATAAAAATACGTTATTAGTGTCACTTAATCAGGAGGGGTCACTTTAAAATAACGTACAACTTTCTTTTTTGCATGGCACGGTACGCTGATGTTTTTTTACCAAATAAAGGAAAAATTTGGTTTTTAAACATATGGAAAAATAAGAAAAAATCATTAGGTAATTTCTTCAAAAAATTGGTTTTTGTGGCATTTTTTCCCTTGAAATTACAAAAAAATGTGCATTTTTAACTTTTGAAGGCACATTATGCAAGAGCAATTGACCAAAGAGAAATTTCTTTTGCAACAGCCATTGTGAACATATATAAGGTCCATCAACATGTACGTGTTTCAAAGCTATCAGCTGGTACTGAGTTTATAATAGAGCTAAAACTAATATAAACCTTTTACTGAAAAATGACTAGTACCACTCAAGGACAGACAATTCTAGCTTGAAAATGAACATGGAAAGGTACCTTAATTTTTTTGTATATTGACTTTGCAATGTTAATCTACAACATATGTGAACAAGAAAAAAATCATTGGGCTGAAAAAATGACGCCATGTATCCATTGCTACCTTAAAGAGAAACTGAGAATCACATTGAAGATTAACCAGATCGACGTTAGGTGGGGAGGGTGTGTGTGTGGGGGGGGGGGGAGGGGGGGTTCTGGGGTACGGATACCTTTGTACATTTAACTGATTTATACATTCTGGCAATTTCTATTCCGATGACGGACATTTTTATGCGAGACGGGGCAAGGATACAAAACGAATCATTACTTGAAGGTCTTTCGGCTTTTAAACATTCATGATTATGAATAGTTTGCTAGTTTGCTCGAATACACGATATCTACGATATAAAGAATTGGCTCATCATAATCGTAATTTGAAGATTATCTTCTGGAAACCCTACAAAACTCGCAATTCACGGATCGATAGCGTGAATCGACGGACTTGGTCAAAAGCTCAGCATTTAACAGCTTCTTCGATATGTATCTCTTATAGCTCTGGTCTTAAATTAGATGTGTCTTTGAAGGCTAAAAACTTGCCCATTATGGTGACAAAACTTCCAAAAGGCTGCCTTGGGTGACGAAACTGTGCACAAGTCATACCTTGCTTTGCACGCAGGTGTACGTGCAAAGCGGTGGCCATAAAAAAATTGGGTCTAATTTTCAAAAAGTTTGTACCGATTTGTCATCCTGTACGTAGAGCTAGTTATCAATTTGCATTTTCCATATTTGCAACCCGTCACGCGAAAAAAAAGTACTCTGGAAATGCGCAAAGTAGCGAGCATTATCAGATAGCGTGAGCTGCAAAGACCGACCTTGGAGGAAACAAATTGCTACAGAAACAAAAACTGAATATTTTGCCATTTTGCAGATTTTCATAAGTTTTTTTATTTTTGTGCGCAAGTATATTCAATAGCAGTGTGCGCAAAACTTTTTGGTAATGAGAGTATGAATAAAATGTTAAACCACGAAGAAAGCACGCACGAAACAAAAAATTATCGGGAACTTGATAAGGGCATTTTTTTTTTATTTCTATAAACATATTTTATTTATCCTAAAAGTACATATATATACAATAAGAAATGTAATTAATAAAACTTTGGCTTCTATAATTATTTTCCTGCTTCCAGTAAAAGACACATGCCTTGCTAGGAAATGTATATGTACTTAAATAACATGTACCTATTGATCGTAAAATGTAAAGAAGTTGGAATCTATTAGAGGATATTTGAATGAGTGGTCATTGAATATCGAATTTATTAAACGATTCTTCTCTCAAAGACAAAAGCAACCTAAATTGTTGCCAGAAATCGAGAAAATTCAAGAAACTTATCGTTTCAAGTGTTTCCAAACACATGAGGCTTTTTCCCAAATGACGTCATCAAATGCATCATGACATCATTATCGCAAAGAAAATATAACCTTGGATCATGTGTATAGTTATTCCACTAGTGATAAACACCTGTGTAACAACAAGAATGTTGAAGGGGCAAGTTAACTCCGGCGACTTAGGTCATATAATAAATAGAGGATATTGAATTAGAGGTCATAGAATACTGAATTTATTAAACGAGTCATCTTCAAATAGATAAAAACGAGGCTACGCCGAGCACAAATTTTATAATCTATTTATAAAATGATACGAATGTTCGCGAAAAATCGTCAAAATTCTCGAAATTCGTCATTTCGTTTTTCCGCGAAACTTATAAAACTGGCGTCACAATATATACATTATGACGTCATTTTGGCGGTTACAAAATAGCGTTGTTATTCGCTCTAAGCTCATTTGCATAGTTATTCCACTAGTGTAATAACACCCGTGTAACATCAAAAATTTTCATCGGATTTATTTCACTGCCGCGACGTCGGTCATATCATAAACATGTTTATTTGGACTTTAATCTAGCATGCAGCTATCAAAGGGAAATTCTCGCAAAATACTGATACTTACATCGTGAAATTGACATGCAACACGGACAAAACCAATTTAAGGTAGTAGACCCGTAAAAGTTCAATAACATTTTGAAATTCATGAACTTTAACAGTGTTAACCGAGGTTTCCTAATGATTTTCATTAGGAAACCTCGTATAACATTGTGAAAGAACATGTGGTCCGAAATGTTACGGAACTTTTACGGGTCAGCTACCTTAAATCGCTCGCTGTGCAATACATTTGAATTCAGATCATCCAAAAACGCCCTTAAATCATTAAATCAGTTTGACATCGTTGAAAACGGTCGAGGTTTTTTTCAGACTGATCAAATCATACTGCGATTTAATTGGCTGTTGTAGATTTTAAAAGGTCTGATTGGTCCGTGAATTCGCGCTTATTTGGACGAAATAAGCGATTTTGTATAATCTCCCGTCAATTCCATTCAAAAGTTGATCAATACACTCATTCAATATCATTCCGAAATCATTCAGAAGCGTTCAACTTGTTATTTACACGATGGTGTTAACGGTGTTTCAAATGCGAAATGAATGACATGGGTTAAAAAAAAATACGTCTAATCTTGAGTCCAAGAAATGATCCAAGTTAGCTAAAGGGAAGCAACTCGAAAATCTTAATGAGTCTTGGCGTCTTACAGAAAGTTCGACCAAGTGTTTTATTTCGCGCGTTTCTTTCCTTCGTATTTTTTTCAACTAAAAACGAATTAAGATTACCAGAGAACTGTTTTATTTTTATCTAAATGAGTATCTATCTAATTGAGTATGTTTTTAAAGAAAAAATACATTGAAACATAACTACATGTAGGACTCTATCAAGGGGAGTAACCACTCCTTCCTTATAAAAAAATGCTATCTGTTGAAATCCGAAACGTAATTTACCAGAGTCACCGGCCAGTAGTTTCTATGAAAAAGTTATTGCACATTTAAGAGATGAAGACAGTATTTTCTTTTCTTCCATTGGGGTATAAGATTAAAAACCTAATCACACTGTATGAATACGCCAAGCGGATTCATACATGAGTGTGATTAAGTTTTTGGTTTCATGCATCAACGAAATAAAAAGATACCCTCTTCAAATCTTATGATTAAATTTCATTAAGCAAAATGAAAGAATTTGAAAATAATAAGACACAATTTACGGGACTGCTTTGTGCCCAAGCTAAAAAAATAGCTGCGTACTAAAAATTATTTTCATTGAGGAATAAAAGCAACTTTTAAGCCAAACAGAAGGCACGAAAATTGATGCAAACCAATGATATGAAATTATTTTATGTTATGCATATTACATGTAAACGGTCTGTAGTTTTTCCGAAATAAATAAGCCCAGTCTTGCGTTCCGAATGTTAAAACAGTGAAAAATGTTTGCAAAAAATATCCACTTTATCTGAATGTGCACGTGCAAAGCGGTGTATAATTTGCAAACAGATTGCACTGTTTTGCAAACTACTTTGCGTTTCGGATGTAAAAGCAGTGCAAAATGTTTGAAAAATATATACACTTTGCCTGCAATTGTACGTGTAAAGCGGGGTATATTTTGCAAACAGTTTGAATCCGTTTTGCCATGCTGAACGCGTGGCGATTATATACCGGAAATACATGAAAACTGTCGACTTCAGCCATTTCCGCAATTTTTGCCCATTGCTTGTTCGCTACTTTTTTTTAAATGTGCTCGGCTATAGATGTATATTGAAAGAAAATGACTTTTTTATTTAAACAAGGTTGCGAAGAAAGCATTTTTAAAATACGAAGAAATCACATAACTTTATTTACAATAAAATTTATATGTTAATGTGTTTTACACAAGTATACAGATCATTCGAAACACCACTCGGCCAATCTCACGATCTATCTCGGATGTACATAGACGGACTTTTTTTTAAAAAAAAAATAAGGGAAAACCTTGGAAAACCTCGATGGCGTCATTTAAAATGGTGTTAGCCCTTGAAACTTTGAGTGAAAACATTCGACGTCGCCAACACTACTCGTTTAAGTCAATGACGTGAATCTATCGAACAGTAAAAAACATCGTGAAAATGACACTCATTCCGATCAAAATCATTCTTAATCATTCACTCAGCGCTCCATTCATTCATTCATTCCAAACACTCACTCAAATCGATCAAAAACGCTCAGAAATCATTGGAAAACATTTAGCAACCATTCAAGATTTTCAGCAATAAATTCAAATCGATCTATCTATTGTACGATTTTATTAGCTGGTGTGGACTATGACGTGTCTGATTGGTCCACGAAGACGTATAATAAGAAAAAAACGTATATTTTATTAAAGGGAGGTATTTGATATTGTTAATTTTGTTCAATATGAACAAAATTAACAATATTAGATTACCTCCATTTAATTTCACTCACACCTCGCTCCACACACTCATTCAATTTCATTCCGAAATCATTCCAAAATCATTCATCTTGTCAATTTCACGATGTTCTTAACTGATTCCTTATATAAATATCTTTATATTCTTGAATGATTCGTCATTCTCAAAAAATAAGATATTTCAACCGTTATTTACTGTAGAAGATACACTGCTCAAAAAAATTAAAGAAACACTTTACTTTTTTTTTTATTTTTTTTTTGTATTTAAGAGGGCCTTATATTAACAAACAAGCATTTCATGACAAATAACGACGATTTACTAAACTCATAACAATTTCAACCACATTTTGTAAAAAAGAGTTTCTGCAGATAGCGAGAAAAATGTTAATTAGGGGAAAATGTCAACTTATGGTGTTTTCGAAACAAAATCAAAAAGCTATAGATGGTATGAGTGGGTTTAGATTCTGAATGTTAGTAATGAGTATGACCACCACGTACGTCTAGACATTCTCTACACCGATTACGCATGCTCCGAATCAACGCTTGGATCAGTTGCTGAGGCAAATTGTTCCAGGCTTGGACAACAGCAATATCGAGCTCCTGGACATTTTGTGGGGTATTTTTTCCACTAATAATCTGCCTGTTAATCATGTCCCATACATGCTCAATACAGTTTAAATCAGGGGACCTAGCTGGTCACTCCAGAACGTCGATAGATTGGTCCTGAAAGTAATCCCTAATCACTCTTGCCGTGTGAGATCGCGCATTATCTTGGACTAAAATAGAGTTACTACCCATTGCACCCAAAAAGGTCTAACTATAGGTTCCAAGATCTCATCTCTATATCGTAATGCCGTCAAACTGCCTCCTGCAATCCTGTATAACTCTGAGCGACCGTCATAGCAAATCCCGCCCCAAAACATGACAGAGCCCCCACCAAACCTGACATATTCTACAATGTTACAGTCAGCATACTGCTCTCCTTCACGTCTCCAAACACGAACACGTCTATCACACGTCGAAACATGAAATCTGCTCTCGTCGGTAAACAAAACACAGCGCCACTTAGCTAAAGTCCAACGTGCATGATCATTTGCAAATTCCAGTCTGCGCCTTCGGTGATCTGGGGTCAAAACGGGACCCTTGGTTGGACGTCTAGCACATAAAATTATCACCATGGAGTCTGTTTCTTACTGTCTGGTCAGAGAGACGAACCCCTGTCGCAATCTGGAAATCGTTTCGAAGGCTTCTAGCTGTTTCATAGCGGTTTCGAAGGGCGACGGTACGTAAATATCGATCTTGTCTGTCGGTTATACATGTAGCCCTTGGACGGCCTTGACCTGTTCTTCTGTCATGACTTCCAGTCTCTATATATCGAGTCCATAGTCTGTAAACGACGCTAGGCGATACACTGAGGTAACGTGCCACTGCACGTTGTGAGTAACCAGCCTCTATCAGTTGCACGGCTCTGACATTATCAAAATTTGGAGCTGCACACCCCAAGTGAGGACGTGATCTCATATTTTGTATTCCAAAATGGATTTGATTCTCTTTGTGTGGCGTGCACTATGTTAAATCGTGATGAACTATTCTATTTAAAATTCTCTTTAGAAATCTTACAATTTGAACAATAGCATTTATTCTATTTGAACTTCGCATGATTAAAAGGTATGTTTTACATGATATTAAATCATTCAATGACAAGGTAAACATCCTTGTAGCCCATTCAACGGCTTATGCGTGGTCCGCTTTTGAAATTAAATAATGAAGTCCATATGCATGTTTCATTTGCAAGTGTACATGTATCGACAATCAGAACAAAAAATTAAACAAGTGTCATTATTTTGGTAATTGACATCGCTCCGTGAGAAATATGGAAATTCGCCTTTGGATGGGGCCCGAAACTATGTGAAAATAAATAAATAAAAATCCTATTTAGGTAATACTTCAGCAACATTTCGGAAGTCCTGATCTTAAACAGTGTTCATCGAGGCTCAGTTAACATTATGAAAGATCATCAGTTCCGAAATGTTGCGGAACTATTATGGGTCTACTACCTTATTTTTATTATTTTTTTTTTTTCTTTTCTTTTTTGCTAGAAAATGAATATCTATGTTATGATGACACTCATCGTTCACTCGCCATATTGATATTTCTCCTCAATTAAAACCGGATATCTCTTCAACATAGTTTCAAACAAAAACAAATGTTGTAATTGAGAAGAAAAACGACCGTGATCACAAGTAAAAAATATAAAACAATGTAAAATTGACAAGGTGTTTGATTATGGAATGATTTGGAATGAACTTGAATAAGTAAAATGGTTGAGTTTTGAAAGAAACCAAATGGTTGTAAGTTACAATATCGCTTATTTCGTTCAAGATGATGAACCAATCAGCCGATTCGTTTAAGCCAGGCAAAAAGAAAACATAGAGTTTTTCGAGCGATTTGAGTTAAGTTGTTGACCTTTTCAGTGAATTTGGAACGATTTCGAATTGCTTGAGTGAGCTTTTGGATTGAATGAACGGAGCGCTGATAGATTGGGGAACTTTTTAAAATTCAATTATGGAACACGGAGGTATTTATCGGAGTGAGTATAAATTTTACGATGTTCTTACAGTTAAGAACCTTGTGAAATTGACAAGGTGAATGATCTTGGAATGGTTTCGCAATTAAATTGAATGAGTGTGTGGTGCGAGTTTTGAGTGAAATTAAAGGGAGGTAACCAATATTGCTAATTTTGTTCATGATGAACAAAATTAGCGATATTAATTACATCCCTTTAATAAAATATACGTTTTTTTCTGATTATTCGTCATCGTTGACCAATGAGGCACTTAATAGTCCACATCATCTAACAAAATCGTAGAATAGATAGATAGATTTGAAATTATTGTTGAAAGCCTTGACTGGTTTCTAAATGTTTTCTCATGATTTCTGAGCGTTTTTGATCAATTTGAGTGAGTGTTTGGAATGAATGATTGAAGCGCTGAGTGAATGATTAAGAATGATTATGATCGGAATGAGTGTCAATTTCACGATGTCATTAACTGTAAACGCACATGTACAATATACTGAGTTCCAAACCAAAGTGTGTAATTTCACGTTTTGTAAATCCTTTTAGTTAAAGTTAAGATAATTAAAACGTTCGTAACCCTTGGTTCGACAAGATGGGGAATCATCTACAGAGAAGAAGATCCCCAAAGTTACATATTGCCTCGGTGGCCTAGTGGTAAATGCACTCTACCCCTAACCTGGAGGTCTGTGGTTCGAGCCCTACTGTCGCCGGGTGTGTCTATGGGCCAAACTGTCAATAGCCAGCCCTAGTCCATACAGCTGTAAAATTGGGTAGCAGTGGGTTTAAACCACTGCCTCTCTCTCATGGACGTGAAAACATCAGGATTGAGTGTTCGAGAGCGATTCTTTAAGCTTAAGCTTTCGTCGGAATCGAACTAAAATAAATTAGTATACTAAAGTTACATATCTTTTAAAAACCTTGCTTAGCTTAATCCAAAGAATATTTACACAAAAACATGACAAGATATTTAAAACAATCTCAATTCAAAGCAGGTACTCAAAAATATCAAGCTATGGACCATTCAAGTTTACCTATTTTTATTTCTTTAGACTTAATTCAAACAACGACATACCAAAAATCTGAATTTGGGGCTTTGTTTTCCCTCTATATCACGATTTCGACCGAATTTCCCCGTAACATTGAAATAAACAATTCTCGAAAGAGGGGGGGGGGGGGGGGGGGGGGCGTTCGAACCACCCGAACCACGCCTGGATCCGCTCCTGCAGTCATAACTGTACAGACTGTCTGTCATTGAGATAGTGTATCTTTGTTAACCCTTTGCTGTTTAATCCCTGCTTTTTACGTGCCTGTGATGTTATGATGGAGAAAAAATTGTGACAAAAGAAGAAATTGCTTCTGACAAGCAATTTCTTCTTTTTCCACACTATTTTCTACCCAACTGAATGGTTATTTTTCAAATTAAATCCACTTTAAATGTTCGTCTGCAAAACCTTTGAATTTGGACAGGTCCTAAATTTTGTAAAACAGGAAAGGGTTAAAATTTAAAATGCCTTTGCACATATAAAACCGTTTAAATCTGGGGTATTTCTGAACCATTCTTAATGAGTTATTAAAAGCTAATTTTACAACTTTAGCATAGATACAATGTAGAGAGAAAGTTAATGAAATATTACACATTTCCTCGACGTATAGGGTTAGAAATTTGACACAAAGAATATTTGTTCGGTCAGTTGATTGAATGGAAATTCCAGCAGGATTTGATGGATTTTATGGGCTTAAGTTCGTTATGAAAATATTTACATTGACCAAAAGTACTATAGATTTTCCATTACAATACAGATTAATGTAATAAAAATATAGATACAATTTTCAATTGTATTTTGTTATATTACGATTTCAAGATTTTGTCCGGACATGTCTAATAAGTTTTCGAGAAAAGGGGTTTTATCTTGAATAACACAACCTAATTTACGCGACTGTTATCGGACTTTTAAATTACCGTAACAAAAGGTTTTCGTGAAATGCATTGACAGTTTGTAAAGGGATAATCTATTAGCAAAAAGGGCAACGCTGTATTAAAACATCGCTAAATGGTTCTATATAATATCGTATAATATAAGTATTATACATGTACATGTATATAGGACTGAATCACAATAGCGCTGAAACCGGACCTGTAAAATGCAGCTAGTTCGAGAAAGTATTTGCTCAAAGATAAAACCGCTTTTGGATGTTTGGATTAAAATTAAACCTGTTTTGGATCGGACGATAGAATGGATTAATCATTACGATGGAAAGCGGATATTTTGTTACATGATTTGTGTTATTGTTGCGACATTCTTGTGCCAAAACTTAAGGACTCGGAATTTCGATAGTAAAAGAGCATTGCTGCAACAGGTCACGGAATTGAGACCGTATTTTACTCCGCCTCCGGTTCAGGATTTCAAGAACTTTCCATGTTTTCCGGATCTGGAACCTTCCCGATCGTTAATCCGGGAGGGAAAGTGTGTTCGTACATTGACTCATCTGAACTTTCGTCTATCAGCCTCGCTAGGGGAGAGCTGTAAGTACCTACAGATGGGCGTGAAGACGCCGATTTGTAGCTTCAGATCAGCAAAGAGTGACAGATCGGATCTTTATAGCGACGAGGGATTGGATGAACAGGAATATGTAGAAAATATGCTGCAGGTAATTAAATGTGACGCCACAGTCCAAAAGGGACCATCTGGGTACAGTTAGTAGCATCGTGAAATTGACACTCATACCGATAAAGAACATTCTTAATCGCTCACTCAGCGCTCCATTCATTCATTCATTCCAAACACTTACTCAAATCGATCAAAAACGCTCCAAAATCATTAGAAAACACATCGCAATCGTTTAAGACGATAAATATTCAAACCAAATCGATCAAACCATTATTCGATTTTATTAGCTGATGTGGATTTTAAAGTGTCTGATTGGTCCACGAAAACACACTTACAGAAAATAACGTATATTTTATTAAAGGGAAGTAGTTCAATATTGCTTATTTTGTTCAAGATGAACAAAATTAGCGATATTGAACTACCTCCCTTTAATTTCATTCAAACCTTGCTCCACACAGTCATTCTCTTTCATTCCAAAATCATTTAAAATTCACTCATCTTGTCAATTTTACGATGTTGTAAACTGTAGTGCGTAAATTGTCGATCCTTGTCAGACTGCGCATTCCACGCATTAAACTTTTGGCACATGGCTGGTCTTCTAAATCTTGAATGATCGTTCTACCTATCTGCTTAAGATATTTTACAAACGTCACCATCGGTTGATATCTTCTGTAACCAATTCATCTTCAGATATCCATTTAACGGAGGTCCCAGATAGACCCTTATTGCCTAACGGATCGCAAATGAACATATTAAGTAATGCTAAACACGAAATGTTCCCACTTTGGCAGGAGGTATGAAAACAGATCAGCCTGCACAAATTTGCAGTCTGATCTAAGTCTTCACCACCCGAGTTTTTGCTCAAACTGAAAAAGTTTAAAGATTCTTTTCAAATACACCCGAGTTTCCAAACTTATTCCAAATCATTCACTAAGCGCGCCGTTCATTCATTCCAAACGCTCACTCAAACCATTCAAAAATTGTTCGAAAACAATAAAAATTCAAAATCAACAACTATTACAAATTCAATTGAGTTACAATTAAGCGATATAACTGATATAATTCAAAGATGAAGCGTTTGTCTGGTTCTCGAAGAAAAAATGGGGCTATTTATAGAACTCAATGAACATAATGAAATTGACAATAAGAATGATTTTTGAATGATTTCGGTTGAGATTGAATGAGTATGCACAGCGAATTTTTAATGACATAAAAGGGAGATAACCCAACTTCGCTCATTTTGTTCAAGCTGAACAAAATTACCTATGTTTACCACCTCCCTTTTAATAGAATATAAGTATTTCTCTGGTTGTGCCTCTTCACACTTTAAAATCCACACCAGCCAATAGAATCGTAGAACAATTGGATCGATTTGAATAAAATGTCGAACGTCTAAAACGAATTAGAAATGTTTTCCATTGATTTTGTTGCGTTTTTAATCGATTTTAGTGAGTGCCTGGAATGAAAAAAAAAATTGGGCGCTGAGTGAATGATTTTGAATGGTTTTGATCGGAAGATCACGGTAAGAGATCGAACCCGTTGCCCCATGATTAGAGATTTGGAATCAGGCGCGGCTGTTTAATTTAAATTTGTATCTTGTTATGTTAATAAACCATACAAGATTTACATACTGACCCATTGTCAATCAAACAACATTGTATTTTTTATGTACATGTAACACCTCGCCAATATCGAATACTGAAGGGCCTTGTCGAAGCAGAATGGTGAATAGGTGTTTACTATTTTTGGTTCCGTTTTAAAATCAATTGTGACGCGTCACACAAAAAAGGACAGTCTAGGAACTCAGCAACGTAAATTTGACCCGTCACGCGAAAAGGTACAAATAAGGAAGTTCGAAAGTGCAGTTAAGAACATCGTGAAATTGACAAGGTGAATGATTTAAAATGATTTCGGAATGAAATTGAATGAGTGTGTGGAGCGAGTTTTGAGTGAAATTAAAGGGATGTAATCCAATATTGCTAATTTTGTTCATGATGAACAAAATTAGCGATATTAATTACCCCCCTTTAATAAAATAAACATTTTTTTCCTGATTATACGTCATCGTGGACCAATCAGACACTTTATAGTCCACACCAGCTAATAAAATCGTAGAATAGATATATCGAATTGAATTCACTGTTGAAAGTATTGAACGGTTTCTAAATGTTTTCTTGTGATTTTTGAGCGTTTTTGATCGATTTGAGTGAGTGTTTAAAATGAATGAATGGAGCGCTAAGTGAATGATTAAGATTGATTTTGATCGGAATGAGTGTCAATTTCACGACGTTTTTGACTGTAGTCGGTCCTGGTTAGCCCGTGCGATATGCGCAGACAGACTAGGGTCGAAACCGTTCTAAATTGGCAAAGGTTCTGTATCTTGAATGATTTATCCAACTGTGAACGATTTTTTGGAATGCGGCCCCCGATGGACCTTTACTTTTTCAAAGCTGTATTTTGAATATTAATTCAAAGGAATTCCCAGGTATTTCCTTTTCGTGTGACGGGTCACAAATAACTTAAAAAAAGGCGCCAGTGGACAGACCAAACGGAGTTTATATTTCTAAAATATACTGACTATCATAAAAATTTTTGATTCATTGATTAGGGCTTTACGACGCTTTAAACAGTCTGTCAGTGATGTCGCGGCGGCTGGTGCAACTAACAATGGTTTCATTGTATTTCTCGCAACAGTACTTTATTAATTCCTTTCATAGCCTCCAGCTGATATCCCACACGGGTCTACGATTTTCAACCCAAATGAATGGAGCGCTTAGTGAATGATTTGGAACAATTTTGATCGAAATGAGTGACAATTTCACGATGTTATTCATTGTAACTGTACCTTTAAACTGTTTTTTTTAATTCAAGGCCTTCTTTGATGTTTAGATGTTCAATACACTTCGAACAATAGTTGTCATATTCAATTGATTTTGCACTGATATCAGATTCAAACTGCATTATTCTTCTGATAAGACTCAGTATAGTTAGCAATGAGCTACTTTTAGACCTATATACACTTAGCAACGTGATATTAACGCTTATAAATGGCAGTGGAAAACAATATATTAAATCGTTCGCATACTATTCCTTAAAATCGCTTAAAACTCCACAATCTATTGAAATATGAAATTTTGTTGGGGAAATGGGTTACTTTTTTTCTCTGTATACAATACGTTCAGTTATTCGGATAGACGTCCCTAATTCGATCTGCAAGTCCAATGTTGTAGGAACTCGAAAATCCCTGTTTCTTAAACCTTACAACTATATAATAGAAATAAGATATTGTCGAAGGATATTTATACCAGTATGTAGTTCTGATTCTGGGCTGCTGTTTACAGCGAATCGATAAAGACAACCATGCAACCCTCTCAGCTAAGTCAGAGAGCGTCGATTGGATTTCCCCCGGTCATGAACTACTTCCGAGGTCGTTGTATCGTAAAATGGTCCGGTTAGAAAAAAGTAATTTGCTCCTTTTGCAACACAGTTTTAATGTTTAAATAACAGCAAAGGTCTTAGAATGATGTTCAGCTAAGTTTCATATATCTTCTACATTTCATGCATAGGATTAAATGAATTGAGGAGGAAACTTTTTTTTTTCTTGGAGGCTAATCTTTGATAGCGGTACTTAAGTAAGGAATACTTTTTGTACTGAAATAATTTCAAGGGTGGTTGTGCCTCATGAAAAATTGTGAGAAAGTGAACAATTAATGCAATTATTTCCTGTACATAGATTTCAAGACAAAAAAGATCTATAGAAAGTGCCTAGTTTTATAGCCAGAATAGCCTTTTTGGAATGCTATGGACTGTCGAAATGTCCTAATTTTCTATATACATTTGTAAATTAATAAGGTCAAAATAAATAGGAGTGTAAACGAAATGTGTATGTATTTATATTTTTTGCTGATGTGGATTTTAATCGACTAATTTGTTAGTGAAGACATTTTTACAGAAAAGTACGTGCTTTTTACTTAAGGAAGCTAATTTTGACCAAGTTACCTCCTTATGTTCATTCAAAACGTGTTCATCCTACTTATTCAATTCCATTCCAAAATCAATCACCTTGTCTTGCCCACTGTTATTTAGTCTACTATACCTTGTTCCGTATGACACCAGTAAGTCGCATATTGTTTTCAATTCTAACAAAAAATTACATAACGATATTTTTTTTACTGAATACACGCTGTAATATACGTTTATTTTATTTTCTTTTTTTATTTTCAGGTTCTTAAAGATAATCCTAAAATGGTATTTTTGGACATTGGTACTCGAATCGGAGTTTATTGTATCGCTGCCGCCAAAGCCAACAACAGAACCGTGTGTGTAGACGCTAATTATAGAAATCTTCAACAGATTCAGCGTTCTTTATTCGTGGGTGGTATTGGATTTTGGAGGAACGCCATGGTGATATGGAATAAACTCTCAAACAAGCATGGCGTCGTCAAATTCAAAATACCAGCCGTTAAAGTCGATATTACAATGGACGACGAAATCCGAGAATTCCGAACACATTATAAGCAAAGGGATGAGAGTATTGATGTAAATGCGATCAAACTGAATGATCTTCAAAAATACTTCCGAGGAAAACAAGTGTTCATTAAATTCGATATCGGTTCAAACGAGGAAGAAGTTTTAGAAGGTGCAAAACAGTTCTTTAAGATAGTAGAAGTACGGATAGTTCAAATGGCTTTAGAAGAGGTTCATTCTAGACACAAAATTTTTAACTACTTTAAAAATCTGTATTTTTCTCCATTTATAGACCCTTTTGGGAATAAATCATTTTATATCGACCATTTAAGTAATCGATTTTATAGATATGTGTATTTCATCAAAGATAATTTCTTCGATGACTTGAAGTTTTAACAATAAAAGGAAATTCTACACCATTAAGTGTTTATTGTTACACTAGAACGAGTTTTATATGTATAGTCAGAAAGAAAAAAAATACATTTCAAAATATTTGATTCTGCATGGTAAGTACATGTTACATTTTTTGATGTCATACAGTTAAAAACATTGTGAAATTGACGCTCATTCATGTAAATCGCTCAATCAGCGGTTCATTCATTCTAATCGATCAAAAAACGCTCCAAAATCTTCAGAAAACATTTCGAAATGAAAATTTAATTCAAATCGACCCAACCATTCTACGATTTTATTGGCTGTTGTTGATTTCAAAGTATCTGATTGGTTTACCTCCCTTGAATTTCTCTCAAAAGAAGCCCAACATATTCATTCAATTTTATTCTAAACCATTCCAATATCGTTCAACTTTTCAATTACATGATGTTAGTAACTGTAGGCGTTGTTGTTTCATCTCCCAATAAGGGGGATCTAGTGGCTTACCGTCACATTCTCTTTTGGTGATAAGTAAAAAGTCATACTGCAATAATGGAAAATACAGAAATTCGACATGTACACGTACCAAGGCAACCGTCATTTGCATGTCAATAAAAATGTTTTTACCAGCACCAAGTCCATGATAATTAGTGACGCGATTTACGCAAGAATCATGAGAATTTTAGACTGTCTACAAACTTTCTGGACAACCCTCGTATGTTTGACCTGTCACTAAAGCTATGCACTCGGGAACCCTCGGCGATTCTACGGAATAGACCTCGGGAATAAAAAGGGAGCAGTCATGAATGCGCGTCATATCGCACGTGGGTTTATATGACGTCACAAACATAACTTAGGATGACGTTGCGAAAAATAAAACAACGTTAGGTTAGAATTGAGCATATCATAATTTGAAAACAAAACGCAGTGCATTACTGCGTTTTGCTTTCAAATTATAACATGCCAACATGATCTCTAAAGACGATCGAAAAACATTAAAGGAATTTACTTTTCTTCAGGCGTATTAACCAAAGTACCAACAGGAGCCGAATAACCGAAAAAATGACCAAAAATTACTACACTTACGTCCGAGGTACTTTCCAGTTTACGGAAAAGTCCGAGCGATGTTCCGAATGTAAAGCTATGATCACATTTACGGTAATTATCGTAGAAAGTCGTACTCCATTTTACCGTGGGCAAGCCGTGCCACTAATACGATTAACTAAGTTGAAGTAAGACAAATTGCATTTAAAATAAAGTACTTTCGAACAGTTTCCATAGAAAGAAGTACGTGCGAGTAGAAACAACTACGAAGAACTGCGTATGAATAAGACGTTTAATTAGATTAATTATTATTTTTAATTAATGGAAAATCGCCATTTACCTATTTCCCAAGCCCTGATATCTCTTGGTGGTCATTCTGTAGATAAGAATCGCGAACTTTAAATTTATCATAAGGTTAACAACCTAGCATTTCTGTCAGTCACCTTCGGGTAATATAGATAACTTGTAAAACCACGCGAGTTTCAAACCATTGATTTCATGTGCGCTTCATGATTAGATTTTAACGATTTCACCGATTTTATTCGTTCTCTGAACGTAGTCCAACACCACCGTTTCCCTGCTTGGTCGTAGTATTAACTTGGACAGATGTTGTATTTAACCGTTTGTACGACAAACTAGGGTAAACGATACGTTCCAGCTCGGCAAAAGTACGATTCAAGAAGATCTTACTACGTTAAACTACATTCAAACTACGGCAGAAAGTCCTTTTTCACCGTAGGGATTTTGAACATGCCCATGATTTGTGCGGCCACTGCAGTAGGATTATACGGTCGAAGAACGTTCAGTCCACGGGCGACTAGGTTACATGTAAACTACACAGTCTACGGTAGGATACGTTGTAGTACGGCATTCTTTCACTACGTCGAGATTAAGTTTACAACGTGAAATGTGGCCACGTTTTTTACAACGTACTTTTTCCCTACCTAACCTTTGACTAAAACCAGATACACGTACTGCAAGAGTGCTGAATCGCTAGTTCATCCTTGGTTAGCCGTAATATCCGGGACAGACGTTTACGAAATCATAGCGTGCTACTACGGTTTATTAAAGTCCGATTAACGGATAAGCAGGGATCAACTACTGCGACAGTACGGCCAAATTAGGGACAAAATAACGTACTTTACCGCGAATAGACTTTTGAACGTTTTTACAATATACAATACACTACGGTCAAACTCACGAGTTGGCACTACGTTACCCACTACGCGTAAGTACGGCTTACTTCGACTTACTGCGCAGTATACGCTCAGTTAGGTGAATTTTACGGCTGACTACGTTGATGCATAACTACGACCAACCACTTTAATTAACGTAAATGTGACCGAGCCTTAGAAAAAATTACATATTGGCAGCACAAATGGCACAAATGGTTTATCCCAACCAACAATATAGTCCTGTTCCAACCTACTTGCAAAGCCCCCCCCCCCGTCCAATCAATATCGTCAACCTGGACCCTTTACCATACAATCAGCGCCTCCACCTTGGGCTACTGAAATCTTAAATGACATGAAGATGATAAAAGAAAAATTGAAAACAGTTGATCTGATCAAACAAACAGTTGATTCAATAAACCTGAAAGTCTTGGACATTGAGAATCAAATGATTGAACTAGAAAAGAGAGTTACAGACAATAAAAACTTGTGTCAATATAATTCAGATAAAAATGATGAAAATCAAAAAGAACTGAAAAAATTGAAAGATGAACTCAAATCGAAAAATAAAAAGTATGAAAAACTTGAAAAACAATCACAAGAAACACAAAAAACAATGCCAAAACTGAAGAAAAATTACTTGATTTAGAATCTCGCTCAATGAGGGAGAATCTCATGTTCTACGGGATCAGTGAGCAAGGGGATACGGAAGATTGTGAAAAGCTGGTTAAAACCATCTGTAAGGATATATTGCTGATCGATGACGCAGATACGATCAAAATGGACAGGGTCCATCGAGTCGGTTCAAAAACGAATTCAAAACCAAATAAACCCAGGACTATCGTTGCAAAGTTTCATGAATACAGCGAAAGGGAAATGGTGCGTAAACGATCGTTTACATACAGTTAACAACCTCGTGAAATTGACAAGGTGAATGATTTTGGAATGATTAAGGAATGAAATTGATTGATTGTGTGGAGCGAGTTTTGAGTGAATTTAATGGGAGGTAATTCTATATCGAAAATTTTGTTCGGGATGAACAAAATTTGCGATAATGATTACCTCCCTTTAATAAAAAAATACAAACAAGTTTTATACATAGCTTCCTATTTCTTCAAGAACCTATGAGATGGTTGTAATTTGAATAATGTCTCTGAAATCGCGATTTTTATCTATCAAAATTTTCTTTGAATTACCTTGTTGATTCTATATTTTTCAATGGGTTTGAGCGTTTTTGAATGGTATGAGTGAGTGTTTGGAATGAATGCTTGGAGCGCTGGGTGAACGATTTAGAATGGTTTTGATTGAGGTGAATGTCAATTTCACGATGTAACTAGCTGTATACAAGCGAACTTAACCATCTAAACTACGGCATCGGTGCACAAATCCCGAAAGAAGTCAGAGATGCACGCAAACCCATTTATTATACTGCAAAGAAAATTCTAGCATTTTCATTGGTTAATGCTGACCTGACAAACATTGATAGCTACGGCCGCTCCGGTATTACCTCTAATGTTTCCATAAGGCGCCTCGACGTGAACATAGACAAAAAATCGAAACGGTAATGGCAGCCATGTTTCTCTCGCTTCGCTGATAACACGACCCGAATATACACACTAGGATACAGTTGAAAAGGATGTCAGTTAATAATGTGCAAATAAAATTTGATATAGATGTCAATAAATAACTTAAATTTGTACAAATCTGACCATTTAAAGTGCCAAGTTTCTCGCAGTTTCAGCCAACAAACGCTTCCATATCACAATAGCGCAGAGTGTTGTAGTGTGACGTCACAACTATATATGACGTCACTTTGTACATGTTTACTTTTCATAGGGGCGCATTAAGGGATATTGGTGGTTTAAAAGAAATCGGTTTATACGGACGCCTAAAATAGGCAAAAGACAGATATTTAGCCCTAAAACTTTGAAGTATAATAAATTCGTAATACGGTTTCGTGCCTGGGTATATGACAGTTTATTCCCGGCAGTAAAAATGATGTCAACCCTCGCCTGCGGCTCGGGTGACATCATTTTTCCAGTCGGGAATAAATCGTCATATACCCCGGCAAGAAACCGTATAACTAATAATATCAGCCGATGAAACGAGCCAAGGATCAAGGCAAACAAGTAAAATTTGTCGGAAAAAACTGTATATTGACGGTGTCGAATATTCCCCGCTGCCAGGACCATAGAGAGGTCAAAAAGATCGTAACTTGAAAATTATTACCTGGAATGTAAACGGGTTAAAACGTAAAATAAACGATTGTGACTTTTTAAATTGTTTAGACCCTTTTGATATATTATTTCTAAGTGAAACATGGTTATCTGGAAAGGACAAATATAATTACGATATCCAATTTTTTGTTGCCAACATTTATATGGTTTAAAGTAAAAAAATTCCAAAAAAGGTCGTTAAAGTGGTGGTATGTCGTTTTACTACAAGGAAAAACTAAAACGTTATATAAACATTGTGGAAAAAGATCAAAATATGTTTTGGGTAAAATTGTCTTCATCGCTGTTTCATTTTACAGAAGATGTTTATATTTGTTGTATATATATTCCGCCTACAGATTCCAAAGTAATTGATCCAAACATCGATTTTTTTGAACAGTTAGAAATCCGAATAATGAAACATAGTTCTTTAGGAAAAGTCTTTGTGTGTGGAGACTTCAATGGTCGCACATCTTCAATCGACGATTTTATCGCAGACGATCAGATCGTAGATGAGCATATGCAGCCATTAAACAATATTGAATTTTATCTTATAACTATACAAATATCTGTGTGATAACAACCCGTATGATATTTTTTATGATATCACATAGTTATTTTTAGAACAATAATATCATGCAGTTATTTTTAGAAACTCGCATTTCAGTAAGAAACATCGACGAAAACAAGACAAAAAGAGGTTATAAGATAAATATAATACATTCTTAGTGTATTGTATGAAAAAAATACCTAACTCGGTTGTGAGAATTGACAATTGTCTCGGCAGAGCCTCGACAATGATCAATTCTCCCAACCTCGTTAGATATTTTTTTTCATATAATACACTAAGTATGTATTCTATATACCAAAACGCGTGAATGAAGATAAGGTTATAGATCAAAATGGGCGTCGCTTAATAGAATTATGTCAAATGTCAGGTATGTCACTGGTCAATGGTCGTATATGTGACGATAAAGACAAAGGTAAATACACATTTTGTTCACATCGCGGCATGAGTACGGTGGATTATCTTTTGACCAATTATTATAATTTTGAATTAATCCAAGAGTTTTCTGTATTTGATTTCAATGAACACTCTGACCACGCGCCAATTGCCTTCACGATTATCTGTCGAAATGTTCCAATAGAGTCACGATTCGTAAAAAATAATTATATTAAAGAAGAAAAACTTGTCTGGGACAAATCGAAAGTTAGCCTATTTTTAGATGCCATGACCAATAATAGTAGGGAATTGAACGAAATAGTCGAGGGGGCGTGTACATTGTCAATCGATGACGTAGTGGAAAAATGCACGGGTTTCATGAAGCGGCATGCCACACGAGCCTTTGGAAAAACCAAAATCAAGCACGGACAATTACGAGTTAATAATTGCAGATGGTTCGATAACGATTGTTACAATGCAAAAACGATTTTTAAGCGCGCGAGAAATATTTTTTACAGAGATAAAACTGATGAAAATAGAATTTCATTCACAAAGGCTAGAACAAACTATAATAATGTTAAAAAAAAAGAGCAAAATATAAATTTAAAATCGCTGAAGGCAATAGAATAGCTGGTTTAGCAACATCAGATTCGCGTAATTTTTGGAGAAATATTAAGAAGTCGTCTGCTGATAAATATAAAATGTCCGCCGATTCACTTTCTATAGATGATTTGTTTAAACATTTTAAGAGCATGTTTCAATGTGAAACACTAAATCAAAGTAGTGAAAGCCTCGATGGTGACACATCACATTTCCCACGAATTGATCAAGAACTTGACTGTGAAATAACATATGAAGAAATTCATAAAGCAGTATTTTCACAAAATAACAATAAAGCACCGGGATTAGATGGTCTATTCAGTGAATTATTTAAATCATCATATGATCAAATTGCTCCATTTTTGTCAAAACTGTTTAATAGAATGTTTTTAAATAGCGAATATCCTAATTCCTGGGGAAAAGGGATAATAACTCCGATATTTAAGAAAGGCGATCCAGATGACGCTCAGAACTACCGAGGTATCACCCTCATCAATATTTTGGCAAAAATATATTCACAAATTCTGCTTAATCGATTAATAAATTGGATCGAAAAAAATGATTATCTATGTAAAAATCAATTTGGTTTCCAAAAAGGGAAATCCATTATAGATAGCATTTTTATATTAAACGCAGTCATATCGAAAGTTCTTTCTTCTGGTAACAAACTTTTCTGTGTCTTTATAGACTACGAGAAATGCTTTGATAGCATCAATCGGTTACTTCTGTGGAGAAAATTGCTAATCGACAATCTCATTTCGAAATTCGTGAACGCTTTAAAGTCAATGTACACATGTGTGCGCTCTTGCGTTAGACATAAATCAGAGTTATCGAACTTTCTGGACTGTCAAATCGGTTTGAAACGAGGTGTCCTTGTTCACCTCTATTATTCATGATGTTTGTTAACGACTTAGTTCAAAATATTAATTCCGAACTTGAAGATATATTTACTATAAATGAGTTAAAACTTTTTATACTATTATATGCTGACGACCAAGTAATATTTGCGAAATCAGCCGAATCTTTGCAGTGTATACTGAACGATATCTATAACTATTGTCAAATATTTGGGTTGAAAATTAATACTACTAAGACAAAAGCTATGATTTTTGAAAAGGGCCGCCATACACACCATACATTCAAAATCAACGACACAGATATAGAAACCGTAAACTGCTTTAAATATTTAGGCTTAACCTTCTATAAAAATGGCAGCTGGTTTCGAACACCAAAAGACATTGCAAAACGGGCATCGGCAGCCCAATTTAACATATTCAAATTATTTCTTGAAATAGAATTGCCAATTTCACAAAAATTAAAACTTTTCGATAACCTCGTTGGCTCAGTATTGAATTTTCGATCTGAAATACGGGGTTATTACCCTGGGAAGGAAATAGAATTAATTCATACAAAGTTCTTAAGAAGAACCCTTAATCTTAAAAAGTCAACTCCCCTAGCAGCACTCTATGGAGAAACAGGAAGGACACCTTTAAGTATCAACCGGAAATTTAATATGATCAGATATTCGATCCACATTTTACAACAAAACGAAAACACATTTCTTAAAACAGTTTATAATTGCCTAAAAAATGATTGTGAAAATGGTAACTCTTATAATGAAATGAATTGGGTTTATCAAATAAAATGCTTACTTGAACGCCATGGACTAGGTTACATTTGGATTAATCAAAACGCGATTGACATTAATTTACCATTTATTAAGCAGAGAATACTTGATAATTATATTCAAGAATGGAGATCAACAATCGGAAATACGAATCGTTTGAGAGCATATGGATAATTTAAACACTCGTTTCAATTAGAACCCTACCTAGAACATCAGTATGATATAAAGTATAAGATAGCTCTCGCAAAAATAAGAACTTCTTCGCACAATTTATTTATTGAAAAGGGCCGACATGATAATATTAATCATGAAAACCGTATATACAATAACTGTCAAATGAACATGGTAGAAAGTGAATATCATTTTGTATTAGTTTGTCCGAAATTCTCAGACATCAGAAGAGAATATCTGAAACCCTTTTATTGTAACTGGCCATCACTGCATAAATTTCAAAGTCTGTTCCAAATGACTTCAAAAAAAGTATCATTAAGTTAGCCAAGTTTATTTATTTTGCAGACAAAAGTCGAAATATTTCTCCATAGATGTTAAATTGATTATGTATATTTTTATGAATATATAAATGCTTAATCCGCGTAGACAATGAAAAATGTCTTGCTTGAATAGAATTGAATTTTATTCGTTTAATTTTCTTTACTGAAAAAATATTGTTATAGCTACGATCATTTATTCTCTTAACTCTATGTTCTTTGTCAGGTATTAATTAACGGAATTGAATGTTCACGATCTTTGATAAAATGTTCTCTCATTGTATTGCTTTGTGCTAGAAACACTGTAGATGTTTATAGCTTATTAAAAGTATGAGTATGAGTATGATTAAACATATGAATTTGTGTTATTTTGAAACTCTCGGGACTTGACACGGGCTACGAACTACGAACCACCGACGTGCGAATTACTCGGAGCCTTCTTACAAAGATAAAGAAGGAAGAAAACCGGGACCAAAGAATCTATACGAGATTTACTGTATTCATATATCCGTGTGATAACCTCCCACATGATATTTTTTATGATATCACATTGATATTTTTAGGACAATGACATAATGCGTTTGTTTTTAGAAACTTGCATTAAACATCGATAAAAACAAGGCAAATAGGGGTTATAAGATAAACATAATACGTACTTAGTGTTTTGTATGAAAAAAGATATCTAACTCGGTTGTGGGAATTGACAATTGTCTCGGTAAAACCTCGACAATGATCAATTCTTCCAACCGCGTTAGATATTTTGCTTATACAAAACACTAAGTACGTATTATATACTTAAGGACAAAACTTCTGTCCGGTTAAGTTATGTTCAATAAAGCTTTTAATTCAAAAGATAAAGTTTTAAAACTATTGCTCAGGAATATCGGCCCTATCCTCAAATCATAAAGACTGTTTTGGCCGGCACTGGATCACAAATGACGTTGATTAATTCCCAACGAAGTTATTGACGTTTTAACTTTTTTCAAACAGCATATGACATAAAAAAGTAAATTTTTGAATGAGAGCCTTTCTGTATCGATGATCAAACTAGTGAGAAAACACTTAAATAGTTGGTAGAAAATCGGTTGCCTTTCAAAATCGTCATTTTCAATTTTGCAAAAGTTTTATGTTTTTGTGGTTTTGTTGTTGGATCAGGAAATAATGACGTTTCTGTAATTTTTGGATAAACGAAAACACACATTTAACTAATTAGACGTTATTTATGAGGCATAACAGCGTCTTTTTGAATTTCAGGGTTCATCAAGCCGTATTTTCAATGACGTTAGTCAGGAAACTTGAATCAACGTTTTGTTGACCCCTTTCATTTTTTTAAGGAAAATGTATGCGCGATGGAATTAAGATGGATGCTGTGTACAAGTTTCCTTATTTTTGTTCATTAAATTTTGGATTAGACAGAGTCGTAATTAAACAATCTTACGTCTTTGTTAATCCGACGTTTTATTCTAAGACCGCAGATCAAAATTTTACAAAACCAACGTAGATTGGAAGGTTTAACCATCTACTTTACAATAATGAAACATTCATTCATGTTCTATTCATCATCAAATAGGTTTTGCCTTATTTGCATATTCTGCATATTCGTGAAACCGGACAAGACTTTTGTCCATTAGTATATATATTGAGCTCCACTAGAACTGATATCTTTTTCAACTATTTGTTTTATAGAGGATATTGAATGAGTGGTCATTGAATACCGAATTTATTAAACGAGTCATCTATAAACAGATAAAAACGAGGCTGCGCCGAGTTTTTATCTGTTTATAGATGACGAGTTTTATAAATTCGGTATTTGATGAGCACAAATTTGATATTCTATTTATAATATGACCCGAATTTTGGTGATAAAATGAGAAAATTACGATATTTATTGATTCTTGTTATTCCGCGAAACATATAACGCCGTTTGCAAAATGACGTCAGCAGATCCATTATGACGTCCTTTTCCTAACAAAAACATAACGTTGTTCTTCGTTCTAAACTCATTTGCATAGTTATTCAACTAGTGCAATAACACCTGAGTAACAAATATATTCAACGGTGTTATTTCACTCCGGCGACGTAGGTCATATTATAAACGGTGTTCCCAGATGGTCCTATGACGGATCACATATTTATAGCGCTTTCTTACGTCAATATCGCTTACGTATTTTTGTCGACCTCAATAGGCAGTTTTGGTCATCTCTCGATTTCATTTTATAGTTCATACTACAGTTAAAAACATCGTGAAATTGATACTCATTCCGATCAAAATCATTCTTAATCATTCACTCAGCGCTCCATTCATTCATTCCAAACACTCACAAATCGATCGAAAACGCTCAGAAATCATTAGAAAACATTTAGATACCGTTCAAGACTTTTAGCAATAAAAAATCGATCTATCTATTCTAAGATTTAATTAGCTGGTTTGGACTATAAAGTGCCTGATTGGTCCACGATGACGCCTTATCAGAAAAATCGTATATCTTATTGATGGGAGGTAATAAATATTGCTAATTTTGTTCATCATGAACAAAATTAGCAATATTGCATTACCCCCACTTTAATTCTACTCATAATTCGCTCCACACACTCATTCAATTTCATTCCGAAATCATACCAAAATCATTCACCTTGTCAATTTCACGATGTTCTTAACTGTAAGTAACGAAATGGGTGAATTAATAACTTATAGGGCTTTTTGAATTTCAATAATTATCTAGTCATGTTGATAACATAGATATTATATCATTTCTCGAACAAATTTCTTAGCACATTTTGCCGTAGAGAGTGTGACTATCATATTATTCTATAATATTCAAATATCATATCTTGTAATGATTTCATTTTTTATTGGCTTTAACTTCCATTTCAAAAATAACGCAGTTACATCAAGATAGCAGGTGGACATATGCATTATTTCTTGTTATTTCTCACACAAAGGATAATCACAGCAGTTCATACGAGCAACTAGCTGCATATCGTGCTAAAGCCTATAGTTTTACACTTGCCATGGTCTCCGTACGACATCGCAGCCTACGATGTTTTGCATGATATTTTTGACTTTGTGTGGTTTTATTTTCTGTGGCGTATTTATTCACAAAAGCGTGCCATGGTCCTTTTTTTTTTTTTTTTTTTTTTTATAAAAAACATTCAAAGCTGCACAAACATCGATCGCAAACAATAGCAAGGTAATAACGCTATCCACACTAGGAGACCGTGTTATTAGTCAACTAGATACTGTACAAATAGTACGGTCGCCAAACGGTCATCGAATGGTGCTCACACGGGGCCATAGGATGATGCAGTAAGAGTTTACAGGACAAACATTATATGTGCGGCGATCTTGCGAAGTTTACGGACTACAGTCTCCACGAGGTCTTGCGATTTTAAAAATCTCATGCGTCTATCGCAAAAAAACGTAACCGTGTGCAAAGATCTCACGGACTTCGTTAGCACCCGTACGGAAACCGCAGGATTTTGGGGTTACGGGGAGTTACGGGCGGCGAACGGGCTCCGTAAGACAAACGTAAAGTATGCGGATGAAATTTTTCCGAGCTGATGATCGATCTCTCGACCTCTTGACAGTCTTGAAACTTACAAACTTGCAGTCATATCGCGGTGGCTGGAGCACCTTTCAATGGATTCCTAGTATTTCTTATACCTGTACAATCTTAACAGCCTTTCCTAGCCTCCAGTTGCTATCCAAAACCTGTGTTCAGGATATAAAAGCGTTTTGCGAGCGCTTTGAGATGATACCCCGCTTCGCACGTGCACATACGTGCTAAGCGAGGTATCATTTCGAAAGCGCTTCGCTAACGTTTTCGTCCTGTACGATTTTATCCCATTGGTTGGAGAAAAACAGTCACAAAGGAAGAGATCCACCTTCGGAGGTCGAACCAAGGACTTTTTACTTAAGTTGAAAAAGTGAACTTTTTTACCCTCCCTTAGTACCAAACTTCTTTTTGTCATATGAGGGTGTTATTCAATTTCATATTTCGGTAGTAGATTTATTCTTCATCTAAGCATGTAGTCCTTTAGTGTAACGAACACTGAACTAAGGTAAAGGTTTATTGACGTTAATTTATTTCCGACATTTGCACATTAATAAAGGGGAATATGATAATATTAATGCGACATTCATAATAGAAACCCATTGACAATGGAACTTGAAAGGAATCATTGACGGACTGAAAATATTAGGTGATAAAAAATCATACAATGCGCCATGACAAGTTTAAAAAAGACGGATATATATAACGTTTACGACGAGTTAGGCGAAAAGGCATCATATGGAAACATATGATAAAAATATGAACAAGAGATTGGAAACAGCAGATGTGAAGCAGGGATCGCATTTCAAACACGGCAACATAGGGGGGTAGATTCAGAAAATTAGCCGAAAACGAACGCCGCCCGCGCAGTCTGATTAAGGTCGAAGCTTTACGCGCTCCTGAGAGGGTTCCCACTCTGCAAACGAATTGACAAATATACTAGAACAAAAAAGAAACACCGGGTAACCTAAAATGATTGTTTTAAGGGACCAATTATGTAATTGGATTATAATATTCATTTTTGTATGAAATGTTATCTGCATCGGAAATCGATTTAAACTTCAACAGCTGGTTCCATACCGATAACATTTCGACAAGGTTAAAGTCAGTTACATCGTGTTATTGACATTCACCTCAATCAAAATCATTCTAAATCGCTCACTCAGCGCTCCATTCATTCATTCCAAACACTCACTCATACCATTCAAAAACGCTCAAACCAATGAAAAAATAGAATCAACAGCGTCAGTCAAAATGAATTTGGATAGAGAAAAATCGCGATTTCACTGACATAATTCAAATTGTAAGCGTCTAATATGTTCTTGAAGAAATAGGAAGCTATCTATAGAACTTGTATGCGTATATTATTAAAGGGAGGTAATCAATATTGCCAATTTTGTTTATCCTGAACGAAATTTGCGATATAAGATTATCTCTCATTAAATTCACTCAAAACTCGCTCCATTCACTCAATCAATTTCATTCCTTAATCATTCCAAAACCATTCATCTTGTCAATTTCACGATGTTGTTAACTGTATGATAATCAAATAAAGTACTTTTATTTGATTGATAATATTTAAACAATGAGTATTGAACCTATGCATCTTTGCACTGTACTGAATATTCGGTGAAAAAATATCTATGATAGCAAAAAAGTAAGTGGTTTGATTATAGGACATAGTTTGATACAGCTGTTGCTCCTTTCAATTTGTCTATTTTGAATAAAGATCATTGGTCGTTGACAGAGCTGGAACGGGCAGAAATTTTATACCAGGGTGACCGAGATCTCGTTACCCACGAGTACTCTAGTACTAGATGATTTCTTTCCATATATTTATTTTATGAATTAAATATAGAGGCGGATTGGAAATTTCTGTAAAAGGGATTCAAAGCACATTTACTCCGACGTGGTTTTAAGGGACACAGGTTTTGCAAGTCTGTAACTGGCAATTAAGTAGCCAGGTTCCTCAAAACTGTTTGATGTACATTTAAGTCCGTTTTAAACAGTCTTCAATTCTTTTCTGAAAGTGATCCCGAAAGGTACTTGGTGCTATACAATAGTAAGTAAACGGGTAATGATTCGAGATCCGAATAGTAACGTTACCTTTCCCGAAACACGGGTACTAGATAACTCGCCCAAGCTCTAAATCGTGTGTCTTTTTTTCATAATTTTTATGTGTTTGAAGCCTCTTTTTAAGCTGGAGCCCTATAAAGCTCAATTTTGATTGGCACACATAACTTCAACATTCTCATATTTACACTCCTCGAGGAAATTGTTACAAAAGTCTGCGAATTCCCGTTCAGTTCCGTTCAGCCGTTCAATATAAAGTTGTTGTAAAGATTTGCTAACGGTGACACTTGAGCACGTTGAACTGTAGGAATAGTCCAAATACTTAGAATGGTACACCAACGCTTTTTCGCTTGATATCGGTACTGTTAAGAGAAAACAAAATAGTAAAAGTTGACATATAAGTGTGTGTACAGGATATAGCATCCTGAAATTAAAGATGGTTTTTGCATTGCATGAAAATGAAATGGCATGAGTGGATGGACTTGTTAAATGGAATTAAAAGTGGTAATTTGAGATCGGACGAAATTATCGGTCAAATAAGACGCAAAATATGATTATTCAATAGGAATGACGTAACTGATTGTTTTGGTGGATTTCGAAGCTTTTGAACATTTCCACAAACGTTTATGAGTGGTTGGACTAAGTAATTTAAATGCAAAAGGTGAATCGGTGAGTGAGTTTTTATTTACGAACTGCTTCTATCATGATGAATGTCAATTCAATAATGTAACTAACTGTACATGCAAATGAAACCTTTCGTCTCGCTGTGATGCTTAAACCAAAAATACCAAGCAAGGTTATCTCGGAAAGCTGTTTTTCATAACACGATTGGAAGGGGGTGGGGGGTGGGGGTATACTAAATAAGAATGTTAAATTGAAAGTTGAATTGCCGTCAAAAACTTTTTTTAGGCGAAGTGGTGTAATATTTTGTCGATTTGTAAATGTTCAAATGTGTACATTACCATTACAATCCGGAAGTTGTGCAGACGGACTCCATATACCGGAAGCTCCACAGACATACATCATATCAAAGCTATATTGTGGATCTATCATGTAACCATCGTTACACGTAACCATACAGAAACGTCCGTAGTCCTGCTTCCATCCGTTACAGAGTCTTGTTCCGTTAATTGGTATGTTTAATTCCTCACATGGCGTAGCTATAATATCAAAAGTGGATTGACATCGACAATTTTTCATTTTCATTTTTAGACCATAACTATCCGTCAAATGAAGTGTGCTCATAATTTCTAAGAAGATGTTACGATTACATTAATAGATGAGAAGCAAGAACGATGTGATTTTTGCAAAGAAACCTCGAAAGCATTTATTATCTATTAGCCTTATAAAAGCCTTATAAACCATAATAAAGTTTAGAATATATGTTTGTAAAAAACACAGGTAATTGACAACTTGAATGACTTCGGAATGAAATTTAATGAATGTGTCTAGCAAGTTTTGAATGAAATTCAAGGAGAAAACATACAATATTGCAAATTTCGTCCAAATTATTGGAAATAAGCGATATTTTATTACCTCCATTAATCAATCTAAGAAGTGGCCAATAAGTGTGGTTTTAGGGAACAATCAGACACTTTTAAATCCATACTTTAAACAAATCGAAAAAATAACAACTCGTTTAAAATATGGGTGTTTTCGATAGTATCTTTTGAGCAACTTTCGGAGTAATAATGACGAATTATCAAGTTTATTAAAATCTCACAATAATGGCTGCGATTGATCTTTGAAATATTGACATTAATATAGACGCAGGAAAAAGGCCACATTAATATGGCGGACACCACACGTACGGTTTAAGTGAGTGATAAAAATGGTATGATTTCGAGGTTGAATTAGACAGATTTTCTTCAGATTTGCTTTCTGTTAGTTTTGAGCTTGAACTGCAACTATTTTCGAGAAATCCCCCCCCCCCCAAAGAAATCATCGAATTAGACGTCACGTCGAAAGCAACCTTACAATTCTTATTTTATGCACATTTCCGAGAAATATGGTGTTCTTAACTATTTTATTTTAAGAAATGCTTTCAGAAGTATCAAATGTTAAATATATTTATCAAAAAGTACATACAAGCTAGCAAGAAAACATTTTTTTCTCTCAATTTTATACTCTCCATTGAATTTTACTTGAAATTTGAAAAAAGAACATTTTATGTAAGGATTTAAAACTATCGAAATGCCCTTAAATGAACTATGGGTCATTTTGAAGGATTTCGATATGTTTTCCACGATTTCGGAGCAAGTATGAGTGACTAGGGTGGGTGTTTAGAATGAGCGCTGAATGAGTAATTTACAATGCTTTCTATCGAGGTGAACGATTAAGCTGGCTGTAAGTATATACGAGCTGTATGTATAAATATCGTACATTTATGTCGTCGAGGCGACTGCTTGAATGGCGAGCCAGCTCAACAAGGCATGCGATTGGCTGAAAGTTGATTACTGATGGTTCAGCAAAAGTCAAATACTCAAGAACAAAAAAATGCTAAAATGATTGCATTTCCACTATAAAAATTCAATAACAAAGCACACTACAACATTAGAACGAGTTTGTATTTACCGGGTATAAAAATACTTTCCTTATGTTGAAGTTAAATTTTTAAATGTATATATAATATATGTTTATGTTCTCCGTTCAAACACAGATTTGATTTTTTCCAAAAAAATTGACAAATGGATATTTTTTTCAATCCAAACGAATTACTTAAAAAGGATTTTACGGTGTAATTTGAAAATATTTCTGTACATTATTTTTTAAAAGGCTCCACGACTACCTACGTCTAACTGAGATTGTGAAACGACATTCAAAACTAAGGCCGTTGTTGAGTTTAGTAGCTGAATACTGTACAGTAAAATCACCCCATGGAAAGTGATGGTTTGGTGTTTGGTAGTTCTTAGTCATGACAATAACATTTCCAAATGGGTCAGTGAAATTTGGCTCCATCCATTCAACGAATTTCGTTGTTTCGGTAGCATTGACGGTAATATTCGGTGAACAACCAGTCTGCACCGGGGGCTGAACGTCTGACAACAGAAAACACCATTTATAATAATTAAAATGAATTTTGCTATAGTTTTTGCTTGACTCGGAACCTTGATGTATTTAGAAGATAATATCTGTTTTAGAGTATGATCAGTCTTTATTACATTGCAAAAATAATTCTAGTATTTGCGTTGGGTAATGCTGACCTGATAAACAATGATACCGGCGACCACTCCTGTATAACAGCTATTATTTCCTTAAGGCGCCTCGCCGGAAACAGAGACAAAATTTTGAGCCGGTCATGGCAGCCAAGATTCTCTCACTTCGCTGATCACACGACCCGAATATATACAAAATGCTACAGTTAAAAGCGTGTCAGTTAATCAAATAGTAAAAAAAAATGATGTAAATTCTAATGGGCCTTTCCGAAAATATAGAAATGGAGTTATCGAACTTAAATACTCTCCGGTGCATTGAAACAACGCACGGTCATAGCTCTCCATTTCCGGGTAGCAAATTTCAGATCGATAATATGGCTAATATAGGAGCGTCTTTGAAATCAACGCGAAAAAAACGAGTTATAATTTATTGTCCTTAGAAATTAAATTTGACTTTTTGAACTTTTGTTTGATTTAGAAAAAAACGAAAAAGGGCGACTTTTGATTTATCAGGTGAAATGTAATATTGTGTTTTTTTTTTTTTTTTTTTTGTTCTTCTTGATAAAGTGTCGATGTCCGTCCATGAAAATGATTTGACACGTCTTTTGAAAACAACTTTGATTTGATTGTTTGTGTGAATTTCTTTCATGATGACTATTCATTCTCATTATTTCAATAAAGGCCCTGGCATAATCGTTTGTAACAAAACGAACGCGCTTATTAGCAATAAACCAGACGACAAAAATGAAAGGCGGCAAAATTGAACTTCATACAGATATAAACTTAAAGTGAGGAAATAAAAGACAAATACAGTTAGGTGTAATTTTAAAAAATGTAGAAATAAATCCTTGCAGTTTGTATTTCATGTCTTAATGATCAAAATTAATATATGTTCTTATATCGAAATTGGCTTTTTAAGTACATGGAAAAATGTACTCACAATTTCCGTAAAGACTTTTCTATATATATATATTTTTTTTTCAAATCGCCAATAATTATGCATGTCATATTACATGCATTCATTTCGAGGGCTAAAAATAAATGTTCAAGTTAATAGTTAAATAAATATTCTTTTCTGATCTGTTCAGATTTTATTTTAACACTAACCTCATACGAATCCATAATATTATCCAAATTCTAAATTCTAGTAGTATCGAAACGCAGTAATATCCCTTAAATAAAATTTTGTTTTATCTATCTCCTTGTTAATATTTGATTAAAAAAAGAAACAATTACGATTACGTAATGTCATGCCACGTGCGCCGCTTCATTGTCAACAGTGTGATGTTTATTTAACACACGTGTTGTAACTTATGTCTGCTACTGTCGTGGTTTACCGCTCTTTGATCCCTATGGGGTCCTTTGCCCATCGAAAACCCTTTCTACAAAGTAACACACGCATACATACAAAAAAAGATATGATCATATTTTTTCTAAAATTATTATTTATTTTCGGTCACTTCAGCCATATTTCATGAGTGTCTAATCATTAAAAGTAAGCAGGATATTGCATTTGCATTCATTGCTAAATGTATGCTCTTAGCTCAACCCTGTGCTATTCATACTTTGATTTAACAAGTATACAACAAAGGCAAAATGAAATTTTAAACTGTGCTAAAAGGGGCTCGTGCCGAATAAAATTTCTTGATTTTAAATGAATATTCCATACATGACCCCTATACCGAAAAGAACGTGAAACCAACTTTAACCTAGTCTGACGTATCTATGCAATTAACAGACTGAGCTGACATTTTCTTTGTTCCATACGCGGTGTGAACATTTATTGTGCCTAAACAAATCACTGCTGTGAAAATTAACTTTGCACACAAAGAAATTAAAAATGTATGGTAAAAATATCGCAAACGCTAACATATCCATAAAAATGCTTCATTAACTGAAAGATCGCCTATACGACTGTTTGAGTTTTCTTTTTGCCACGAAGTTTCAATATCGATATACCACCATTTCTTCAACGTACTTGTAAATTGCAATTAGATTAAGCGCCAAGTGATAAATTTATTTTTTTTTAAATTCTGTCTCAGGCATATATTTAACGTTTTTTGTTTTCTAATAAGAAAAAGAAACATCATAGTTATTTTTATTTCGTGATTGGACAACTTTTAAAAATACAAAAATGGGTTAGTTTGAAACGCGATTACGAAGTTAGAAGCAACTCGAACAATGATTTATATAGATGAACAATAATTTACTATTGAGCCGGCTAAATATTGTATGATTTAAGATTATTTGATTACAATTGGATTTTTATCGAAAAATACTTAACTAAATAAATAAAGGATATAATAAAAGAAATGTAAAAACAATGAACTATCTGTAAAATAACTTCAATGAAAACGAAAATTACAAAAATAAAACGCTTTTAAACAATTATTAGCGGCATTATCGTCTGCAAACGGACTTTATCCGTAATTTTTCAATGCTTTCTGTAAAGATTTGCTACCCGAACAAGGGAAGTCACTCTAGCGGATTATAGGGAAAAAGGGAGGTAAACCACTTTTTCGGAAAGGCCCATAAATACCTTTCAATTTTACCAATCAGTCCATATAGCGTCTTAATTTTCTCACAGATAAAGCCAAGAACCGCCTTCATATATATCTTGACATCGCATGTTGTAGTTATATTACGTAACTATTACCTGTGACGTCACTACATATGAGGCGCATTGGGCAATACTGGTATTTTCAAAGAATTCGGTGTATATCAAGGCATTAAAAAGGCAAACGAGAATTATTTAGAATTATTGGCAGTAAAATGAATTCGTAAAACGGTTTCTTGCCTTGATAAATGACGGCCAGCGGCTCGGGTGACATCATTTTTTCTAGCCAGGAATAAATCGCCATATAACCCGACAAGAAAACGTATAACTAATAGTATTTCATTTGACGAATAAAAACTATATTTTGACGTATGACAGAGCTCTGGATGAAAATACATGTAAACATTTTGTTGTTCATGAAAAGAAGTATTAATCGATTGTATTAACATACGTACTTTTATTTCATTTCTGTAATTGAAAAGAGATAAAATATGCCAAAACAGAGTATAATGTATTGCTAATTTCACGTGTTTGGCGCTCAGTTATCAAGTGATAATCTGTCGTTATTTGTCAATTATTCACCTAAAAGAATTTATTAAAGAAATTACCTATATCACAATTTTTTCCGCTCCATCCCAGTTGACATGAACACATATAGTCACCAAGGATGTCTATACACGAAGCTTCGTTATGGCATGGAGTACTTTCACAATGGTTCACGACTTAAAAAAAAAGATAATAAAATATATGATTACTGAGATAATAAAAAATAATGCCTCTCTTTTTTTTATTTTGGAATGTATTAGAAACTCATTTTGAAAGGGGACACTCTTTTAGCTTGGTGAAAAAGCCAACCACCTAGAAACCGTTTTCAAGAAAGGAGAGTGTAATGCAAATGTTGATAGATTTATTTTGTATGTTATCTTATTGAATTTATTTGAATTATTCTTTTGTTGTTGTTATCTGTGGAATATAGCCAAACATTTGCTGTTGAAATTGTGTCGGTAATATCATTACTGGCGTAAATTAAATATGCCTTTATGTAAGATTTTTTTTATAAACGTATAGATGTTGCCTGCCTATTGTTTTTGACATTTCTTAGACTTTTTGATAATTCCAATACAGGGGAATATAAAATGATAGCTTCTCTAATTATAAAACGACAAACAAAAACAATCTTTACTCACAGAAACACGAAGGTAAAGTGCCACTCCATATACTATTACTCTGGCAGAATCTAACGTCAGACCCACCTGATAACATGTAGTGAATGTCACAGCTATACGTCGCTATTGAACCAACGTGTGTGTCTGAATAAGTCACTTTACCATTCACGATTGAATCTGGCGGCCCACAATCAATTACTGAAATTAGTATAGGGATGAGTGTCTTTTTCACTGCGTTTATTGGGGTATAAAGTGCAATTGCCTTAGCACATGGCAAATAACGCCCGTAGGGCGTTATGTTTAAGCCATGTGCTTAGGCAATTGCACTTTATACCCCAATATACGCAGTGAAAAAGACACTCGTCCCTTATAATTGCAATCCTATAGATCGAAGAAACTATTTTTAAAAATACTCGGCCAAACATTAAAGCTTCAAGTCTACTTTCTCCGCGTAAAAATTACACGATCGTGTATTGTTTATCTCGCTATCGAAGTGAAATGTCATAAAGTAAAACAAATGATACACAAATAAACGACAACATTAAAATTCGTAGAGGTAACTTATGACAAAAAAGTGTTTCTGCCAAGTAAGTCTATGTTTTTAAACGAAAACGGCGTGGTCGGTCTTAGTTGAGAGGGTTGCTTGACGGTCTTCGTCGACTCGCGGTTTTCTAAGTTTACGTCGGCACGGAATCAGAACTGCATGCTTGTTATCGTAAATTCTTTCGAAAATATCTTAATTTATAATAGATTGAATAGAAATGTTGCGTTGATGATCGGTAACTAGGTTAATTCGAGTTCCTACAACACAGGACTTGCAGATCGAAGTTCGGGGGTTTCCCGAAAGACCTATTGCATTTTATACAGAAATAAAGTGCAATGGATTTCCCCACGTGATGCGATTTAAACCAATCAGAATTCTTTATTTTATTGGATTGCAATTAGATAAAGAAAGTTTACACGGATAAGTCTCATATTACAGTTATTTTGCCTATACAACACTTTCTCGGGTGAAGACAGCGAAGGGGCTACAGTTACAGTTAGTTACATCGTGAAATTGACATTCACCTCAATCAAAACCATTCTAAATCGTTCACCCAGCGCTCCAAGCATTCATTCCAAACACTCACTCAAACCGTTCAAAAACGCTCAAACCCATTGAAAAATATAGAATCAACAAGGTAATTCAAAGAAAATTTTGATAGATAAAAATCGCGATTTCAGAGACATTATTCAAATTACAACCATCTCATAGGTTCTTGAAGAAATAGGAAGCTATGTATAAAACTTGTTTGTATTTTTTTATTAAAGGGAGGTAATCATTATCGCAAATTTTGTTCATCCCGAACAAAATTTTCGATATAGAATTACCTCCCATTAAATTCACTCAAAACTCGCTCCACACAATCAATCAATTTCATTCCTTAATCATTCCAAAATCATTCACCTTGTCAATTTCACGAGGTTGTTAACTGTATTTTATGATGTCAATCGTAACTATCCGTACTGGTCTGTGGTTGAACTTTTGATAATTCGAATAAGTCCTTGAGTATCCTTGGACATTGGATGATGTTAATGCTGAAAATGCACAGAAAACTATCACAAATAACATCATCGTAACACCATCAGTACAAGCCCTAAGTAAGCCCTAGTGATAGCTTCTAACTCGTCCATGTAGTAACGCATAAGTACCGATGTACAGTTAACAACATCTTGAAATTGACAATGTGACTGATTTTGGAGTGTGTTGGAATGGAATTAAATGAGTAGGTGGAGCGAGTTTTGAATGAAGTTAATGGGAGAATATGCATACACGTTCTATTGATAGCTTCCTATTTGTTCAAGAACCTATGAGATGCTTACAACATGAATTATGTCAGTGAAACCGCGATTTTTCTCTATCCACATTTATTTATTTATTTATTTTGAATTAAGTTATTGATTCTTTATTTTTCAATGGGTTTGAGCGTTTTTGAATGGTATGAATGAGTGTTTGGAATGAATGAATGGAGCGCTGAGTGAGCGATTTAGAATGGTTTTGATTGGGGGGAATGTCAATTTCACTATGTAACTAACTGTACATGGACCGCTAAAGATTTGGACTATAAAAGAAGAGATTGATTTTTTGAATGAGTTTAATCCAGCTTTCGCTTTTGACAATCTTTATATCGCGGTTACCGGAATTTATCAATGGAGTCCTGGTATTTCCCCCAACATTTACTTTTACATCCTTTCCTAGTCTCCATCTGAAACCTAACATAGGTCTACGATTATCAATCAAATGGTGGGAGACAAGTAGTCGGAGGGGATGAGAGCCGCCGTCGGGATCGAACCCGGAACCTCTAAATTTACAGTCCGGCGCTACGCACTGCGCTTTGACGTCGGCGTAAAATTAGATATGTGTCAGTATCAAAATGTTGTGAAGGGCGGCGGGCATTCGACGCAATGCTACATTACAGAACTTTCAGTTCTTTGATTTATAGAATTGACATTTAATATCAGCTTGTGGCGCCAAACTATCACATTGTAAATAAGAATCGTTTTGAGTTTCCGATTAAATGAATTTATACGTTAAGCTATCAGACCCCCGACTGGTAAAGTGATATTATCACTACAGTGGCCATGTCTAACGAAGAAGCTTTGGCGTATCACTCAAAGTATTTAGACTACTCGTACAGTTAAACCTGCTCAAATGTTGATAGTATGTGCGCGGATCTTAATTGAATTCCAAATTTGATAAAGAGCTATCAAATGTGAAAAACAGCATACTCTGGAAGGTATATGTCAATAAAGACACTCATCAGATATCAATTGACATACTTTTCCTCGGAAATAAATGTGTGAATTTGCTCAATCTTAAATTTCACAAAGATGAAAGACGCAAAGTAATTTTCTCGATGACATTTCGGTCCGTACAATAAAGGAAAATTGTGATTTACTAATGATGTTTGTGGAATACATGACTAACCCTAGTGTTTTCGGCAATCGTCTTTGTGAAATGGTTAAACAGATAGCTAGTCTCAATCAAAACATCGATAAACCAATCGAAACAATCATATTTAATAAGATGAGTGTTGAACTCGAACATTTTCTAGCCATTTTATTTTTCTCATTTTCGTGAATTGGTGGCTTAAACTTTGTAAGTTAGGCTTGAACATATTGTAGTTACGACATTAAGTTTCTTCTTCAACGTATGGCCTTTTATCATAGATGAGAATTTTGCAATTATGTCAGGTATGGGGCCAGCGATACCGATAGCGATATGTTCGTAAAAGAGACACTTTTAATTTTGGTGCTTCTCTAATATGACCAAACATCTAAAGCTAGCTAATTTGAGATGTATTTGCGATGATTTGGTCAATTATAGCCGATAAGCACTTTCTATTTGATACGTTTGATGATACTGTTAAACAGAAATAATTAACGGTACACACTTACATTGACACGATGGTATCTGCCCAAACCATGTTCCATTACTAAGACAAGACAAAACTCCAATACCGCCTTGTAATTGTATCTCATAGTTCAGATCACAGTAATATGTAGCTTTGGAATCTACAAATTCTCCAGATACTGTCACAATGCCATTGTCGATGGAAGGAGGAGTACCACAGTTAACTAAGTAAATATATAGAGGATAATCGTTTGGCTCAGTGTAAGATCGATTTATATTCATTGGGTGAACAACAAATAGCTATATTTTCACGAGTGGTGGAGGCACGAGTGAAAATAAAGATTTTGTTGTTCACGAAATGAAATATTAATCGATCTAACTCAAAAACAAACGATAATTCTATTTCTTAATAGCAAAATTGAGACAAAATGTGAAATTTCTAGGACATATTTTCGTAAAACGAGTTATTTTGCACGCGATTGCTATGCAACAGTCACCAACAGTCGGTCACTTATTTCGCCCCGCATAGATGACGTCATATAGGATGAAATGCTCAAAAGTAGGTTATAAGTTTTCGATAATTTAAGTGATAATCTACCGTTATTTCTCGATAAACTACCGAAAAGCACTAAAGAAAAAAGGATAACACTTATTGTTTTGCCTCGATAGCTCAGTGTTTAGAGGGTCTGCCTTCTGATCCGAAGATCGGGGGTTCGAGTCCTGGTGACGGTGAGGTGTTTCCTTGGGTATGAAACTTGATAATCACTGCCTCAGTCCACCAAGCTGTAAATTGGTAGGACTGGATGAAAAGCCTTAAAGGGATTCTTCTGCCTCTCGAATTTCCAATCTAAGATTGATAACATCCATAATGAATAAAAGTCGGTTTATAGCTAAAGTTTATTGTTAACTGTATTACGTACCCCGACTTTAAATAGAAATTATTATTATTATTATTATTATCATTTTTATTATTTATATTACTATAATCATGAATGAAAGATATTATTATACCTATGACGTCAGTGTTGCCTTCTCACTTCGTGCGAAATGACACGCTTTGAGATAATTTACCCTTAATATTTACTTTTCATCTTACTATTTCTCTGAATATCTGTAATAGCCGTTTGCTTTCCGTGCAAGGTCGATAATTCTCGTAGCATAAGAAGTTTATAGCACATAAGTTATATCAATTATGAAACTATTTTTTTCTAATTTCAACTCTATAGCTACATTCAAAGAACTCTCCTTCCCTTATGCTCTGTTTATATTTTACTACAAAATTATTTGTCTTTCCACTGGGAAAGGTCACTGTATACCAATTTGTGGAAGTCGCATGCACAATGACGCCCCTTTGAGAGATGAGGGTGACTAACTTCCACCCAGTTACATCATCCTGGTCACGGCTCCAAAATGAATCATGTATTTTAAATGGGTTAAATGATAACGTTTAATGATAATTATCACAAATCAATATTATTTTCTAACCGCAACTCGTTTATTGCATTGAAACTGCTCTTATTTTTATGGCGCTCTGATCGATCGGTTGTGTTGGCTAGCTTATATCTTAACACGAAATATTTGGTTCTTCTAAAGTGGACAATCACTTTTTTTTGTGGAAGAAGCTCACACATACATATCCCCTTCGAAAGCTACATATGCCTGCACCCTAACTCCGTTGCACGCATTTGTTTCGCAAATAAGGAAAGCTTTAATTGCGTGATTCGCTTTTTTTATTAAAGACAAGAGCTTCGCAGAGCGGCACATATATGCCCGATGGGGCTTGTCAGTAACCTTGGCTTGTAAGTAGTGTGAGCTTGAATGATAGCTAAAAATATTGCAAACAGGCAGACAGACAACTGGTGCCATAACGTAGTATGACCTTTTGAGTGTAAATTGAAAATGATTTTATGCACAACTATATGCAAAACAGTTATTTTGTAAGTTTCAGTTCATTCCAATTCAAAGTGTGACGAGTTGCTCACAAAAGAAATAAAGTGAATTTCAATCAATTCAAGCGCAGATAATGCAAGACAGACCGAAGCCTTTTTGAATTTCTGAAGTCTCATGCTTAACCAAATATGAGGGTTACATTTTGGCAAGTTCATTTCAATCCAATTAAATTTGTAGGAGCTGTGCACACACATGCACAAAAAAAATCTGTAAATTTAATTTATTTTGTGAAGTAAAGGACAGACAAATCAGGAATTACTTGAAATATGAAAATATATTTAGTCCTAAGCACAAATAGACAACCTACAGAGTCATCATAGCAAGTTTCCTTTCATTCCCATCCAAAATGTAGGAGAAAATGAGCTGACAAGAAATTTTTTTTTTTTTTTTTTCAACTCAGGGGCAGATAATCCAAGATAACTCAAGAATAACTGGAGCATTTTGAATTGAAAAGTCTTATGCAAATCTAGACATCAGAGAGGGTTATTGTGTCTAGTTTCAGCTCATTTCAATAGATAGTTAAGGAGGAGTTGCACACAAAATACAGTGATTTTTGGTAAATTCAAGGGCGGATAATTCAAGATTTCTCAGTAATGACTGGAGCGATTTGAATTTCAAAGGTCTTAAGCAAAACTAGACATCATAGGGAGTAATTGTGTCTAGTTTCAGCTCATTCCCATTGATAGTTTAGGAGGAGTTGCGCACACAAAAAATAGTGATTTTCGTTAAATTCAAGGGCAGATAATTCAGGTTTTCCCTGGAATTACTGTAGCAATTTGAATTTCAAAGGTCTTATGCACAACTAAACATCATAGAGAGTAATTGTGTGTAGTTTCAGTTCTTTCTCATTGATAGTTAAGGAGGAGTTGCGCACACAAAAAAACAATTATTTTGGTTATATTCAAGGGCAGATAAATCAAGATTTCTCAGGAATAACTAAAGCGATTTGAATTTCAAAGGTCTTATGCACAACTAGACATCATAGGGAGTAATTGTGCCAAGTGTCAGCTCATTCCCATTGATAGTTTAGGAGTAGTTACGCACACAAAAAATTGCTTACGGACGGACAGACGGACAGACAGACGGACAGACGGACGGACGGACGACCGAGGTCATAACATAATGTGACCCTTCGTCCTATTTTCATTATGGCGTAGCGCATGTAGTTACATTTTGTAACGTCGTATTGCCAAGTAGATTTTTTACACCGTATTATCGTTTATCGCTTGTAGATTTTGTCATGCGTATTTAGTTTTAATTGTTATATACCGTACAAGACAGAATAAACTTTTTCTGCTTCAAGCAATTTTTAACAACAGGCTTAAATTATTTTGTCTTTGATTGCTGGAAAAGCACAGGCGCAATGTAATATCGTAAGACGCTAAAAATACTACGTTTTTGAGAAGTTTTTCCAAACAGCCAGATCTAAGTATTTATAATAGTTTAAAAGTATCTGTACGAACATTTTTTCTGGAGATAGTATGAAAAAATAATGTTTCAAAAATGTAAAATGGGTAATTATATTTATTTTGATTATGAAATGCGGCAGGGAAAAATTTAGAAGACCGGCTGTAAAATCCGCGCATGCAAGAAATTGTGTCCACACTTATTTTCTTTACTTATTTTGTTGTTTAAGACCTACTAATATTTTTGACCACATTTACGATAACATTATGTTTTTATCTTTGAATTTTACAAATTCCGTCTATTTGGTAAGGGTATTGCGAAAATGTTGCTTTTTCACGCCCAGTTTCCTAACAAATTAACATTTTGCAACTTTTGAATTTTTTAATAAATCTCTATCAATTATTTTTTCACTCATAGGCATAAAAGTTCACCTACTAACATAATGTCACATATCGCGCAAATCTTAAGACTCTTCGCATTTTTAATGAACTTTAAACGTATATAAATACACATAATTTATTAAGTTTTACCGACGTCATTGAATAGTTTGTTGACAAAGATACTTAATTAAACGGGAATTTGCATTCTCCAAATTCACTAGAAAATTATACTTTAATAGTGAGATTCCTTATTGTTCATTTGATAAAAAGATCATAGAAATTGACAAACATATTTTGAAGAAAGAGCAGATGGAACTAAAGCTATGGTCACATTTACGGAAATTATCGTAGTAAGTCGTACTCCATTTCATCGTAGGCAAACCGTGTCACTAATACGATTAACTAAGTTGAAGTAAGACAAAATACATTTAACAAAGGTACTATCGAACAGTTTCCGTAGAAAGAAGTACGTGCGAGTAGGACCAACTACGGAGAACTGCGTAAAAATAAGAAGTTTAATTAAGATTAATTATCATTAGGGATGGGAACGAATAGCAAAATTCATATTCGAATATTCGTTTTGAATATTCGAATATATTCGAATATTCGTTTTGGCTACTTCAAAATTGAATATCCGAGTATTGTTTATACCCGATTATTATTCCTTTTCTTGTTCGAGGTTACTTTAACTGGTACAGATTATGAGTATTAAGAAAAGAGATTCAATTTAACTTGATTCGGATTTCTCTGATTTAAATTTGCAGAAAAAAAATGCTTAATAGAAATGAAATTTAAAATTACTAAATTCCGAAGGCGCGATCCGAGACGCCATTGAATCTCCAAGTAGGGTTGCCTTGCGTCCCTCACACCTTGTGGAATGGTGAACATATTTGGAGAATCCAATCACATCCAATGAAATTGGAATTCTTTGTCTTGATTTCACTCTATATTAGCTTTTCATGTGACGATAAAAATAAGTACAGTGTAAAATGTGCGATCAAAAGTTCGCGAAACATAGTGATTCAAGCTTTGATTGTGATGTTTTTTGGCGTCGACAGACCAGGGCATATATTTTGGAATTCGTTTTCCGAGGCTTTACAATTTTATACACGTTTGGTAACATGTTCTAACGTGTTGTAGGATAAAACAGACACTCTTGAAACAAAATATTATATTAACCCGAGTCCGAAAAATACGTCGAATACCCGATGGAAAATCAAAGCGTCATAACTACGACGTGACTTTTAGAAACACAAATCGATCGCACATTGACGAATATTGCAAACTTTCATGGTTGTGCACTTGTCTTTTTGCCGGCGAAGAGACAATAATCTACTTTTCTTTGAAATCGAGTCAAGAGAAAAATATTATAACAAACGCCGCGCGGCCTATGGTTAATGGTTTTCAAATAAATTTCAATCGACGTAACGTCAATCGTTTTGATGTATCCGAAAATTTGCAAATAGATTTCAACTCTCCAAAGGTGTTAAATTAACACAGTTATACATTGGTCGATGTTTCACGGATAGACTGCTGATAAACAGATATGCAACCTGTCATAATTATTGATTTTCCTTGTACCTTCTTGACACATATATACATACGATTGAAAATTATGTGAGAAAATCAAATCGTTTCAATTCGAGAAATTATTTCCCACTTCTTTTACAGATATAAAGGCAAATGCTCAAATTCATTCACATGAAAACGAATATTCGTATTCGAAAATCGTATTCGAATATTCGCGGGAAAAACGAATATTCGAATATTCGAATATTCGTTCCCATCCCTAATTATCATTTTTAACTAATGGAAAATCGCCATTTATTTGTTTCCCAAGTCCTGATAGATGAATGAAGAGAAGAATGAATTGAACTTTGTTCGATTCCTTCGGAACGAAATGTTCTACGCCGATAAAACATACAATTTTGCCGGATATAGCCGCGATTTGAGGGAAGACAAATCTAAACGATAGTTTGATAAAAGTTACAGAATTGCGTAGAGGAGCTCTCCATCTAGGTCTACAGCAAGTTTGTATGTCTGGGAAAAATCGTATTGAGGAGAAAATTACGTCTGAATGTGTATATTTCTCATCCTAGCAACACTTTATACATGTGACGTCATGATAGATAGATAGATAGAATTTATTCAACAAATGAAAACAGTTATACATAGTACAAGAAATGAATTATGGTTAACAAATAAAATCTATAATCCTTTTTAAAGAACTATAGAAAAAATTAAAAGTATAAAATAAGTAATTATTATGACTAGTTGTTTTTTTGTTTTTTTTTTTTTGTTTTGTTTTTTTTGCACGACGTTGCCATGTAAATGACGCGCTTTTAAGAAAAAATCCTACAATTTCCGCATTTCGTAGCCTATCATTTTTTGCATTAAGCGAATAGGAAAGCCGTTTTTAACTTTCGTGTAAGACCAATAAATCCATGATTGAACACCAAAAGCTATTTCTCTTTCGTAGTCCCAACACTCGTGAAAATACTTTTTTGTTCACCCAATTTAACATAAAGCCTGTCGATCTTACACCGAAAAAAAGAGATAAAATAATCCTTGTATTTTTTTTTTCGTTTCCCCCTTTTTCGCAAACAGTTATGAGTGAGATCAACCGTAATTTGGACATTTAGATCTGGATCAGACTATAACAAAGTATTGTCTGATCTTGGTCTATACCTCCTTATTGTTCTAATACAGTATGAAATATTGAGTCCAATTTATTTCTGTTCTACTAGGAGATATAGATCTGGATCAGACTATACCAAAGTATTGGCTGATCCTGGTCTATACCTCCTTATTGTTCTAATGCAGTCTGAAATATTTAAATATTTTCAATAGTTACTTCCAGTGATTTCAGCCCTTTGATTTCATTGTAATTTTCATAGTAATTGATTCAACATGGCAAGGGTTAATTTTGTTTCCTACCATAAGAGAACATGCGCAAAAAGACGTCAAAGCGCCAAACGACGTTAGTACGCCAAAATGACGTCATGATTCTAATGACAACGTCGTTTCAATTTGTTTTTCAAATATGGTGGTCAGTGAGAGAAAATATGTGAAAGTTTAATGTTTTTAATTTGATTTTCTTGATAAAGGCTTCATGCCGAAATATTGAACTAGAGTAAACTTTTTTATTATATTCATTACATTCCCTTAGGAATATTGTGTAATTACATTATACATTTGACGTCATGATCGACGTTGCCATGCAATCTCGCGCTAAATGACGCACTTTTAAGAAACAATCCTACAGTTTCCGCATTTCGCGTCATTTTTGCATTAAATAAATAGGATTGACGTTTTTAATGTTCGTGTAATGTTATTTAATCCTGGATTTATTGAACAAAAACGCTATATTTTCTTTCGTAGCCCCAACACTCGTGAAAGTAAACATTCTTTATTCACTAGATTTACAAAAGCCTATCGTTCAAAATAATTTTTTGTATCGTTTTTCAAATGCGCTTCCTCTTTTTTTGCAAACAGTTATTTGTAAGCTCAACCGTAATTTGGACATTTAATTAATCTTCTCTTCATTCATATTTTGCGAAACCCTTGAGGTGTCGCCCACCTAGTATCTCTTGTTTGTCAATCTATAGATAAGGAAAACGATCTTAATAGACTTCATAAGATTTAAAACCTAGTATTTCTTTCAGTCACATTCGGGTATTATCATTAATTTGTTGTAAAAACACGCGAGTTTCAAACCGTTGATTTCACGTGCACTTAATGATTAGATTTTGATAATTTCACCATTTCTATTCGTACTCTAAGCGTAGTCCAACCCTAATGTTTACCTGCTTGGTCGTATCATCAACTTGGGCAGATCTTTATTAAACGGTTTGTACGACAAACTAGGGTAAACGATACGTTCTAATTCGACAAGAGTACGATTCAAAAAGATCTTACTACGTTGAACTACATTCAAACTACGGCAGAAAGTCCTTTTTCACCGTAGGGATTTTGAACATGCCCGAGATTTGTGCGGCCACCACGGTAGGATTATATGTTAAAAGAAAGTTCAATCCACGGGTGGCTAGGTTAAACTACGCAGTCTGCGGTAGGGTATGTTGTTGTACGGCATTCTTTCAGTACGTCAAGATTAGTTTTACAACGTAAACTATGGCCGCGAATTTTTTTTCAACGTATTTTCCCTACCTAACCGTGGAAAAAAAATCATATACACATACTGCAAGAGTAGTGCATCGCTAGTTCAACCTTGGTTAACCGTAGTATCGATGACAAACGTTTACGATATCATAGCGTGCTTCTACGGTTAACTAACTTCCAATTTACGGATAAGCAGGGATCAACTACTGTGACAGTAGGGCAAAATTATGGACAAAATAACGTACTATACCGTAAAAGACTTTTAAACATTTTACACTATCCAATACACTACGGTCAAACGCACGAGTTTGCACTACGTTACTCACTACGCGTAAGCGCAGCTGACTTCAACTTACGCGCAGTATACGCTCAGCTACGTGAATTTTACCACTAAATACGTTGATGCATGACTACGGCCAACCACGTTAACGTTAATTAACGTAAATGTGACCAAGCCTCTAACGGGAGAAGAAAGTACGTGACGTCTGTGTTAAAAGATTAAAACTGTTGTCCATGAAATTAAAGACGACATATTCATCTACTATAAGACCAACATACTTTCCTCACAATTTCTTCCCCGTGTTCCCTCTCTACACGTGCAGTCGTAATCGTCGTGGATATCCGTGCAGTTACCGTCATTTTGACAAGGGCCGCTGACGCAGTGTAGAACTGTTGATATACGAATTGCATCTTGGAAATTAGTATATGAAAGGTACTGCGATTGCGTCATTGGAAACCGGTAAAGCGTAAACCTCTCAATTAACAATAACTAAACAACTACTTGATGGATATCCATAAGCTGACTCCTATATAGAGGATATTGAATACGTTTTATCTGTTTATAGATTACTCGTTTAATAAATTCTATATTTTATTAGCACAAATTTATATTCTGTGAATAGTATGACCAGAATTCGTGTAATTTCTTGAAATTCAACATTTCAATTTTCCGCGAAACAAACTGACGTCACAATATATACATTATGACGCCATTTTCGCGGTAACAAAATTGCGTTGCTATTCGCTCTGAGCTCATTTGCATAGTTATTCTACTAGTGTAATAACATCCGTGTAATATAAAAAATATAAAACGGAGTTATTTCACTCCCGCGACGTAGGTCATATTATAATTTCACTTATTTCATTTAAAATCATTCTTACTACATTGTGTGGTTGTCTCTGCTGCCAAATATTTGTAAGTTGGGCTCTTTTGAAATTGTCGGAAATGCTCTCGCACTGGCTTATATATTTTTTTGACAATTGCACCACATACTTCTGATGACAAACCGTCACATTTTTTTGTAATAGAAGTATGTCACGATGTAAATTTTCCACAAAAGGGAAATTTACCCACATTTTTAAGGAAGTACTACGTTCATCTCTACAACTCATGCGAAATTCTCCGTTTTCTGATTACAGAACGAAATAAAAATGGTCAAAACAAAAGAGAAAAATCTTTCGAAGGAGTATCATTTGGATTTATTTATTTATTTATTTATTTATTTCGGGACTTGTAGATAAGGTTAATTGTTCAATGTGAACGCTAAAGTCACATACAAATTGGTGAAGTCGACACGTTTTCATCGGTCGATTAGTAAAGAATAGCGATATTGGGATGCAATATTTATTTTGCAGGCACTTAATCCCGTCGACTTTGTCTACTGACGTGAAAGATTAGTCGGCGATAAGCCGGCGATACAATGCCGACTAGTCGCCGATATCAAACGGAAGTAAAAAGGATCAGAAAAGGCAAAATGCGATGTACAAAATCCAATGATGATAGACCGTTGCCGTAGCCCCACCGATCGCCCGTAATTATTCGCTGATACAATATTGTTTTCCACAAATCTATAAGACGTCGGCGACATGTCAGCAGGTTTTAGCTTGAAGATAAAATTTACCGGATCGTCGCTTATCTCAGAATTATCCACTATTTAATCATCGGTTTCGCCGATCAGGTGACGACAATACGACGACTACTCGTCGATTTTATCTCGAATCCACAAAAAGACTGGGGCGACGCATCACCATCGCGTCGCAGCGTTTATGTGACACTATTAAATACTCCAACGCGTCCGCGGTGCGTCGCTGACTTTTGTTTTGTTGTACAGTTAAAAACATCGTAAAATTTACACTCATTCCGATCAAAATCATTCTTAATCATTCACTCAGCGCTCCATTCATTCATTCTAAACACTCACTCAAATCGATCAAAAACGCTCAGAAATCATTAGAAAACATTTAGAAACCATTCAAGACTTTCAACAATTAATTCAAATCGATCTATCTTTTCTACGATTTTATTAGCTGGTGTGGACTATAAAGTGCCTGATTGGTCCCCGATGATGTATAATCAGAAAAAAATGTATATTTTATTAAAGGGAGGTCATTAATATCGCTAATTTTGTTCATTATGAACAAAATTAGCAATATTGGTTACCTCCCTTTCATTTCACTCAATTCTCGCTGCACACACTCATTCTATTTCATTCCGAAACCGTTCCAAAATCATTCACCTTGTCAATTTCACGATGTTCTTAACTGTATAATGAGACGTATAGGCGTCGCCGATATTTATAGTTAAAAACATCGCCTTATTGACAATATGAATGATTTTAGAATCATTTTGAAATGAAATTAAATGAATGTGTGGAGCAAGTTTTGAGTGAATTTAATGGAAGGTAATTCAATATCGCAAATTTTGTTCAGGATGAAATTTGCGGTATTTATTACCTTCCTTAAATAAAATATGCATACGAATTTTATGTATAGCGTCCTATTTCACCAAGAACCTATCAGACGCTTACAATAGCAATTATGTCAGTGAAATTGCGATTTTTTCTAACTTTATTTATGTTGAATGACGTTGTTGATTCTATCTTTTTAAGTGAGTTTGGAGCGTTTTTGAGTGGTTTGAGTGATTGTTGGAATGAATGATTCGAGCGCTGAGCGAATTAATTTTGTATGGTTTTGATCGGAATGATTATCAATTTCATGATGTAATTAGCTGTATGTGACTTCAGCATTTAGCATAGTGTATTAAAAAATCAAAGCATTCATTTTTTTTTCAAAAAATCTTGCAGTGTTGAAAGAACGTTACAAATCTATAAATATCAATAAGGGAGAGTGACGGAGTCCGTCGATCTACCTTTGGCTATAAATGGACTTTTCCTTTACTATGAGCTTGTGACGCAAAGTCGTCACGGTTAGAAAAGGAATTCAGCTAAAAAATATTTGTGACGGTTTAGAGTCCCAAATGATAACAAAAACATTTGATATAATGTGGCCTACATGTAGCCTGGTAGTAAAAGAGAACGTTGAAAGTAAACAATTACTGGACGACGCACACTGCTAATTTCTCTCATGAGATAAAAAGGATCATTGATGTAATTTTTTTCGACAAATAGGGTGTGTCATAAGATTTTGTTTAGGACAGTCTTTTATCAGCCGAGTTTGCATTAGAACAAACACAGTAACATATCATATTCTTTTTTCATATAAACATCAATTTTACGCCATGGTAATTAACGTACTGTGATAACGCAGAAAATAATGACTTAATTTATTATGTCATTCTACGCAAGTGTTTATAAGTCAAGATAATCTCTGATGGCTGTATAGTATGTATGCAGGAGACGCGGGGACCTAATTGAAAAACCACATTTGTGCATATTTGAAAACTAAGTGTATGATTAGTTTCCCCATAGGCATTATTTATGCTTTTTAAAAGAAATAACAAAAAAAACACACTTTTGAATCAGGGACAAAGAGGTATTATTTATGCTTTTAAAAGAAATAACAAAAAAAAAAAATCACACTCAGTTTGAATCAGGGACAAAGAGGCATTATTTATGCTTTAAAAAGAAATAACAAAAAATCACCATTTTGAATCAGGGACAAAGTAAGGGTCGAATAATTTCGATCACGGTCGGCAAATGTCCATAGAACTTACCGGTATTACAAAACTGTCCCGTAAACCCGCTACAACAAATGTTTTCTCTGCAAGTCGTAGCCCTTTGGCTGAAATATAGATTCGAGTGCGTGAAGTTGGAAGGACATTTGACAAGAGACAACCGACCTTGGGACGAATGGCTAAATGGCTACAGTTAAAAATATCGTGAAATTTACACTTATTCCGATCAAAATCATTCTTAATCATTCACTCAGCGCTTCATTCATTCATTCCAAACACTCACTCAAATCGATCAAAAACGCTCAGAAGAAACATAAGAAACATTTAGAAACCATTCAAGACTTTCAACAGTGAATTCAATTCGATCTATCTATTCTACGATTTTATTAGCGGGTGTGGACTATAAAGTGGCTGATTGGTCCACGATGACGCATAATCAGAAAAAAACGTATATTTTTTAAAGGGGGGTAATTAATTTCGCTAATTTTGTTCATCAAGGAAAAAATTAGCCATATTGGATTACCTCCTTTTAATTTTACTCAAAACTCGATCCACACACTCATTCAATTTCATTCCGAAATCATTCCAAAATCATTCACCTTGTCAATTTCACGATGCTCTTAACTGTACCCAATCTATCCTAAGCATCAAGATAATTAAGATTGGCGATATTTATTACCTCCCTTTAAAAAATTTACATACAAGTTCTACAAATATCTTACTATTCTTCAAGAACCTATCAGATGCGTAAACTTTCTTTATTTTAATTTTCGTTGGAAACGCGATTGTTTTCTTGCTATAATGATTTTGAATGTTATTGTTGAACTTACTTAGACCTATCTTGTTAAGTGGAGTTGGAACGTTTTTTAATGGGTTGGAATGAATGAAAGGGGCGCTGAGTGAGTGATTTAGAATTGTTTTGATTGAGATGAATGTTAATTTTACGATGTTTCTTACTGTAATAATCCTCGGTGGGGATAGGTCTTTGTCCATTTCGAGAAAATACAACTTCCCAAAGAAGAAAAGATTTTTAAAACTCGTAAATTAAGAAAACGTTTGTTAAGGTAGTCTGACACAATTATTCACTTGTTCCAATCTTTATCAAATCAATATATTTCGAAGAGTGTACCTTTCAGATAATGTGACCATAAAAACAGCAAAGCTTTCCATGCATTTTTCGGAGAAAATGGGAATTTTTGATAATACCTTTTTTCTTGCAAAGTGCCAAGAAAGGGACGACAGGAAGCTGAATGGTACCCTTCAATGTAAGTGAGTAAGTACAGATGATTCATTGAATACAGGGAATAATGACAATGACAATGACAAAAATAATGACAATATTTTATATGAAGTAATTAAGGCCTCTGGCCCATAATACAATACAATATATGAAGGCAGCCATATGCAATACAGTTTAAGTCCATTAACAAAACCTTTTTGTTTATAAAAGTAAAAAGAGTCACTCTGTATAAACGAAGAGATTTCCTTTTTTCGCCATTGAGTATGTACATTTCAAAATGATAAGCATACTTCAAAAAGCGATCGGTGATACAAGCCATATATTGGGAGACCCATAGTATGGTAATTCTACTGATAAGACAGTTTAATTATCAAATGTATATAAAAAGATTGTTTAACTTAATGCATTTGCGTTTTCTTCTCTACGTTTCATTGCATAGAATATGTACTTAGCTACAATAATGCATACATTTTTCTCCGAATTTAGAAGCAAATAGAATTTTTCTTTACTTACTAATATTGTAAATACATTTAGAAAATAACGAATTCGTAAATCAGAGTAAAATGGACATTCCATCACGAAATGAAACTCATCTTCTATTTTACCTAACGTGCAAAATTTACAAATTCTCTCAGCTAATGGTATTCTTGAGTGTCTTCCAGTTTCTACGTTTAGCTTATGTACTGAGCATCTTAACTTTGTCAATGCAATTCTTAAAGGAATAGGAATATTAAAAGATAGATACTCAGCAGCTTTAAGCTCTGGCATGAAAAAGCGATAATGTTTAGACCTTGAAGACTCTGAGATTTCGGATCGCCAATTAGATCTTGCGGTATTAATCAATCTTTGCTTAAAAGTCTTCATAAATAAAAGTTCATTTCCAACACTTTCGTTTAACCAAACATATCCAAAGCCATATTTATGAAGCAACTCTTTTACATTCGTAGCCCATGTGACTCGGCCTTCGTCTAATTTCCGAAGCATTTTATAACAAATGAAAGGATATCTATTCTCTTGCATATTAAGAACCTTAAACCAGTATCTTTTAGTGTTACAGAAATAATCGATATACAAAGGCAATCTACCGCATTCACCAACAGCTAATATATTTGGGTATGCATTGGAAGTTTAAGGAAACGTTTACAAAACTGTTCATGTACTGTTTCTATCGTTTTTGATATTTCAGTGCCCCATAATTCAGAACCGTATAATAATATTGGTTTTACCATTGTATCAAATAATTTAAAGGATTCTTGCATGTCGAAGGATCCTACTTTCGATTGAAATTTATACAAAGAAATTATTGCCTTTTTGGCCCTAGAAGCTAAGTTAGACTTTGCAAAGGACAAGATCAATCTCGGCTTGAAAAATAACCCCATATATTTATAGCTAGATACTGTTTCAATTTGTTCTCCATTATAGAACCACTTTTCATTGTCGCGCAGATATCCTCCGTTTCTAAATACTATAACTTTCGTTTTCATGCCTGTATCTTGACAGAATGATGCCAAAACATTTATCTGTTTTTGTAAACCTAATACTGTGTCGCTTGTATTTGCAATATCATCTGCATATAACAATGAGATAATTTCAAGGTCGCTCTCGTTCACTTGTATTCCTCTGACACCTGCTTTTCTAAGAGCATCGAAAAATGTTATTTATAAATAGTGTAAATATTATAGTACTTAATTTGTACCCCTGTCGGGTTCCAACATTGCAATGTATACTTTCTGTTATAAATGAATTATCGATACGAAGCCTTGTTGACATATTACTGTACATATTAACAAGAAGCTTAAAAAGTTTTCCACCGACACCCATGCTGGCAAGGCTTTGCAAAAATTTTGAATGATTTAAAGAATCAAAGGCTTTGGAGAAGTCTACAAAAATACAATACAATCGCCCACCCTTTTTAGAAAGATGTTTCTGAACTAATGACATGAGGGAAAACATATTATCGGTTGTGCTGTAATTTTTTCTAAATCCAGCCTGCCCTTCATCAATCTTATTATTTGTTTCGGCCCAGTGGTAAAGCCTGTCTTTCATTATACCAGTAAGAATTGTATTTAGTATATTTATCAGTGAGATACCTCTAAAATTATCGGGATTTGACATGGACCCTGATTTATGAGTAGAACATGTTATGCTTTCTGACCATGCGCTGGTATATACTCCACTGTCAAAAATTTTATTATATAGACTCAAAAGTAAATTTGATATATATTGGAAAGTCGATTTAATTATTTCTGGTAAGATTCTACCAGGACCACATGCTTTGCCGTTCTTTAGACTATTTATACTTTTGATTTGATTTGATTTGAATTGGGGTTTTACGTCGCTTTCAACAATCTCTCAGTTATATCGCGACGACTGGAGCACCTAACGATGGATTCCTGGTATTTCTCACACCAGTACTACCACCACATCCCTTTCCTAGCCTCCAGTTGCTATTCCACTTAGGTTTACGATTATCTACCCATTGGTGGAAGACAAATGTCGGAAAGGATAAGTGCCGCGGCCGGGGATCGAACCATTTATACTTTTGATGAGCTCGTCTAAAGTGAAGGGTCGGTTAAATATTTTATCAACTTCTGTGCATGTGTCAAATAGAGAGTAATCTAATGTAGTTAATGTTTCGTCATGTAACAAAGCTTTGAAATGAGTATACCATTGATATGGTTTTACTTCAGATGTAGAGCATTTTTTTGGTTTAAATTCTTTAACCGTTTTCCAAAATAACTTTGGATTCCCTCTAGCCTCTATTAACCGACTTTTATTTGAGTGTTGCAGTTCGGTTTTCTTCTGTTTACACAATCTTCTAAAATGATTTCGAGATTCTAAATATATACTTAAGCTCTCAGTAGTATTAAGACATCTAAACTTTCTTAAATTAGCAAATTTGATGTGCTTAAGCTCCGCACACTTATCATCCCACCAGTCCGGTTGTACCGGTTTGTTGGGATGATTCGTCCGCGGTTTCGTATCCAAACATCTACTAGCCATATCATATAGGTTAACAATAAGCTGAACACATAAATTAATATCGTTTTCAACGGAGTTACTAAGAGTTATTGACATATCATGGTACAAAGATTGAAAAGATTCCCTAAATTGTGAAGATTTATCATCTTGCCGTTTCTTACAAAGTGTTCTGACTCTAAATCATTTGCATACTCAGTTTGCATACAGAATTGAAATTTACATTTTATAAGGAAATGAACAGAATCTGTCTGGTCTCCTACCATAAAATCAGAAGTATACGGAAAAAGAGTAGTTGATGCTATACAGTAATCTACAACACTACTTCCGTTATTTGCCATACATGTGAACTCATCGTTTTTATCAGCTTCTGTTCGCCCGTTTACAATGTGAATCATATATGTTTTACACATTTCTAAAAGAGACAACCCAAATGAGTTGACCTTTTTATCCTTAGATTTTCTTAACATATTAAATGAGTCACTATCATAACTCACATCATTACTAAAGATGAAATTAAGATTGTCTTGGATAATGTAATCATGAAGATCTCCACATCTGGCGTTTAAAGCGCCCATTAAAAGAATATTAGAATCTGGATAAAAGGAAAGTAAGTGCAATAATTTCTCTTCGAAGATTTCCATACCATTAAAACCTGTAGTTGTATTATAAATTGGTGAGCCCTGGTGAGATATATGTAAATATCAATAAAATATCTTATTCGATTCCAAACTTTGTGTGATCCATTAAAAAGACTACACAATCTTTGAGATCTAACATAACTCTCTTCAGGAAGTTATTTTCTGTAAGAAAATCCTTGATAAATACACATATCCCCCCGGAGTGCCGACCTGCCTTAGAGCGCTTTTCTCTGATATTCGAAAAAGTTGAGTACCCAAGTAATACATCATTGAATTCATTTAAACTTTTTCCCCAGGTTTCAACAAAACCAAAAATGTCATAAGACCTAATGATATCAAGAAATTCATTATTATTAACATGCTTAGCTAGACCTTCAATATTCCAGCAAGCAATATTCAAGTTTGACTTTTGCAGGCCACTATCGATGTCTGTTCTGCCTTCAACTGAGCCTTGACCACATTCCTATCCAAGACTGCTTACTTTCACTATATCGTCATTTCCTGCATCATAATTGTAAATTACGTTGTTTATTATCAGTTTGTCATAGCGGAGAAACGCCTCTTTTCCTTCATCAACTGCTCTCTTTAGAAATTTTCGTAGATTACTACGAATATTCATGACTCTACTCGGAAAATCTTCTGCAATGTGAACTTTCATTTCTCTCTCTTTATCCGGGTCACTTTGGTAATCTCTACGTAACTGACAATATGTTTTAAGAATTCTATCTCTGTCTTTGAAAAACGAGAATTTCACAATTACTGGGCGTGGATTCTCTTTGCTTCTCAGCCTATGGGCTCTCTCAATGCTAACCTCACTATCTTTCATCAGGACGTTCTTAATATGCTCCTTAACTTTAGACTCTGTCTTTCCCACGATTTTCTCCTTGACTCCTCCAGTCCATAAAATCGTAGATTTTCCCTGTGGGATTGTGCTTCCAGATTTTCTCTTTTTTCTTCACTTACTTTCAGATCATTCTCTAACTGCTCTACTTTTTCATTTAGGGTTGAAACATTCTGTGCCAGTTTCTTGTTGCTTTCAACTAATTGCCTATTAGAATCTTTAATTTCATTGACCGATCTTTCGAGAGTATTTATTCTTGCATCAACACTATCTACCGTCTGTTTGACTGACAACATGATGTCCTTCAATTCCGATATACTCTGATTTCCTAACCAGGAGTTTAGATTTGACTGTGCTGGCTGGCTACTGGCCAGCCCTTGGGCGGTTAATGTGGTATCTCTGAAATCACTCCCCACAGAGGAATTTAAGGTGTCTTTGTTGCGTGTGACTGTAGGTGTCAAACTTGTGGTTGCCATTTGTCCCCTTGGTCCTGGATTGGTCTCAACACATTGAGTTGCAAGAAGGAGAAAAGGGAACATTCTTATCGTTACACTGACATACATGTATTTCAGTCTTATTGAGCCGATTGACCGCTTCCCTTTGAAAGGCTGTATGAAACATCCAATACGGCATCTCCAAACTGCGATATCTACTCCCATACTGTGCTCAACGTTTATAAGAACAGATTCTTAAACTCAGTAATGTTGACGAAACGAACAGTTCTTAATTAGTTGCACGTGGTAACAATTTCCCTGTATCGTACCCCTTTCTTTACAGCAAATCATGCGTGACGAGCAAAACAGAAACACTCAGATGTCTACCCGTGTTAACCGATATGAGGTAACCAGTGGGGAATAACGCGTATATGGCGATCTCCAGTGCAATACAAAATCTATGAAAACTCAGTAATTTCAACTTTTCTGGTCAACTCACGGTTCAATCAGAATCCAACACCGATAAATTATCCATTAATACACAATTCACAGATCTACAGTTCCTATTTCAGTCTTATTTCAAAAAATTAAATGTCAGAATTCATAACCACAGGCACTTTCATTCAGGATTTCACAACTTTCATATCTCTCTATAATAAATAATAGACAAGGTAGTGCAGCCGCCATGTTTAAGAGAACGGATGTTTTTTACAAGCATCGTTGGCTTCCGTCACAGGACGTGTTTACTCGTGAGAATCGAGAACCAAAATGCTTGTAAAAACATCCGTTCCCTTAGAAAATGGCGACTGCACTACCTTGTCTATTATTTATTATAGTGATATAAGGTTGTTATCAAATCCTGATTCCAAGTGCCTGTGTTCATAACTCGGCATGTTTACATGGCTGCGCTTTCTTCGATTAATAAAATATTTGATAACACATATAAGACGAAATGCAGGAAAAAGTGTTCTCGAACAAATACTCTTTTATTTGCCGAAATCTAATTTGAATTCAAAATTAAAACAAAACATACTCCAATATTAAATAAAGTTGAAATTATACGACAAAAAAATAGTTTAACATTCGTACATTTAGAGAATGTTAGATAAATTAGGTGTATCCAGGCATTTTTGGCCACTTTACTTTAAATAAATACCCATAAGACAAGAGTTTAATAATATTTGCTGTAATACAAATCATGTACCTCATTGATATAATATCATGTGCAACTGCTTTTTAAGTTTTAAATACTGATAATCCAGGTACGTAGGAGGCAATTTAGGGGGATGGGTGGATAAGATGAAGACTGGTTCCTTTGGGGGCTCTTCTTTCCTTTCCAAACAAAATAAATTTCGATTTTTACACGTGTTGTGTAATTACTGAGAAGGAAGAATGCTTCTACTTTTTCTTTACTTTTACCAAGGAAACTTCATGCAAAAAACAAAAAAAACAACAACAACAAAAAATTATATATATATTATTAGCCTAATCATCATGTATATCAGTCATCATCTTCAACTCCCATGTCTTACAAAATATCTTTGTCTCATTTGTTAAATGCTTCTTGAAAAAATTAATCAAATGACAAAAGACAGTTAAAAGATAATGCAATGGCAGAGAAAAGTCGGTTAATAAAATTAAACTAAAAGGAAACATTGCTTGCAACAAGATTTTTCTCACTTTCCAGCCAAATCATATCCCAATTTTTCAAATTTTTAGCTATGAAATAGATAAACTTTCACCATTTAAGCTTCTGTGGCATTGTTACCTACCAAGTTTTATTCCAATGTCTCAGTCGGAACAAGTACTTGTAACATTGAAATGGAAAAAAATGCGCCCGATGAAATGATGATGATGATTTTGTAGTATTATAAGGTCCCTCCGTGCACAAGGCATATATGGTATGGACCCCAGGATGCAACCCTCACCCTGATAAATATAATTGATTTTTTACCGAAATACAGGTTGAATTTTACAGAATGCCTTTGTTGGTCCCATATGCCAAATTGTTCTAATTTAGAAGCCAAAAATTTTTGCATGTGCAGTCGAGCTAATTTAGCAGTGTAGTATCTGCACAGGCAGCATTGGTGGATGTGTTACAGATTGTTTGGATCTATTCTACGGGTGACTCTATGGTCTTTTATCATAAAGAATTTAGGAAGTAGGTTTGCCTGAGATCGGATGTATACACGAAATTCCGTTAAAAAAAAATATTGAAGCATTACAGGTTAAGTAAATAAAAAATTGAAAAAGTATACTATACACATTATGTACACACATGTATTTCAGTTTTCTTAGCTAGGGTTACATTTCATTATTTCTTTAGATACATTCATTAAACTTCTCCCTTTCTCTTTCTTCTTTTTTATGTTTTATTATCTATTTATTTTTTAATTTTTTTTTAATTTCTATTTATCTATTTTTTTTAATTATTATATACATATTTTTTTTTCTTTTTTTTTTTATTTCTTTTTTGTTTTATTATTTCATTTATGTCTATATAATGTTAAGTATTCTTGATGGTATTCTACCAGCTGCTTCAGTCAGTCTGGCAATAAACCATATATCAGAAAATATCTTAGTTTTAATACTTGTTTATTAATATATTATTTTTTGTAATTTTTTTTAGTTATTTTATTATATCTATGTTATTATTTTTCTCCAGCTGCTTCAGTCAGACTGGATGATGGTGTTTCTTTTGGTGTTAATGGTATTTTGTACCAGCTGCTTCAGTCAGTCTGGCGTTGAAGTTTGAGTTATATATTTGAAGGATGGCTGTCTGGCCACAATCACCTTCAATAATGAAAACTCCGGGGTTGTAATTTGAGTTTAAAAAAGATAAAATGCTACTTCTTAAATGTAAATTTAGGCATATCAGTTGCTTAGCGCAATCTGATATTATATTGTTATAGAGGTTAGGATGCTTATAATGGTCATTTTAAATGTATCAGTTGCCTCGCGCAATCTGATATTTTAGGTGGTTTCTTTTTTAATTAAAATTATATAGTTGTAGGGCTGCCCCATCGCAATCTCTTTTCAAAGTTTCAGTTGCTTTTTTTTGTTGCGTAGATAATTGAGGCCGCTTCGTCACAGTCCTCGTAATGTATGGTCTCTGACTTTCTTCACTGTAATAGATCTAAGGCTGGTTTCCGATCACAGTATTGACTAATCATTAAGATGGGCATACAATACATAATGTTTGTACATCATGTTGATATCGATGGCTCAGCGCAAAACAGTCACACCTCCCTACAGACTTATAGGAAGTTACAACTGCTCCGCGCCGAGCCATCGACATGTTAATTTCGCCACATCACAGTCTCTTGATAAGTTTTGTGTTTGAGAGATACCCGTGAACAGCTTCCCGTGTTCCATTGGCAACTTTATTTTCTGGGAAAAGCAGACTCTTTCTGTTTATCACGGGGATATCTAGTTTTAGAATTTCATTTCTGAGCACTTTTCTTTGTTCGTAAAATTCGGGACACTCGAAAAAAACATGTTCAAATGTCTCTAAAGTCCCACATTGTTCACAGTTTGATTTTGGGAATGTTTCTCCGCCGAGACGGCTTACCTTAAGCCTTAATTTTGTATACGCATTATCAAACTGTTTGATATTACTATACACAGTCAAAGTTGAAGGGTTATCAAAATACTGGAATTTTGCTTGTGATGGTTTAAGTACATCCTCATTAAAGGCAAGTTTTATAGAATGTTCGATTAAATGGTACATCTCTTTGACACTTAGTTTAATATCCAAAAATTCACCAGATTTTGACCCTACCTTTGCCGTGTGATCGGCAATCTCATTCCTTATTATGCCAACATGACTTGGTTTCCATATAAATGTTATCTCAAGGTTCTTAATGTGAAGTTCTTTGATAGACTTTAAAATACTATATAATATTTCTGATCTTGTCTGGGATTTACCGGATTTTAAAGACTGTAAAATACTTAGGGAATCTGAAAAAATTGAGATCATTGAAGTTGTGAAGAGAGATGTATCTCTTTTAGTCAGCCATGTTAGGGCATGGTCAATAGCTACCATTTCACACGAGTATATCGATACTCTATGATCCAGCTTGAATCCCTTATTCATCAGGATTGTTTCATCTGTATCAAATGCAACAATTCCAGCTCCTGCATTGCCTTTATCGGGGTCTTTGCTACCGTCAGTATATATTTTTAACGAATTGTTATATTTCCTCAAAAAATCTTCTGCTTTTCTTAAATTAACGGAAGACTCATCCTTTTTTGAAATACAGTTTGTTAGTTCAAAGTCAATTTTCGATTCTTGGAAATCAAACAAATCCCTATGACAAGGAGCTTGTATAAGAGAAGAATTTAGTTTGTACTTTGAAGTTAATGTTTGAATTGTTTGTGAATATGGATCTTTAATAGATTTCACCCTTTTGGGATTTAAAGCAAAAATTGGGTCTTCTTCAATTTTTTCATTTATTGGTAGATTTGTACCATGGCCAATTGACCTTGTCCAATATTTCAACATGCTTATTTCCCTTTGCATATTTAACGGCAGGTCTCCTGATTCCGCAATCAAAGGAATAGTGGGTGTATTTCTTGGACAATTATTTATCACCCGGAGTGCTTTATTTTGAATTTTCTGAAGCTTTTCTAGAATGTGATCGCTTGCAGAATTGTATACTAATGACCCATAATTAAGTTTAGATTTTATTAAACTTTGATAGATGTTGAACAGTGATTTCTTATCAGTTCCCCATCTTTGGCCCTTTATTGAGCGTAGTAGATTAATGTCTTTTTCTGTTCTTTTTATAAGATTATCAATATGGATATGCCATTTGAGGTATCTATCAAATGTTAGACCTAAGAAAGTTGCATGCTCTTTAAACTCAAGAATGTCATTTCCCAATTTTAGTTTAGGAAAGTTTGGGTTTTGATCTGGCGGTTGTGATTTGGATTGTAGTTGAAACAAGACTACCTGTGTTTTTGCAGGGTTGATAAGGAAGCCATTATTCTTACTCCATATGTCAACAGAATTAAATGCCTTTTGGGCTTTTTTAACGGCTAGACGAGGACATTTGGATTCAGTCCATATTGCGCCGTCGTCAACAAATTGCGATAACTGTATATTGTCGAGGATATTTTCTTCCTTTAGATTATGTGTTTCGATTGTTTCTTGTAGGGAATTCATTAAAAGTGAAAATATTATTGGCGACAATACACTCCCTTTAGGGCATCCATTAAGTGTTTCTACTGTTTCAGTGATATGTCCCTCATACCTTACTTTAATTTTTCTTTTCACTAAAAAGTCTTTTAACCAGTTTAATAGTCTGCCTTTAATACCTATCTTCTTCAGATAAAGTATTGCACCAGAGATCCACATTTTATCAAAAGCTGCTGTTAAATCCAAAAATATCGCAATTAGGAAGTGTTTACTCTTTTGTGCTCTTCGTATGTCAGATTCTAATCTAGCTAGATTATCTTCACATGAATGACCAGAACGACATCCTGATTGATATTTGCTCAACAAATTATTTTTTTCTAAATAATTGCAAAGTCGGGGTTTAATCATCTTTTGCATGAGTTTCGTGAAAGTAGAAGTCAAAGAAATTGGTCTATATGACGCAGGATCGTGTTTCGACTTATTTGGTTTGAGTAGTGGAATTATTGTTGCTTCGTGCCATGAGTCCGGAGTTTTACCTGTTTTCCATGAGTTGTTGAATAAGTTTAACAATTTCATCTTAGCATTATCTGAAAGATTTTTTAGGACTGAGTAGTGAATACCGTCATCACCTGGAGCTCCATTTTTGCAATTATTTAAAGCCTGGTTCAATTCAAAAATAGTAAAATCATTATTGAAAGGCATATCAATACCTTCCTCAACTTCTTGTGCTGAATTATGATTTTTTAAAATGTGGTTTGACAACTTTTTTCGTTCAATGAAAATTTTTGTGTAACCATCATCACTGCTGTTCTTCTCATAATGTTTTATTAGGAATGTGGGTTTTTCTCTCGGATTGGTAATTATTTCATTGCCATTGATAAATGGGGGCTTATTTTGGATTGGAATTCCTTTATTTTTTCTAATGAAATTCCAAAGATCCCTTGAGTTCGTTTTATCATTTATCTCTGAGCAAAATTTTTGCCATCCATTTCTTTTAGCCTGCCTTATGCCTTATTCAGTGTCTTTTCTTGCTTGAGTAAATAAGTTCCTATCTTCTTGATTTTTGCTGTGTCTTATTTTTTTTCTCAAATTTTCCCTCTTTTTTATTGCAATCGAACATTCCTCTGTCCACCAGGGTACTTGTGGCCTTTTATTTTGGGAATGTTTCGTTTTAGGGATTGTTTTGTTTAAGACTTTCTCTAACTTTCTGTAATATTTTTCGAAATGTTTTTCTATATTTTCATCAAAAGTATTTTCTTTGAATTCTTCATTGCACATTTTATTAAAATCCGACCAGTTTTCTTTTGTTGCCTTTTTGAAATTCCATTTTTGGTTTATGAATGTAGTATTTGGTTGTTTCGAGAAATGTACACTAATTAATATTGGTAAATGATCACTTCCAAATGAGTTGTCTATAATACTGAAATCGCTAAAAGATTGCAGTTTCGATGAAACTATACCTAGATCTATCGCACTTTCTTTTGTATCATTACATGTTATTCTTGTTACTTGACCATCATTTAAAATATTAAGTTGTTTTTCAAATAGAAAATCTATTAAGGCCTCGGCCTCGCCGTCACATCTAAAGTCATCGGAAGGGTTCCAATTTAAATGTTTAAGATTAAAATCGCCTACTATTATAGTATTACTGTTCAAATCTTTTATTATATTTGGTAGGTTTTGGAGCGTTATAATCCTTTTATTTAAGACATGTATATTAAAGATATCGATCTTTTCATTAATTCCAAAGATTGTTATAGCGCAAAGTTCTATGTCAGGTGTAAAATGCGTATATTTTTCAATAAACTGAATGCCATGTTTGACATATACGCATAGACCCCCGCCACAGTTTTCTTTCCTAGTTTTAGTGATAGGTACTTGATAGCCTTTAAGGTTGAATTGTTTATCACTTTCTTTATACCATGATTCTTGAATGCATATTACATCAATAGATTCTTTACTAGTATTTAAGAAATGTTGCAATTCATTCATTTTAGTACTTGTTTTACCTTTTATTGATCTTGCGTTCCATGACATGACGGCGAGGCTGGATTTATTTTGGCTAACTTTTAACGCCGCCATGGATATATTTTTAGTTAAAAAATAAGATTATTTGTTAAATTGTTTGATTGAAATAGTTTGGTTTTAGTTGTTCTATGAATAAGCAAATGTACAGATTATTTAGCAATTTAATTGAATGGAGGGAAAGGGGGGAAAACAGGGTTACTTCTGTTATATTGGGGCATATGCCACCGGCCATATGGTTGAGATAAGGGACCACTCATCCCAGGTGGGCCCTGCAGGCGGGGTCTGGGATAAAATTGCCTAAAAGGGAAATCCCTCCAGGGGGGAATCTGTGCCCTATTTGCATATGGTTGGGATTGTCCCCTTTTATTTCTATGCATATTTTGAACTGTTTGATATGTGTTAACCCTTTCTTTCTTTGAGTTTTGGGGGTTTTGTTGTTTAGGCTCTATAACGTTTTTGTCCGAAATAGGAATTATTTGTTCTTGTAGTATTTTGAATATTTCGGTTTCATTTATCCCTACTAAAGTTTTTGATATGCTTTTCAGATCATTTATGCTTAATCTTTTCCCGGGAGTTTGACTAGGAAATGTATCTGCTGGTTTGATTCCAGCTGATTTACATTTATTTACATGTTTATTTACAGCCTTTGAATTTAGATTTTTTATTTTGTTTGAATAACGTATATATTCAGGACAACCTTTGTAAGCCGCGCTATGTTGACCCAGACAGTTTGCACATTTTTTAATGTTAGATTTGCATTCATTGTGCGAATGATTTTCTGCACAATGAGGGCATTTCATTGTACTGTAGCAAACTGTTGAAGTATGCCCGAAACCCTGACACTTGTTGCAACGGAAAACGGATTTTAAAGCTGGCGAAATTACATGCCCTAAGATATCAAGCGGGCATTCGGATGATTTGAAAGTTACTATTAAAGAATTTTCATCTTTACCTTTGGTGACTTTAGTAATTTCATTGTTTTCCGATAGTTTTTGTTTGATATCATTTATTTTATTAACATCTGGTACATTGATTACTCCTCTTGCCGGTATGGTATTTCCTTTTACGACTCTTAGATCATACTTTCCAAATTTGAAATTTTCTAGATTTGCCAACATATCGTTACGAATTTTTATGCGTACACTGTGCTTAATGTTGTTTATGTTGCTCAGAATTTTTAAGCGGTCTGGCCCAAATTCCGTCATCAATTTTCCGATTATCTCACCCATTTTTCCGACTGAGAAATTTACCGCGCCGACAACAACTAATGTGACTACAACCCACGCAGGGGATTTGTTGTCTGTGCCGTTCTGACGGTTAAATGATCGTTCTCTATGGTTTACTACGGTGGTCCAGTTTTCACCCTGTTCAACCTGATTTGATTTAGGGGAATTGTCGGGGGTACTTGTGACAATCTTTTTTGACTGACTTAAAGTTGAAAGGTAGACTTCCAAAGATTCCCCTGAGGAGTCCAGTATCCGATGAAATAAATAAACTTTCGCCATTTAAGCTTCTGGGGCAATGTTACCTACCAAGTTTTATTCCAATGTCCCAGTCAGAACAAGTATAGACCTGCAATTTCAAGTGAGTGATCAAAGATCAATTTTACAATGAAAATGATAGGAGATAACGGTTTCTCGAACCTCACTCTTTCTTGCGGAATTATACTTGTAACATTGAAAAGGAAAAACAATGCCCCAGAATCATTATTACTCAATTTTTCAAAAGGGTTTACAATTTTTTAACCGATTAATATTAACCTCAGAAGGAAAAAAGTCATTTCATTACAATATAATTATCAAAACAACATAACAATAAACAACCAAAGTGCTCAAATCTTTGATACAAAAAATAACGAAAGGGTTAATTTTTCATTAAAGGGAGGTAATATTTTTGCTAAATCGAGTTAAGGTTTCCAATTGTGTCCGATAGCCTTAAGGTAGTGGATCACACGTTATTTCCCAATGTTTATTTTGTTGATTTGTATTTGTAAAATACGATGTACTATGTGCAAGATTCAATAATATATCTGTTCTGTTCTGTTCTATTAACCAAGGTTTCCTAATTATTAGCAAACCTCGGTTAACACTGTTGAATTTTATTACTTCCGAATTGTTCCGATAATAATAAAGTGGGGAACAGTCGTAAAAAAAAAGAAAGAAAAATTGCTCGTACATGTTACAAGCAACGATTACTTCGATATTTTGTTCTCTATTTTCAATTTACACGCAATTTTCGAGTTCTTTGACATTTAATTTGTCTGAAATAGTTTGCTTTGTAGTATCTTGGTTCGACAACTGCACGTACAAAGTATTGGGGTTAAAGGAGAAAAATGCTCGTACATGTAACAAGCAATTTCTCTCTTTTTCTCAATGTTTTCTTCGGTATTTTGCACTCTATTTTCAATTTACAGGCAATTTGCGAATTGTTTGAAATTGGATTTGTCTGAAATAGTTGCTTTGTTGTAATCTGGGTTAGACAACTGAACGTACAAAGTATTGCAAAAAAGAGAAAAAAATTGCTCGTACATGTAACAAGAATTTTCTCCCTTTTTCTCAGTGATTTCTTCGATGCTTCGCACTCTATTTTCAATGTACACGCAATATGCGTATTATTTGAGATTTGATTTGTCTAAAATAGTTTTTTTTTGTATATGGGTTAAACAACTGAAAGTACAAAGTTTATAGATGCACAACTTTAATTGAGTGATTAAAGGTCAAATTAGTCTATATACAGTGTATAGACAAAAATGACCTTTGATCACTCACTCAGTTTTGTGGAACTATACTTACGTGCATCTACGGCTCCACCAGCTTGTTGAACATGTCCGATAATAACAGGTGTAGTAACGTGTGCAAAAGCCAGCCTCACTGAATCTGAAATGTTAAACCAAGAGCGACAGCTCAGGTTATGCAGATTTAATAAAGGCGTCATTAAGCCCCTTCTGACGTAAGACTTGTATTGAAAGATCTATATTGATATTGTGCATCATTTATGTCAAACCAAAAGAAATTGTATTATTTTGTTAATGTAGGTATCGATTTATTAAATGATAGAATAGAGTTAAACGCCGCTTTCAACATTTTTTTCAGTTATATCGCGGCGGTTAGAGCATTAACAATGGTTTCCCGGCATTTGTTTCACCAGTGCAGCCACCACATCCTTTCATAGCATCCAGCTGCTATCTCACATAGGTCTACGATTATCAACTCATTGGTGAGAGACAAATAGTCGGAAAGAATGAGTGCCGCCGTCGGGGTCTCTAGATTGACAGGCCGATGCGCTACCAACTGCGCTATGACGGCGGCGTTAAAGTTGGTATCGACATTAAAAGTAAGAGATTCCAGACAATGATATATAATTTTCACGGACGAAATCGTGAGAACGGTTGTTAATTTGTTTGTTAGTTTGTTTGTTTTGCTGTTTACTTTGGGTTCAACGACGCTGTAAAATAAACCTTTAAATCATATAGCGGCGACAGGGTCACCTTACAATGAATTTTAATTGTATTCATCACACCAGTGCTACTGATTCTGCCTTTGCTAACCCCCAGCTGTTATCTCACACAGGTCTAGGATTATCAACCCGTAAGTGGGAGACAGATAGTCGAAAAAGATGAGTGCTGCCTTCGGAGGTCGAACCCGGGACTTTATGAGTGATAATCTGACATGTTACGATTGCGCTATGACGACAGCTCAAATAAATTGTACGGTTAAGAATATTTTTCGTTGAAATGACGCTAAATATACACTCTCAATACCAATTTGAATCGCTCTGGCAGGGCTCCATTCCTAGCATTTTATGACATACATAGCTCGTTCAAAAACGCTCCAAAGTCCTTAAAAACGCCAATTAACATAGAACAAATATAAAATGTACTTCCTTAGTTACCAAATATTCCACATCATATCTCAAATCGCTCCTGACATTTAAACGATTGCAAGAGTAAAATTGCAAGAGTCTGACTTCAAGGGCATTAGGAACACCACTCGACCAATCTCACGATCAACCTCGGATAAACATAGACGGACTATTTTCAAAATTAGGGAGAAACTCTGGAAAAACTCAATAACGTCAGTTAAAATGGCGTTATCCCTCGAAACTTTGAGTGAAAACATTCGACGTCGCCAACGCTACTCGTTTGATGTCACTGACGTGAAACCATCGTATCCTTATATGAATTTAGATTATTAGATAACGGCTGAAAATCTTAATTTTGACAATGATTCGTCATTTTCAAAAATTCAGATTTTTCAGCTCTATTTACTGTAAAAAATATCCATATACAAAGATAGCGCCGGTTCGCTTCTTTTTTTTTTTTTTTTTTTTTTTACACTGTTTCCCCCTAACAAAATGCACCATTTTGTTACATACCCATCCGCCTTACATACTTCCGAGGTTTGTTGCAGTTTACGGAAATGGTCGAGTGATGTTCTGAATGATGGTAAGGGGGGAAAACCACAACTTGGACGAAATAAGCGATATTTATTGCATCCCTTTTTAAAAAAATCTTCGTACTTCCCAAATTCTGTGTCTTTACGTGCCCATCGGACGTTTTAAAATCGACACCAGCTGAAAAAATGATCAATATCATTTAAATGTCGACCGTTTTGAACGATTATCGATTTTTTTATTTTTATTTTTTTAACGATTTCGGGTTGTTTATGAGTCATTTTACTGAGTGTTTAGAAGGAGTGTTTAGAATGAATGGAGCGCTGAGTGAACGATTTGGATTGGATTTGATCGAGGTAAATGTTAATTTTACGATGTAACTAACTGCACTACCTGCCCTCGATACCGTTCAAAATGCGCTCATCAAACTCATTTAATTTCATCTAGTAATTATCCCGAAATATTCATCTTTGCAATTTCATGATGTTCTGTAAATGTATCGTCAAATTGAAGTATAAAATTGAAACCGGCCGCACAAAAAATTCAAATGATTCTAAAATTCATGTACGGATAAACTTTCAGAAACATGGGGTGGGGGGGGGGGGGGGAGCCGGCTCATAATTTCATAATTTTGTGTTCTTCCAAACCCAATACAATATAATACAATACAATATCTTTATTGCCTCCATTTTTGGAGATATTGTCATATAAAGTTACATTTAGTTTTGAACACAAAATAAGTGAATATAAAGAAGAGAAAAAAATCAAAACATACACACACGGGCACTTATACACACACGCACGCACACATACACTCGCACGCGTACACGGACTCATGCGTACGTACGCACACACATCACATGCACAAGCGCACATGCATTATTCGAGCCCCTGCACATTCACACTCGCGCACATACACAGGAGAAAATTTCTTCTATATAAAATGAACGCGAATAATGAGACAAACGAGTAATGTAACGACTTGTCATTTCAATTTATCGACGTCGACATGTTTTGCTGCTCTTTATCGATTTTTAAGATGAGACGGCATTTAAAGAAGATGAAAAAAAAAAACTAATTAATAATAGTTTTTCCTTTCTTCCAATGTATTCTCAGTATTTTATCGTTTATCAATCGATACGTTTATCAGAGTAATCCTAATTGGCACAAATCATTTTACATACTTCCATCTACTAAAACAACGTAGTGATTGATTTTATAGAAGGTATCGCTTTAGACAATTATATATAAAAATAAACGCCTTTTTCAGAAATGTATCATTTTGATTTGTTTCTGCAAAAGGCTCAATTTGTGCCCCAAGGATTTTTAGTGTCCATGAAATACTGTCTTCAATAATTAATTCATCTATAAATTCTTGGTTTAACACTAGAGACAGACTCCTATAAAAATTTTCCCTCTCTGTGTAGGTTGCTATGCAATCGTGAAGTACATGTACGATTTCTATCTGGAATGCTCTGCCACACTTATTACAAATATCGGTTTTGATCTCTGTTGGTAAAGCCCATATACTTGCTACGATGCTTGTACAATGTTTTAAGTTACTAGAATTCCATAATGAATATACAACACAGGGCTTAATATTTTGATGGAGAACACTAAACAATAAAAAGTCATTGTCGTTATTAATCCTTGTGTTCCATTCTCGACTTTCATGGTTCTGAACTGTTTGCTTAACAGTTTGTTTCCATGAAAGTTTAGATGGAAGAATGTCATTATTTACATATTCTGTAATTATATATATCAGTCTATATTTCTCTAGTATTTGACAAATATCGGGAATAAAACCGCTTTTCAATATTGTCGATGCCCGGCGATTTCCGGTTTTTCAATTCTTTAACGATTTTCTCAATTTCGTCTACAGAAAAATCGTACATAATTTGATTTGTATCAACATTAGCGTTTCTGTTTAGATAGTCCGATAAATCTTGCGCAGAATAAGTGTTGATTTTATCATCTTCGGTAACACAATCGAACAATGAGGTATAATAGTCCTTGAAGCCATTTAATACTTCGTCATGCTCATATGATTTGCTCCCTACAATGATTTTATTGCACATATCATGCCTGTTTCCTTTTTTGCGTCGCAAAAGTTTCCAAAAACTTCTATAGTCCATTTCTGCTGTTTTATTTAACTGATCATATTGCGCATTATCATGCATTTGTCTCGCGGGCCTTTCTGTTCGTCTAAAATTTGTTTTAGCTGTTTTGTATGTAATAAATGCGGAAGAATCATCCTTAGGTCTACCTAGTTTAAACCATTCATTGCGTGTTTTTAGAGCATACGCGTATGCGCTTTTGACCTCTTTTGTCCAGTGTGGTTTTGCATGCTTATTAAATTTACTAGTAGGTAGACAATTTGCGGCATTTGTTAGGATTCTTATGAGCTTGTCGTTTAATAAACTTGGTGCTAATTTTGTTATGTCATAATACTGACGTAATAGCTCATCGACCGAGGAATTGATTTTCGATTGATAAGCTGATACATGGTCTACTGTACATTTATTCCATGCTATGCATTTGCGTGTTGGTCTGGAATGTGTTTCAACTGTAAAAGTGACATTGAATAACATTGGTAAGTGGTCGGATGTTAGTATTTCGTTCTCGCTTAAGGTTCGATAGCCGTTGAACTTATCTATTGAACATTTTTCAATTAATATATGGTCGATAGTAGATTTATTTGGAATGAACGTGTAATCGGTTGAGTGTCCAAATACATGTTGCATTGATTTTAAGTCATATTTATTCACAAATTGCGATAGTATACATGACTTTTTGTTTGCAGGTTGTGAACTGGGGCCTATTTTTGCGTTAAAATCGCCACAGACGATAATGTTACCTTGTTTAGAGTATAGTAAATAGAGCGATTCTATATCACACAGGATTTCCCTATAAAGAGTAAGATCGTTATCTGCAGGCATATAGATACAAAATATATATAAAGGGATAGAATCTTTTGATTGAATTTCAATACCAATGATACGATCATTTTCAATTCCGTGAATAATTTGAGTCTGCGAGATTATTGACTTTCGAATCATTATTGCCGTTCCCGCTTTCCCACATTTTAGACTGGAGAACATGTCCAATGACTTGTCGATATTAACTTCTGACGAGAAATTGGGGTGGATCGAGTCCATGAACGCAGAGGAGTGAGGCAAAAGCTTATGTTCTACAATAAGAGCTATATCAATGTTCTCCTTGTCTAAAATTTGCGACAACGGGTATGCAGAGGACATAATGCCTCTACAATTCCAACAAAGTAAATTTAGCTGCATCACAATAGGTATCAATTTGATTAAAATGCTCATGATTTAGGTCTATATTTATTAACAATCGGGGTCCCACCAGTCTTTCGTTTTATTGTTAGTACCCCATGAACTTTGATAATTCGTGTCGTTATTTCTATCGTATTCGCCATAAGTGTCTTGATTATCGTATTTATCGTACTTGTCGTATTTATCGTTATTCGAATAATCGTCTGTTTGATTTCCATTGTAGCGATCTCTATGCGATAATTGGTTTGATTTGGGGTAATGATCGCCGTTACGAGTGTATCGATCTTGTTTCTGATCGCTCTGTCGACCCCATTCAGCTTTGTTCATCCATTTACGTATGGTTACATATTTTGGCCAAAACGACTCCTCCGATACCGCGTCGGCATCTTCTGGAAAAATACTGAGTCTTGCGGACGATCCATTTCGTCCTTTGAATAGAGTTAAGCGTTTGACACGCACACCATTCTCCTCTATATAATCTGCTATATCACATTCTCTCACTGACGGGTCGATATTTCCTATGAAGTAAGAAATCGTGTTTGAGTATCTACGACGAACCGCAAAGAATCTGTTTGTGTTTGTATCTTTTGCTTTGACACGAAGTTCACTGCTGTTTGAAATGCCGTGCGATGAGAGCGATAAATAATTATTTTCTTGGGTATCTTTTAACTGGGCTGTATTTGTGTCGTACATTCTTTCTTTGCTTGCACTCTCTTTTGGCTCATTTGCTGTAGTTGTACTATTTGTTTTTAAATTTGCGCTTTTATTGCTTTTAGTGGTGTTATTTTGACGAGCACTTGTGGGACAAATAGTAGATTTGTCTTGATTCTGTTCGGGTTTTGAATTGACCATTTCTGCAAACGACTTTTTAGGTTCAGGATCGCTTGCCTTTGCTCTAACGGTCACACTACTTGTCATTTGTTGATTTGTTAATGGTAGACTGTTTTCTACTGTGTTCGTAAGTGTAGTCGCCGTACTACTTATTGATTGATCAGGGATCGTTCTGTCCAGAAGCCGTTCATTGACTGTAGAGAGGGCTGATTCCAGTCTTAATACATCTGTTCTTAGTTTATGTTTTGGGCTTGGTCTGAAGCAGCTGTAGGTAATATTGCTAATATTCTATTCAAGGATCCTTGGAACCGAGTAAATTGGGCGTAAATGTAGTTAATGTCTTTTTGTATTTGCTGTAACATATATGAGTCGCTCGCTTGTTTTCGAGCAATCTCATTTACCACTGTTAGTACCTTGTCAAGTGTGCATTGCGTATCAGTGTTTAAAAACAATTCATTTTCAATAGGTTGTTGGTCATCTTCAATCGAAATAGGGTTCTGATTAGTGGTCGTGAAAACGTCGTAAATATCTTTTGTACGTTCTCCGTTGATATATGCTTGTAAGGTATAACAGTCGGATGCACATTTTTTCTCTCTTCTTGATGTCTGAGTCGTACGTCTATTTACGAACATTCTTCTCCGTCTGATGTTTCATACTCGGACATCACTGATTCGTTTAATAGTTCTTGTTTTATTTTACTGAGACTATCATTTACTCTGTTACGTGATTGCTGACTTACTTCTCTATGTGAAAGTTCGTTAACCGCTAATAACCTATTCTGATTATGTCCGACTTGTTTATCTCCCATGGTTATATAAGTTGATTGAGCACTGATCGAATTCAGTGAAGCGTGACGAATTGTCAATCATAGCCTGGAGGTACCGGTATCGATAATTTTTCCGATACCCCACCCACTTCTGTTTACGTGGAGATATAAGAAACACGTTCAAAGTCAAATTCAAAGCATTTCGATTATCTGTGAACTCATGTATCTAATCCAAAAGTGTTTCCGATCGTTTCCATGTATTTCAGTAATAATTCGATGTCTTAGATCGTGGTAATTAAGGGAAAAATCTCCGAGCTCTTGAAGTTTACAACTTATCACGCTGGTTCCCCACTTTGCTTCCGATTATGTAAATGTAATATTTTGTATTTTGAATAAAGAATGAGCTTCCTCATCGATTTTTCACGTGATATTAAAAAATGAAATGTTATTTGACCACTTGTATATGTACCAGGGGCCCGTTTTACTAAACATCTTACGATCATTTTGTGCGTAAGTCAAAAATTAAAAGTTGATTCTACAGTAGTAACTAAATATGGAATTCTGCCATGCAACATCTCATTGGAATCGTCTTCTTAAGACGATTTCAATGAGATATTGCAAGGCAGAATCCACCAAAGAATAAAAACACCAGATACGATTATTGAATTTGACTTACGATTAGTTTTTTCGTAAGTTGTTTAGTAAAACGGGCCCCAGGTAACGCTACTCCTGGGTTAATGTGATATATGATTTCTTCTCCGGAAAAATTTTCGTTCGTTATGATCCAACAATCGTCCTATGGCAGCTATTAGTGAATCCTATATCATTTGTGGGCTTCATCGCATACACGTGAATATTTTTTAGCGAAAACCCATAAGTCACATTTTCGTGCGTTTTATGATGCACATGCCCTATTTTCAAAGAAAACAAGTACAGTTAAAAACATCGTGAAAATGGCATTCATTCCGATCAAAATCATTCTAAATCATTCACACGGCGCTCCATTCATTCATTACAGACACTCACTCAAATCGATCAAAAATGCTCCGGAATCGTTAAAAAAAGATTTCAAAATCGTTCGTTCAAGACGGTCAACCCACATGTTTAACTCAAATGGATCGAATTATTCCATGATTTTATCGGCTGTGGATTTTAAGTGTCTGATTTGTCTAAGAAAACACACAAACTGCAAAGTACGTATATTTTTTTGAATGGAGGTAACCAATATAGTAAATTTTGTTAAACCAGATAACCTCCTTTAACTGCACTCAAAACTTGCTCCATACTCTCAATTTCAATCCAAAATCATTCAAGAATCAATCATCTTGTCAGTTCCACGATGCTCTTAACTGGACCATACAACCATCCTGTGAAAATTTAGACAAATCAATAATATTTGTATACTCTTCCATGTAAAAAAGAACATTCAATAAGATTTATTTTCCTGTGATTTCTGACGGATCAGTCAAATTTTCGACAAAAATCTCCCTTCGGACCCTTCCCTGATTCCAATACTAATTGTTGCCTTCTTCCCGAAACGAAAATATTTCACGCAAAAATCCATAAAGCACTTTTGTCCCGTGTTGTCTGGCGTACCATCCACGTTATATACAAGACCCTTCCTTATGACCTTACAATTAATCTATGACAGTTTTAAGCAAAAGCGATTATATTTGAGATCATTAAGTTATCGAGAAATGTTTACGGGCAAACGGGCAGAAGGATATAGACGGGCGAACTGGAACAACGACATCGCTTTATACAGGTCAAAAACATCGTGATATTGAAAAGTTGAATGATTTTGGAATGATTTCGGAATTAAATTGAATGATTGTGGAGCGAGTTTTGAGTGAAATTAAAGGGAGGTAATCCAATATTGCTAATTTTGTTCATGATGAACAAAATTATACGGTTTTTTCTGATTATACGTAATCTTGGACCAATCAGACACTTTATTGTCCACACCAGCTTATATAATCGTAGAGTAGATAGATCGATTTGCTTTTGTTGTTGAAAGTCTTGAATGGTTTCTAAATGTTTTTTATGATTTCTGAGCGTTTTTGATCGGTTTTAGAGAGTGTTTGGAATGAATGATTGGAGCGCTGAGGGAATGATTAAGAATGAATTTAATCGGAATGAGTGTCAATGTCACGATGTTTTTAACTGTATCTATCTTAGAGTAGGGCTAAACATGACATTTAGTTAAAATCAATATAGAAGTAACCTACCGGGATTGAGCGACAATGCTCAGTAGAGTAATTAGAACGAGTACAGCCACGTTCATCCCGTTCACTTTTGCTTAACAACCAATCCAAATATTTTGAAATTAAAGCATACTTTGGTTTTCTTTCCATGTAAGAGAAGAATCAAATTATCCAAAATCAAATAAGCGTAAAATGCTTCCTTGTCATCCAATATGCTATATCTTATATCATTTTCGTCATCGAAATCATGTATTTCGATTCACATAAAGGCTTTTATTCCTCTATGATTCAAATAAAGCCACCAAGTCTAATACATGTTATATTTTCTATTGAAAATTTAGAGTGCGTAGTCATTTGTAAAATGCACACAGATTAGTCCTAAGAAAAGGTGTGTCGTAATTGTACAGTTAAGAGCATCGTGAAATTGACACTCAGTCCGATCAAAATCATTCTTAATTGCTCACCCAGGGGTCCATTTATTTATTCCAATCACTCACTCAAACCATTCTAAAAAGCTCCAAAATCACTAAAAACAATAAAATTATTAACTACATTCAAATTAAAATTCGGTAGATAAAATCCACGCTTCACTAACATAACTGTATATTATGAGCGTATGATGGGTTCGTGAAGACATAGATTGATTGATTGAATGGAGTTTAACGCCTCTTTTCAACATTATTTCAGTTATATCGCGGCGGCTGGAGCACCTAACAATGGATTCCTGGTATTTCTCTCACCAGTACAACCATCACATTCTTTCCTAGCCTCCAGCTACTATCTCACATAGGTCTACGATTATCAACCTATTGGTGAGAGACAAATAGTCGGAAAGAATGAGTGCCGCCGCGTGAAGACATAGAAAGCAATTCATAGAACCTGTATGCATATTTAATTAAAGGGGGGAGGGAGGGGGGTAATGAGTATCGCTAATTTTGTTTATCCCGAACAAAATTAACGATATTGGATTACCTTCACTCAAAACTCGCTCCACGCGCTCATTCAATTTCATTCCAAAATCATACCAAAATGTAGTTCATTTTGTGAGCAACAAAAGCTATATTTTCACGACTTGCAGAACCACGAGTGAAGATATAACTCTTTGTTGTTCACGAAATGGAATATGATTCGATTTTACTCCAAAGAGAAACGATTAATCTATTTTTTTTATGCAAAAATGAGAAAAAATGTGAAAAAGTGCGCCCTTTTGCACGTGATTGCTTTGCTATGTTCATAATGACGTCACTTATTGAGCTCTGCTTACATGACGTCAGATAGGAGGAACTGGTTAGGCGCTGATATTATAAAATGGTAATCTACCGTTTTTTCTCGATAAACAATCGAAAAGCATTAAAAAAAATAAAAAAGAATTATCTTTCCTTATGCAGTTGTCAAATATTCATATTGGACTGTATGTGCAGTTGTTCGTAATGCTGCGTTGTAAGAGCCAAGGCGTAAAGCATTACGTAACAGTTAACAACATCGTGAAATTGAAATTCATCTCGAACAAAACCATTCTAAATCAATCGGTCAGCGCTCAATTCATTCATTTCATACAATCACTCAATAAATTCAAACTCAAGCTCATTGAAAAGGAAAGAATCAACAACGTAGTTAAAAATAAAAAAAAGTTAGAAAAAAACGCGAATTTAATGACACAATTCAAATTGTAAGTGTCTGATATATTCTTGAAGAAATGGGAAGGTATTTATAGAACTTGTATGCAAAATTTATTAAAGGGAGGTAATAACTATCGCTTATTTAGTTTATCCAGAACAAAGTTTGCGATATTGGATAACCTCCCTTTTACTTCGCTCAAAACTCGCTTCACACACGCATTCAATTTATCCCAAAATCATTCATCTTGTCAATTTCACGATTTTGTTAAGTGAACTCTACATTCATAACAATACATGTAGTCCACGGAATTAAGCAACACTCAGTTACAAAGGATGAGTGTTACAGTTGGTTTCATCGTGAAATTGACATTCATCTCAATCAAAACTGTTCTAAATCACTCCCCCAGCGCTCCATTCACTCATTCCAAACATTTACTCAAATAGACAAAAAACGCTCCAAATGACTAAAAAGTGTACAATCAAAACAGCTACATTCAAAATAGATATAAATGGGGAAAAATCGCGATTTCACCGACATAATTGAAATAATTAGCGTCTGGTTGGTTCTTGAAGAATATTATAGGTAATTGAATTTATATGGGAATATATTGTGTCGGACGAGTTCTTTAGCAGAGTTCCCGAGCTTGCGAGGCGTCTACGCCAAAAGAACGAGTCCGACACAATAAATTCCCATTTAGATTCAACCTTAGCTCATGCTATATATGATTTAACCTAAATGTTAGAGGGAACCATTTGTTATGTATGCATGAATGTAAAATGTGCATGATACATGGAGTGACCACCTTCAAAGAATCAAACAATTCTTCGACCGTCTCAGTAATGCAAAGTTGACTGTCAATCTTGGAAAAACAGAATTTTGTCATGCTACTGTTACTTTTTTAGGACATCTTGTGGGACAGGGTCAAGTTTAACCTTTAGAATCTAAGGCCAATGCTATCTCTGAGTTTCCTGCTACTAAAAAGCAACTGGTGCGATTTCTTGGTATGGCTGGCTACCATAGAAAGTTTTGTAAGAATTTTTCTATAATAGCTGAACCTTTAACAAACTTATTAAAGAAAAACGTTAAGTTCAAATGGAATGATAACTGTCAAATTGCCTTTGATCGCTTAAAAGCCAAACTAAAGAGCACGCCAGTTCTTTTAGCACCTGATTTGACAAATGTTTCAAATTAGCTGTTGATGCAAGTGAGGTTGGTATTGGTGCTGTTCTAATACAAGAAGACGATGACGGTATTGATCATCCAGTTTGTTATTTTTCTAAAAAAATAAACAAACATCAGAAAAACTACTCCACCATTGAAAAAGGATGTTTTGCTCTGATTTGGGCAATCAAACATTTTGAAGTTTATTTAACATCTGCAACTTCTCCTATAGTTGTATTCAGTGACCACAATCCCTTAATTTTTTGTTCACAAACTTAAGAGTAAGAACCAAAGATTATTGAGGTGGAGTTTGTCACTTCAAGAATTTGATCTTGATGTAAGACACATTAAAGGAAAAGACAACATTATACCAGATGCTCTGTCAAGAGTCTAAAATTTTGAATTGTCTTATCTTTAATACTAAAAATTGAATTTAACAGTTACATTTCACTATTTTTATGTATGTATGTAGATATGTTTGCATATATATCTCTTTTTTCATTTCTTTTGATGAAAAGTGTTTGTATTTTCATCCTAGATGTGCTAAAATGTTTCAACAAATCATAATATTATCAATTGTGTAAAGTATATTATCATTGTATATGCTAAAGATAATGCAAAAAGAAAGATTAATTTCATGAACCTTTCTTTTGTCTTTCAAGGGGGAAAGTGTTATGCATGTATGAATGTAAAATGTATAATTGTTATCCCATGTCGATTTTTAGAATTAGTCTGGGAATTTTCCAATACCTTGACTAATAGGTATATGTATGTAGAATATTTTAGATCTTTCTAGAAAGGACTTTTAGAAAGTGATTCAAGCTCTAGAATCTTCAAATGTTTTATGCTATTTTAGATTGTTCTATGGTATTATATAAAGGGATTCCTACAGCATTCTTGGTGCACTTGGTTTAGACTAATGGTTTCATTTAGTAGTACTGTGTTAAACTAAAAGGGGATTTCTCGTTATCTTAGAATTGTGTTTAAAAGTGTGTTTAATTTTAATTCGGATATTATTGGACTTATTATTGGTGAACCAGGAACTTAATTCAATTGGATCTAAAATTAAAAACTTTAGGATTTAACATTCAAGGAATTGTAATATGTTTTTGTATTAATTTCATATTATCAATAATGCTGGTATTATTGTCAATAAATATTGTTAATTTTAAAGTTTGTTGCTGGCTTCTTTGTTCTTGTTACATTGGCACGTAACACAGCTATTTCCCGTTGTCGACCATTATAACAAAAGTCTGAATAGCTCATCCCCAAAATTTCATCGGAAGTCAAGCCTTATATCAAAATAAAGAAAAATCTGTCGCGCATCCAAATAGACCATTTCAAATATAGTATGAGCCCTTTTATCAATGAGTAATGACATCATTTTTAAAATATTCCTTCCCACTCACGAAAGTTCACAGTCGGTTTCGGAAAATACCCCTATGTCTAGAAAATGCCTCTCAAGACCAGAAATAGATTCTCTCCTCTCCCATTTTGCATCTTACTTGTAGAAATATTGTTAATCTCCAAAAAAAAAAAAAAATATCATATTTGATTATAATATATTATGGACCAATCAGAGGCCGCCCTTATCGTTGTTAACTGCACCGTTAATTCCCTAGACAAAATGTCCTAGACAAAATGTGACAGATGGCGGGAGATTGTATTGGTTCCCTGTAGCCTTAAGAGAAAATAAAATGTTCATTAAATTCATTCTTAAAGCATCAAAATATAGAAAAATCTTATTCTGATAAAATTTGAAAGTTTAAGCCGGTTACGAAATATACCTACTGAGATATGGCCATATCGGGCAACGGAAATTCACACCGAAAAAGAGTTGGGCTAGATAACGCTGCCTCTAAAAACACTTGTTTTTCGAAATTGAAAAGTGGAATATGGGTGCAATTTAGACTCTATTCCTATACATTTTACACTTCAGCGGTTTATTCTTGATATTTTTTTAAAATTGCTCTGTTCTCGAAAATCAGCTCCTTCTACCATTAATTAATTTCCGTTGCAATTAACTTATCCTTACACCAAAATTACAATTTCTTGATATCTTTTAAGGTTCAAGGCCATTTTTTAAAACCAATAATTCGTAAATCATGTATCAACTTACGCAACTTAATATTGCTTGCTTCCATAGAAAATTTTAATGAGTTGAGTGTAATAGATAAGGAAAAAATAGGCCCTTATCCTTAGCGCTGTTGGGACCAAATAATACACATAGGCGTGCGAAACCGTGGTTTGTGCTATCATTATATAGCTAAATCGACCCAATGTTCTCATCAAAGTGTCTTTCAGTCTGTAAGTATCTTTTTCATGCAAGATTTATCATAAAATTTTAGTAAAAAATGATTTTTAGGTCAAAATAACCCTTATCCTGAAACATTTTTACTCGTGTTTGCTGAAAAGATTGCATCAAATTGATGTTTTTATTTCAAAAAAGATGCTTATAATTATTATTTTCTTATACAGATACATATTGTACACTTTTTGTGCAAGTTTGATAGCATTCAGTCAAATAGATATTGGTAATTGTAACCCTTATCACTAGTCTGTTTGCACGGTGCTGTTTTCTGCCCTAAAAAGCCGCGTAAAGATAGTAGCGTTTTCACCTCGGATATAACCCGTCCACTTGACAAGCTACAATGTATTACCAAATTCAAGTCTTAAGACCAATTTCTAAGAAATCTGGGCGAAAAATAACCCTTATCTTTATAAAAATGGGATCATACTTTTTAATACTATATCATTTATTTATCTAATTTCTGCGTTTTTTATGTCCAAACTATCGTTTCAATATCAGATTCGCACTCAGAAATATGTTGAAGACTACGGCGTAAGGTTTTAAGGTATTTGGTCGAACAGTTTTTGATATATGAGCCGATAACCCTTTGCCCGGGTCAATCGAAAAAAAAAAATGTTTTAGTGCACTAAAAGGAAGCCAAACAACGCAAAAATTATCTTATCCACATTTTCTAACAAGATTTATCTCGTAAGTCTCACAATGCACAATAAACAATTAAAAGTCGCTTTTACAAACAACGGATAACGATTTTAGGCATAAACAAACCCTTTTTCTTTTAAAAATTAGGTGCGATTTTCTAATTTATAATAACCAAAATGGCACATTTAGATAAAAATGATATATACTGAACGCAAAAAGTTTAGTCGCACTTTTTATAACGTCACAAGGAAGTCAATCAATGTAACGAAACGAAAGTTTCTATTTGAAATATATTTACAATCCTATTGGCTTTCTTATTGACATATTTTTTTTAATTTCACTCTCAGACATTGGTCTGACATGACGTAAATGTGAATTTTATGTACTAAGTTGATAGCTGCGTGTAACAAAATGAATTAAGTTTATTTTTGTTTTTATTGGATTATCCTTATTACGTGTAAACATTAAACACTAAAATGCATTGCATCCTTCTAAAAAGAGCAAAGTTATGACATGATGTAAATCAAATGGATAGCGCATTGACAAATCGAATTCGGTGTGCATGTCTGGGAGAAAATGAAATTGCATTTAGCTTCTGCGACTAGTGTTTTCATTATCATACGGTTCATTACAAATAAATATTGACATAATATGACCCAATTTCATTTTACAGATCTTGTTAAACGACAATAGGAAGGCAGCCGACTGTCATACCGTTACGTTAAAAATGGAATGCTTTCATTATCCCAACTGATTGCGATTGGTAAAAACATCACTTAGGATTATTAAAGTCTTATTTTTTATCAATGAAAACCTATTGAAAAGAACCTACCTGTAAACAAGTTAAATTAACCAACCCTTTTTTAAATTGAAATAAGATACCCGAAGATGATGTTGATCGCAAGAAACTTTTTTTGTGATACAAATTGGAAGGATCGTCCCTTGATTAAACTACGTGACTTTCCCATTCTACCAGTCTGTTCAAAATCATGTCATTACGGTTGGCAATTTTCGTGTAACATAACGAAATTATTGGATTCTGGGAGGAAATTGGACAGTATTATAATTAATGTCATTCATTTTTTGAAAGATGAATCATATCCTGAAATATATCCCATCGAAGAGAAAACGACTAAACTTTTTGCGCTCAGTATATTTTCAATAGCATTTTATGCGCACAAATATGCCTTACAGTTCTGTTAGTATTTTAAAACCAAATTTAGCATATTTTTTAGCAGAAACTGGAAAAAAGTCCATTGCGCCGGACATCCGTTGTAAGTAAGTAAGTAAGTAAGTAAATGTCTATTTATTATAGTGACATGTGTTTTACATTTTAATGTTAACAATTAAACTGACATAAATAATGAACACCCGGCCCCATGGGCCTATAAGTCAACTTGAATAACTAATACATACGACATAGTTTTTGACCTTGTAGTAGGTAGCAAGCATTAATCGTGCCATATCGTACGACAGAGTCGTACGCTTAGGCCAGAGTAAAGCTTCGTATTATTCTCTTATTCTTAAATAGCTTTAATCGTTAAACAAATTATGGGTAAATAATTAAAAATGGCAAATTAATGGATTATGATAAATCCAAACTAACACTATTATACGGATGTGACAGGGTTTTACTGACCTTGTGATCAAGGACAGTATTCCTACCCCATCCGCATTCACAAGTTCCTGGAACTTAAAATTATTATGTCCGTGCAGTTCCGAATACCCACACCCACAACCTTTGTAAAGCTGTAGCTACGAGGATTCAGAAACACGCTGACCATATCGTTACGAGAAAGTGTCGAAATTGCGTATTAGTGAGATACCATGTTTGGAGATCTTCGTCGATGTTTCAGATTAAGGAAACCTTAAACGAAACGAAAATAAAGGAAAACAGAATCTAACAAAGTTTATACTGTAAATTTGCCAGTACAGTTTTTGGTAAACGAGTTGTAACTTTTTTACCATAGTCTGTTCTGCTTGTACATAATCATTAAATCTCGGATGTCCAAGAATAAGAAAATATTGATACTTGGTTAATTTACAAAAACGTATTTATCAAACGTCATACCGTTATAATGAAATGAAGAATAACTATTAAAAAATAATATACATATGTATATATGTGTAGTTGTGTCTATATGAAGATGTCAATTATTAAAATTGGTTGGAAAGTTGATTTGAATGAGATATAAAGAGCCGATAGGGATATTAAATGTTCAAAGTATGAGCTTGCTAAAGAGTAAAAGCCTGAAAGGCAATGACCCGTTAACGTCGTTCACAAATAAATACACGTTGTAAATACGCTTTTCATCTGTTTCCTATCCTATACATACGCTTTGCGTACGCTCTGTCCTTTGATCGTCCGAAAATTGTGATTTCATCATCGCAGAAAGTTTTGAGCTGCTCAAAACTTGTAGAGCGGATTTACTTTCCGCTCTGTACGATGTAAATGCGTAACAAAACGAGGAACATACGCTATGTTGGAAGCTATCTGTTATACTTCTGCTGTATCCGTGTAGCATACGTTTGGCAGTGGGACCGGGCCTTTAGAAAGATCGCGAAATTGAATTTTTGAACACATCTTTCAAAACAATTTTGAATTACTTGCTTAGTAGTCCTTCAATTCTTTAAAAACGCTCAGTCAATTCACTTTTGAGCGCTCCAAAATCAATAAAAAAAACACAATTCGAAATTGTTCTAATTGATCAATATTTCACTCGTATATGACTGAATCAATCCAAGATTTCATTGGCTGGTGTGGATTATTAATGGAAAGTAACAACATATCGCCTTCTTCATCCAAATGTGATGAAAATAGCGTCATGTATTATCTGCCTTCAATTTCATTCAAAATTGGTTCAACACACTCGTTCAATTTCATCTCAATATCATTCAATCTGTACATTACACGATAGTGTTAACTGCTCTGCTTTTCTGTATAAGAATCTGTGAAATGCAGGCTTTACTTAACAATTATTGACAGCAAACACTTTTTTTTCAAATACTAACAAAATTTACCAAAATGGTATTTTTACCGTGACATGTCTCGTTTAAAAAAATTAGACCATTCAGATGTCAGTTAAAGATTGCTGAAATGAAAAGCTGCATAATAAGTAAATCTATTTAATTCGGATCAATACATGTACAAGATGATGCAAATGCACTGTGTCTCCCCATTGGTTGATTTAAGTAAAACGAGGCACCAAACTGACAGACCAATATAATTATCTTGCGATTAAAGCCGAAAATGGAAAGGGGTGGACTAAATATTTCGCATTTTCTTTGAAGGTAGTCCGTTAAGTCGGTCCAATTTTGATACTGCAAGTGAATTTAAATATATATGTTTCTTCAATGCTTTTCGGTGGTTTATCGAGAAATAACGGTAGATTATCACTTGATAATCTCACCGCAAAAGCAGTGAAATTATCAAAAACTTATACCCTGCTTTTGTGCATTTCATCTTATCTGACGTCATCTATGCGGGGCGAAATAAGTGACGTCACAATGAATGTTGCATAGCATTCACGTGCAAAATGACGCGCTTTACGAAAATATGTCATATTATTTCACATTTTGTCTCTTTTTGCATTAAAGAAATAGAATAATCGTTTGTTTTTCGAGCAAAATCGATTAATATTTCATTTCGTGAACAACAAAAGCTATATTTTCACTCGTGGCTCTGCCACTCGTGAAAATATAGCTTTTGATGTTCACTCAATGAATTAAAAATCGATCTTACACTGAAACAGACGATTATCCTCTATATATATTTTACGTGTTGTGTTGTAACACCGTTTTTAAGTTGGAATGCGGAGCAATTCCAACTTAGATTTAAAAAAAAACGCAAAATGAACACAAGATAAATTCATTTCGGGTTTTTTGAGAACACACATCACGTGAACTGGATGTGAATACACTTCGGCCTATTTTGTTTATCTCAACTTGACATAGACATACAGTTTATTTCATCGAAAGGAAATAATCCTGTACAATTACCGACTATCGCTTCATGTATATTATTAACACCCTAATTCATGATTTAAACAATATTTATTGAAATTTGCGTACGAATTTACTAGTATCACATTTTTACATTACTATATTTGGAAATCATATGATAAGTCAAATCAAATAACGTCAGCCATTGAAAATAGCTCTAGCACATGATCTACTTATTTTGCAATGTCGCGATCTGGTTTCTCAGTATTGTGGCAATAGCACAGGCCAATCACGTGATCTGCTTATTTGGTAATGTCGCGACCTATTTTCGTAGAATTATGTTATAGCTTCTTTTAAAGGTATAGTTTCTCTTTCTGAACACACTTATCACACATTTAACTTATGACAAATTGTTATATTGTACATTTCTGTCTACAGTTACGAAATAAAAATCATTAGTTTTTCTTAAAGTGAAGATACACTTTTAAAGTTAATAAATATTTTTTGCAAAATATTTGTCATTTATTTTCCGTCATATTGCAGTTATCTACATGAATGTTTCATTGTTAAAGCCCAAAATTCATCAAATAAAATCCTGGCCACCACATCTTTGATGGAATTATGAATATATTTGCCCAATTGCATTCCATCACCAAAATAACTTGCCATTTGAAACAGATCTATTAGTTCAACTTGTTTTCTTCACATTCTTGCAAATCAACACGTTTAAGAGCATCATCATACAGTTAGTTACATCGTAAAATTGACATTCATCTCAATCAAAAACATTCTTAATCGCTCACTCAGCGCTCCATTCATTCATTTCTAACACTCTTAACACTCACTCAAACCATTCAAAACTCTCAAAAATACTCAATAGATAAGATCAACTTGTACATTCAAAATGAATAAAGTATTTTAGAACCAAATCGCGACTTCACTGACATAATTGAAATTTATAGCGTCTGATTGGTGAAATATAAAGCTATTGGTGGAACTTTCATGCATTCTTTATTAAATAGTGGTTTTACATATCGCTAATTTTGTTCATCCTGAACAAAATAAGCGACATAGGATTCCCTTTCTTAAATTTCACTCAAAAGTCGCCCCGCTCACGCATTCAATTTCATTCCTTAATCATTCCAAAATCGCTCACCTTGTCAATTTTACGATGTTATTAACTATACCCTCCAACTCAGAAGTAGAGGAGCACATATTGATTTCATCACCATTTTGTCCCTCTTGTTATCATTTTTCTTCCATCAGTTGCAGGCCTGTATATCGAATCAGGGGTTTAAGCGTCTCTCGTTGTTGAAATACATTGATTTATATACGCCCGTCAAAAGACGGGACGTATTATGTAATCACCTGTGGTGGGCGGGAGGCGTGAGCTTCGTTAGTGGCTTGAGGTCACCGTCTCTTGAACGCATTGCAACATATCAGTGCTTTCAGTACTTTGATTTTTTTAATTTCTCATGAAGATAAGTCTATTTGTTAATTGGCTTTAATTTCTAACAAGTTCAAGGCCAATAATAAGTGTTGGGTAAATTTCCCTCTTGAGGGACAACGCATATTTTGAAAGAGTTGCGTTCAAAGGATTCAGTATGATATTCTTCTGTGGGCGAGCAAAGTGTCGTAATTCTAGCTTTGTTTAAGCTGTAGGTACGAAATCTGGCTAGCTCATTAACTAAATGATACTTGATTTTAAGATTTTCCGACCTGATAAATATATAATTTCCGAATTCCAAAGGATAGGTAGGTCGGCCCCACATAATAAGCTGTGTGGAAAGGTTGGAACCTCCTAGCATGGCCCACATGGCACTTCTCAAGTGACGCGACACAATTCATAATGAATCTCAAATGATATAAGCATTATATTTACCTTGAACATTCACATAATATGTTTTGTGTTTAAATTGCGCAGATATAAATCATTGTATAAGAATATCCCCTGTCCGATATATATATTTAGTTATACTTCCTTGTGTACCAACCCTGCGTTTTAATTTGGCAAAACGCTTCCATATGGTATGCCGCTTAGTACGTATATTTGTGTGAAAGCAGCCTGACCTGCACTCAAGATGACAAAGCGGTGCAAACTGTTTACTAATTATACCCCGCTTTTCACGTATTCTTACATGAAAAGCGGGGTATAATTTGCAAACAGTTTGCACGATTTTTCATCCAGAATACAGAGCTGCTTTCATGATGAAATCGGAATGGAACGTGTAAGAATTTGCACATAAAGCACGTTTTGTGTTACTTTATTGCTATGGTCACCACTGGAAACGTGCAATCTCTCTCAGTGCACTTCATTTGGGGTAAATAACATACAAGATACATTTTGAATTGGGCATCCTTGTAGGTCATTTTGATGGAATGTCAGACAATACATACACATAGGCGTAACTAGGATTTTGTAATTATTACGCAGTCAGAAGGCGATCACCGAAGAAAATATGGGTTAAAGGCGATATATGGACTGCGAGAAAAGATAAATGCCCTCCGTCCGCTCCCTTCTTATAATTTGAGCGTGGGTGAATAATCAAAACATCGTAACTACAGCTTGAATAAGCTATATTTTCGATGATATGATTATTCTTGAACGATATTTTTCAACAGAGGATAATTTCTTTTACGCACTTGCGTAAATTGCGTATTACAAGTTACGCCCTTGCATACACTTGTACATACATTGTACTTAGATCAAATGTCGGAAAATTCAAACACACAATAGGCAAACTATTTTATTACGGTATGGAGTTTATCCCATATCTGGGTGTTAATTCCCTCGCTCTTACTAACCTGAAACAAATTGTGAAGATACATGTTTAGAGTTCTTCCAAAACTCATATTAGGATCCATGTTCAGTTAAAAAAAAAAAATAGAATGACCCATATCTAGACAGAAATTACGCTACCAGGTCTGTCTAAAATCTATCCGTAGTGATGGAAAAAATATCTTGAATATACGCGAAGGGAATATTACATTCTACAGTAAGCAACAGCTTGAAATTGATATTTACCTCAATCAATACCATTCTAAATCGCTCGTTAAGCGTTCCATTTATTCATTCAAACACTCACTGAGAGCATTCAAAAACGCTACAAAGTCGTTAAAAAATACTTTTACAGTCGAAACGATTGACATTTTATCGAAATCATTTTATCATCTAGTGTGATTTTTAAAGCATCTAGCTGGTCCGTAAAGTCACAGAGATAAAGTTAACAACATCAAGAAATTGACAAGGTGAATGATTTTGGAATGATTTAGGAAAACATTTGATTGAGTGTGTGGACTGAGTTTTGAGTAAATTTAATGGGAGGTCATCCAACATCGCAAATTTTGTTCAGGATGAACAAAATTAGCGATATTGATTACCTCCCTTTAATAAAATATGCATATAATTCTATAGAAAACTTCCTATTTCTTCAAGAACCTATTTGACGCTTACAGTTTGAATAATGTCAGTAAAATCGCGTTCTTTCTCTAACCAAATTTATTTTGAATGGCATTGTTGATTCTATATTTTTCAATAAGTTTAAGTGTTTTTGAATGGTATGAGTGAGTGTTTTGAATGAAGAAATGAAGCGCAGAGTGAATGATTTAGAATGATTTTGATATGAATGAGTGTCAATTTCACGATGTTTTTAACTTTTAATGTTTTCTTCTAAGTGAGTTATTATAAGTTGCTATTTTCGTTCATATTTCAGTCAAAACTCGCTCCACACGCTCATTCAATATAATTAAATCAAATTATTCAACTTGTCAATTACACGATGTTGTTAGCCATACCTGTCAATGCAGACTCTACTCTCATTGGCACTACTTTCACAGGTATTTTTTATTTTGCATATTCGTCATTTGACGACTAAAATATCGTACACCATATGTACAGATTTATTCAGCTGTATTTACGTGAATACATGAAACTGAGAAATAATCTTGGTCAAAAAGATACCTAGTATACATTAATTTTAACGCAAATGAAATGCCGTGCGAAAAGGAACAACCAGGAATGACGCAGGCCTAATCTATTTGAAAATAGGAGATATATTTAACTACATCATGAAATTGACATTCATCTCCATCAAAGCCATTCTGAAACGCCAACCCACGTTTCATTCATTCATTCATTCGTTGATTCATTCGTTGATTCATTCATTGATTCATTGATTGATTGATTGATTGATTGATTGATTCATTCATTCATTGATTCATTGATTCATTCATTTATTCATTCATTCATTCATTCATTCATTCATTCATTCATTCATTCATTCATTCATTCATTCATTCATTCATTCATTCATTCATTCATTCATTCATTCATTCAAAACACTCACTCCAATTACATTAAAACGCTCAAAAATCGTCCAGAAAAGAGGATACTTTGTGAAATTAGTATTAGGAACAAGTACTATAAAATGCAAAGATATCGTCCTCACCAGTCTACTAAGCTGCATAACGTAGCCCTCATACTGATGTGCTAACGTCGAGGCTCATACCATCATAAGGGTGTAACTACCATAACGTACATTACGCAATGGAAATTAATCGACTTTTAAATTCAATTTGAATCAATTTATAGGGCGTGACGATCGATCTCCGAGCGATTTTTAAAACTGAACTTTTTATTGATTGGTTTGGCTTGAGTATATTTAGTTGAGCGTTGAATTAAAAAAAAAATCTTAAAAGTTTTTGATCTGGGTAAATGTCAAATTTCCGATGTTATTAACAGAAAGGTGTTTTTCTTTTTACCCTTTTTTTTTTTGGTTTTTCGATTAATTTTGCAGAAAGCTTTTTTCGCAAGTCCCCATTTTGGCCGGTCATATACACCCACATGTAAAAATAATCACAATGAATTCTGTTATTTAAAAGACAGTTTAATCAATTATAATACAGGCCAAAAGAACCACGCTTTGAAACACGTGAGTGGGAATCAAAAAGGAAGCAATGGACAATTTTCAGGAAATGAGAGAAGAAATTCCAAGAAAAGTGCACAAAGAACAAAACATTCATAAATTAGTTTTAAGGGCATAACTGCCATTACGCACTTTAAGCAACAGCGTAAAAGAATTAATTAGTCTTTCAAAAATTTCGTTGAAGAAAGATCATAACATCGAAACTACAGCTTATTCAAGCTATGGTTACGATATGTTGATTATTCAGCAACTCTAAATCATTTAAAAGGTGAGTGGACGGAGAACATTCATCCTCTATCACAGTCCACACATCGCCTTTTTCTCATATATTCTTTGGTGGCCGCCTTCTGAGTGCGTATAAATTTCAAATACTAGTTACTTGATGTTTGTTTGTATTTTTTACTCTTGCTTCAGAATAGGATAGAAATGTTTTCAATCGAGTTCAAGCTAAAACATTTTTCCCTTTTACACGAGTTGAAAAAGAGGATTTTGAATGAGTGGTCATTGAATACCGAATTTATTAAACGAGTCATCTATAAACAGATAAAATCGAGATTGTGCCGAGTTTTTATCTGTTCATAGATGTCGAGTTTAATAAATTCAGTATTTAATGTGCAAAAATTTGATATTCTATTTATGAAATGACCCGAATTTTGGTGATAAAACGATAAAATTACGGTATTTATCGATTCGTGTTATTCCGCGAAACATATAACGCCGTTTGAAAAATGACGTCAGCAGATCCATTATGACGTTATTTTCCTAACAAAAATATAACGTTGTTCTTCGTTCTTAGCTCATTTGCATAGTTATTCCACTAGTATATAACACTCGTGTGATATAAAAAATATTCAACTGGTTTCTTTCATTCCCGCGACGTAGGTCATATTATAAGACCTGTTTATCTCCAAGAAAAACGAGTAACAAATTCTATTTCTTACATAAACAACATTTATGTTCTTTTGGACTTATTTTTGGATATTTAGATCTTACAATGAAATGACCAATTCTCTTCTTTTCTATCGATATTTATCGTAGTCCCGAACGACAAATGAGATAAGCAAATATATACGATATGGAAAAACCAGAATAAAGCGTTCATTATTCAAAATATTTTCTTTATGAATGTCAACAAAAACCTTACTAGGAAGTAAATTGATAAATATAATTCTCACTCGTTTGGTCCAATAATTAGAATTCCCACTTGATTATAAATTAGGGTATTTTAAAGAGGAATGCGCTTCTAGACTGGTGAGACATTATTCTTTTATTTTATTTTGTAAGGTTTACATCACGTTAATTCATCCCTTATGAAAAGTTTTTTAATTGTCATTTTTCGAATGTTTTCTTTTTTATTGGATTTTCATCGAAAGATAATGACATATTCTCATGTCATTGATAACGTCATTGTAGTGCTTTAATGTCGAATGTGCCTATAAATCATATACAGTTAGTTACATCGTAAAATTGACAATCATCTCAATCACAACCATTCTAGATCACTCACTCAGCGCTCCATGCATTCATTCCAAACACTCACTCAAACCGTTCAAAAACGCCCAAACCCATTAAAAATATGTAATCAACAACGTAATTCAAAATAATTATTTTTGAAAATTCAAATTCAAATTTTTAGCGTCTTATAGGTTCTTGAAAAAATAGAAGACTTTCTATAGAACTTTTATGCATATTTTATTAAAGGGAGGTAATCAATACCGTAAATTTTGTTCATCCTGAACAAAATTTGCGATATAGGATTACCTCCCATTAATTTCATTCAAAAATTCGCTCCACACACTCATTCAATTTCATTCCAAAATCATTCCAAAATCATTCATCTTGTCAATTTGACGATGTTGTTAACTGTAGGCACTTACGGCACATGTAGTGAACCCGTAATAGTTTCGCAATATTTCGAAACTCATGATCTTTCGCAATGTAATTTTAGGTTTCCGAATGAAAGCAATGGGAAACATCAGCAAACATTGTGAAAGTTTATGACTTCCGAAAAGTTGCGAAACTATTACGGGTTCACTACATGTACCGTAAGTGCCTATATGGCCTTTTTGGCATTTCAGTACTGTTACCACGATTATGTATGAAATTAAATGTTTAGTATATGAAATTTAACTATATATATATATCTTTATTATAGTCTCATTCATGTACATCAAATACAAACATTTATACAAACATTAAAAAGTACATGACCATTCACATATAGAATTATAAGAGACTTACATGATTAAAACAATACTAACCGTAAAACAGTTGCTACATAAAAGAAGATAGAGTAAGAACCAGTTGCTAATGGTACGGTTGTTCTTGTCTTATTTAATAAATGTAGAAAAAACGTTTATATGTGACGGGAAATTTGTGGTTTGTTTAAATTATAATGAAAAAGAAAAAGGCAATTAACCCTTTCACACTGACAGTGTACATAATTAGCACCTGGTTCTTGGTAATATACGTTAAAATATATATCACTCGGGAACTTGTTAAAAATAAAAGTTATTTACACAAAAGCAAAGATCTTTTATTTAAAATTGAAAAGCAGGTTTTGGCTGTTATTCTAATCAAATTATGGTTGGTAAATAATATTTTTATCTTCTCTATATCGTTCATGTTCTTGAAATTTTGATGTTCAAAAGATGCTTTATTGTAAAGATCATGACGGAATTCTTCATAATTTTTACAATGAAACAAAACATGGCATTCATCTTCCAAAGTGTTACAAAACGGACACTTCCGGTCTACCAATTCAAGATTTTCATACCTTCCTGTTTCAATTCTTAAAGGAGCCACACCACATCTAAATTTACTCATAGCTGAGCGATGTTTAAAAGGTAAAATTACTCTACAATATTCTTCAGTTTCGAAATTAGTTTTAAAAAAGTGCATAGGTTCTCAATTTATTTCTACCAATATTATTTCTTCCAGTTTGTCTTGTAAGAGATAAGTTCCATTCTGCAATATAATTTTGAGTTAATTTTTCTTTCAATAGACCGAACATCTTTGTTTTATTGTGATCAGAATCTATTGACTGGAATTCTGCACAATCTAACTCTAAAACAAGTTTCCTTACAACATAAAACCAATTTCTACATCTTTGACTAGCAATATTTTGTGCCCATAGGGCAATGCGCTTATTTATACGGGTATTAGGGAAACTGGAGAGGCGACACCAAAGATTGCTTATTGCTTTCCATTGTCGGACATTAGGTGGCAACCAGCCCATCTCACCAGCTACCGCTGCATTAGGTGTGTACTTGCCTACTCCGAGGAAAAAGCGCATTGCTCTATTCTGCACTGCATTTATGCAAGAAAAGGACTTAACACCCCAAATTACTGAGCCATATTCTATTACTGGCCAGACCAAAGAATCATAAAGCTTTGTAAAAACATCGTAGGTAAAGCCGCCAATCACTTTGCATTTTGCAAACAGAAGACCAAGAGCACGGTTTGCTTTCAAAGCTACTGCTTTTGCTGTAACATTGTAATCCAAATGCTCATGTAAAACAAGACCTAAATGAGTATACCTATCAACACATTTCAACACAGAATTACCACAACGAAATACAACTTCTGTCCTAGATTTGCAATTTGGTCTAAAATGTACAATGTTGCTTTTAAGTGGATTTATCGACATATTGTTAGACAAACACCATAAATTGAGCTGGTCTAGTAAAATTTGTAAATCTTCAGGTTTGTCCGCTAATAAAACAATGTCATCAGCGTATAAAAGTATACAAACATTATCATGGTCTATTTCTATCCCACAATTGAAAGATTTGAGATAAACAGCTAGGTCAATAATAAACAAATTAATGGCAGTTAGTTACATCGTGAAATTGACATTCATCTCAATCAAAACCATTCTAAATCGCTCACTCAGCGCTCTAATCATTCATTCCAAACACTCACTCAAACCGTTCAAAAACGCTAAAACCCATTAAAAATATTTAATCAACAACGTAATTCAAAATAAATTTTGAAAATTCAAATTTTTAGCGTCTTATAGGTTCTTGAAAAATAGAAGACTTTCTATAGAACTTTTATGCATATTTTATTAAAGGGAGGTAATCAATCCCGTAAATTTTGTTCATCCTGAACAAAATTTGCGATATAGGATTACCTCCTATTAATTTCATTCAAAAATTCGCTCCACACACTCATTCAATTTCATTCCAAAATCATTCATCTTGTCAATTTGACGATGTTGTTAACTGTAGGCACTTACGGCACATGTAGTGAACCCGTAATAGTTTCGCAATATTTCGAAACTCATGATCTTTCGCAATGTTATTTAAGGTTTCCGAATGAAAGCAATGGGAAACATCAGTAAACACTGTGAAAGTGTATGACTTCCGAAAAGTTGCGAAACTATTACGGGTTCACTATATGTACCGTAAGTGCCTATATGGCCCTTTTGGCATTTCAGTACTGTTACGACGATTATGTATGAAATTAAATGTTTAGTACATGTATATGAAATTTAACTACACCTTCCAAAGTTTTCCGATATCTAACCGATTTCAAAACTTCTAATCGGGGTATAGTACCTTAATCCTAATCATTATGACGCGACCCAGGGGTGGATGGGGATGCGAGGTTAAAGCAATTTCTGAACCGATGGCATCTAATCAAATTTGCAAAACATGTCTTTATCCCAACTCATATCCATTTTGTAAACAGTTTGGTTTCAAAACATTACTTGCATTTATTGAATTTCTCATTTTCTCTGAACATTATTTCACGCTTTACGTATTTTACAGTTCATTCCATGAAGGGTTGAACAGTTAATTCATTTAGCTTAACAACAGACTATTTACTGTAGTTAACTAAAATGCGGTTGTAAAATGCACTTCGTACCTACGAGGGAAAAAGCTACAAATATAGATATTTGGATGGATTACTTAATATCTACTCCCTGGAATAAGTCCTTATAATACATACCATTAGCCTCTTCAATATTTACATGTGTATTGTGACACTTCTCTCTCTCTCTCTCTCTCTCTCTCTCTCTCTCTCTCTCTCTCTCTCTCTCTCTCTCTCTCTCTCTCTCTCTCTCTCTCTCTCTCTCTCGCTTTATCGTAGCCAGGCCATCCATATATTGACAGTCTCTCCTATCAAAACCACTCTAAAGCGCTTCTTCAGCGTTCCCAGCGTTCCAAGCCCTCATTAAAACCTAAAAACAATCCTAAACAAAAATCCAAGTGAAAATTAGAGTATTTTGATATATATGGGTGTGTCCAATAAATATTGTGTTTATTGGACACCCCTTTCTGGATTATTTCATTCTTGAAGTATGTTTATGCCTCCTCGAATTTTGAAAGCTTAATCCAGGATAGCGACAAGAAATTATTGAAAAATGATGCATATTTTTTCGCAATTCCCAAGGGTCGATTTCGACAGAATTTGACAGAATTTGTCAAAATGCATAATTTTAGGATTAAAGATACAGTTGAAGAGAATAAAATAAACAACGCATTGTCTTGAAATCCTTTTTAAATCAGACAGAAGCAATTGCTTATTCTCTATATATTTCCATTGATTGAATATTCCATGCTATATTTTAACGGTTGGCGAAGCCATGAATTAAATAGGGCTTCTCTTGTCCTATTAAAAATGATCTAACACGAAAACCAACCGATAATTCTATTAAGATAACGTCAAAAAGGGCGAAATGAAGGCAAGCGTGGCATGTTTTTCTCACTAACTTAACTGGTTTGTAAGAGATACAGTTAAAAAAATCGTGAAATTAAAACGCATTCAAAATCATTCTGAACCACTCATTAAGCGCTCAATTCACGCATTCCAAACCTTCACTCAAATCGATCAAAAACGCTCAATAATCATTTAAGAACATTTCGAAATCGTTCTATGGCATTTATATTTAATTCAAATCGATCAAATTATCCCACCATTTTATTGGTTCGTGTAGATTTTACAGTGGCTAATTGGTCCACGAATACTCATAAACTGAGAAGTACAAAATTAGCGGTGTTGGAATACCCCCCCCCCCCTCCCGTAATTTACTCAAAACTCGCTCCACACACTCATTCAATCTCATTTTAAAATCATTCCAAGATCATTAATCCTGTCAATTTTATGATCTTCTTAACTGTACTAAGTAACAATTGATGATCTGCTTATATTTCTCGATATTCAAATGAAAAGCACCAAAGAATATTTTCCTCTATTAATCAAATGATACATTTGTTTAAACTGTTTTCCTGTTTCAGACAGAGTAACACCGTAATAATACTTGGGCGGCGGCTGACAAATTCTAGAAACAACCATATTCCAGATGCAAAAAAATGACACACGTTCCACCTAAACTATTTTTACTGGCCGTGTGCTTTATGATGTTGACCAATCAGTCACGTGGGTGCGGCAGATCAAGACGTTGTCCACCAAGGGACAGAACTCCTCCAACACTCACGTGTCCATCCAACATACTAGTCTACAATAAGCCTTTACAGAATCATCAGTATGTCACGTGGGAAGAGCCAGTGGCCTATGACAACGGACGTCGGATCACGTGAGTACATAGAGGATTATAATAATCGATTACTGTTTGTTTCAGTGCTCGATTGATCTTTGAATCCTTCATTGGGTAAACGACAAAAGCAATATGATCACACAATATGTACACACAATTACACACACATACGTAGAGATTTCATCTTTAAAGCAGACTATAATTACGCTCACCCAAGATGCTGCCGTTCTATTGTGTTCTGATAAGCTAATATCGATGTTTAAGGAAGAGTTCTTTAAACGATTTGCAAAGCAAGATCGATTCTTGTGAAAATTCATGGCGAACCAAGCGCAAACAATTCAAACAACGCCATATCATCCATTGATTCATATGTTTCGCAGAAAGTGTCTACTAACGAATTAAGAAAGGTGTGTCGATTTATCAACAAAAAAATCCGGGTCATATTATCAATTCAACATTAAATTTGTGTCAATAAAATAACATATTTATCAAAATCGCCATCTAAAACAAATTTGAAATCCGACAGAGCCTAGTTCTTATCTGTATTTGACTTGTTTAATAAATGTGGTATTGCATGGAAAGAAAGACCGATATATCTGAATTAAGCGGATTCATTCTGAAAAAATAAAGCAACTACTAACGCCTAAAAGATTATAGTTCAATTTCGAGCCAACAATTTACGCATGTGAAATCCGCAAGTTTGTCTTATTCAATCAAAGATTAAGGTATAAGTATTTGACAGCTGGAAACTTCATTTCAATACAAGCAAAAATGAAAGATTATTCACGGAAAGTAACAATTTTGTAATTTATAGACTCGAATTAAATAAACTGGATCCCTTACTGATCTTGCCGCTTCAAAAAAATAAGTTACAAATTTATTGAAATATGGTGTTTTATGTGCCAATGCCCTTAGGCCATTCTTAATCCTCTAAAAGTACACACATTTCCAAATCTATTAACAAGTATTGTATTTTTTTCTATGAAAAACTGTGAAAGAGCAGCTTTAAGCGAGAATGTTGGCAGTTTTGACATCACGTTAAAGACGTACGAAACGACGCGCCTGCAAGTCTGCGATTTAATACCCGTGTTTGTAAATATGAGTCTTCAATCGGCACTTTAACGTTACAGTTAAGAAGATCGTGAAAAAGACAGGATGAATGATCTTGGAATGATTTTCGAATGAAATTGAATGAGAATGCGGAGCGAGTTTTGAGTTAAATTCAAGGGAGGTAATCAAACATCGCTAATTTTGTTCAAGATGAACAAAATTAGAAAAATTGATTAACTCCCTGTAATGAAATATACGTACTTTTCCGTTTATGTGTAATTGTGCATCAATAGGCCACTGTAAAATCTACGCCAACCTATAAAATCGTGGAATAAATTGATCGATTTTGAATGTTCCAAATGATTGTGGAGCGTTACTGGTCGATTTGAGTGAATGCTTGGAATGAGTGAATGGAGCGCTGAATGAGGGTCAGTTTCACAATGTTTTTAACTGTACTTGATTAACTCTGAACAAGTATCTCAATAGTGGGGAATAACAGAGATGACTCATTTTGGGTAAAACCGACTTCATCTCAATGTTGCTATCTTACAAATCGAGGGGCAAGTGCACTACTATTGTATGTGCCAATATGAATATAGGTACTTGCAATAGTATTGCACCGACCGCATGAAAATAAAAAGAATTTTTGGTCTTCAATTCCATCCGTTTTTAAAGCCAGGTATACTTTCAGTATACTGGCTTTATTGCTGCCAGACGGGATGGAAATTGTTGACCTCCTCACCGCCAAAATCAAAAAGTAGTTCCTCGTGTGCACAGACCGAAAACCGCTAATTGCTGTATCATTTCGGCTTTAACTTAACTTCCATTTTAGTAAAATCAAAATAAAGACAATTCTTTAGGGTCCGTAAACTAAATGAATATTTTTACACAATCGTAAATCGCGTATGAAAATATAAATGTACCGCGTCGAGCGATTTGGGGTCAAAATGAATTCGGAATAAGTCTGGTTTTTCCGCTATTTTTATGACGTCATTTTCCTACGTAATGTTATTGTGGTCGAAAACCGTTTTTTCGCGAGTGTTTTCGTGATTATTTCATTAAATTGCGTTTCAGGACATGGATGAAGAGTTAACGGTGAGTATATTTTATTTATCTAAACAGTTTTTTTGTCTATTTATGGTGGTAAAATGACGAAAAACATATCAAAATCGTCCGAGTGTTACTCAATGAATGTCATCCAAAAACTGACAAAAATAACAAGGTAGAAAATAAGATCGGTGGCTATTATCTATCTTGCTTGTGTTTTGCATTCCTTCTTAGAATTCAATGATCGACTTCTATAATTGTAACCAACAATGATCTTTCATTTATTTGATCTGTTATTGAATCTATCGACCTATATCGTAGATAAATGCTTGACATGCGTGATTAATACAGTAGTACAACTTGGTAAAGTGTAAATCAATACTACACAGATTTGAAATGTCCTTACGTAAGTATTGATTTGGGCCCATTTATATGTATATTCATTTATTATTTTTTTATTTTCATTTCTTTATCAAAATCGTAAGAAAGGATCCTATTTTAGGAAATCAATAATAAATACTCTTAAAATTCACGTATGTAGAGCCAGAGTTGCCGTAGCCTAGTGTATACGTCTGAAGCCCTTAAACTTTTGTACATTCGCGGCGTGTAGGCTATGGGCCAGTAGGGTGATTCCTCCCCCCTCAGGGGGAATTTTCGGGACTATGATTTTTTGAAAGCCCAATGTCTACCGAGTATATTCTAAAAGTCTGCAAGTTGGCGGTTGGGGCTTTTAGGAATTATTGAGGTCAAAGGTCACCCAGTGCACACTAATTTAAATCTTAACCTTTAGTCAGAAATTTATATTTATTTTGTTGATTTGATAATTTCTTTGGACCTTTTTCAACATAATTCAATACCCAAAACATTATTACAAAGATTAAACACATTTGTGTGATTTTCAGAGAGGCTTTGGGCAAATCAAAGCACTGAAAGTACCGAAAATCAACATTTTTCTTTGCTAATTAAGATTTTAACAAGATTTAAAAAGATTTTTTGTCTTTAATTACATTTTCTTTTATTCTAAGCATGCTAGAGGATACATTGAAGCCTACAAGCAAAGTTTATGAGACATTTCCTTTTTGAATTTTGTTTAAAAGCTGATTTAAGCCATGGCATGATCAAGCCAAAGCTCTAACTATACTATTATTCATATTTCACCATTTGTCAATATATGTTTTTATTTGATGTTAATTATATTTTGAATTACATAATTCTTAAAGGTAAATAAAAAGAAAAGTTTCAAGGCATTTGAGCACTTATCAGGTTTATTCTTAGAAAATCAAAGCACTGAAAGTACTGAAAACCGACGTTTTTTGCTTATATAGATTTTACATGATTTAAAAAGTTTTTCTGCTTCCTTTTCCAATAATTATATTAGTCTAGACATGCTGGAGGATACCTTTTAAGCATTTGAACAAAGTTTTTTAACACTGCTTGCTTAAATGTGCCCAATATGTGATTACTATAATGGCCTGAGTATGCCAGTGTCATAACTGTACTAAAATATAAGTAAAACTTATTGTCATTAGATGCTTATGATTTGGAATGATCATGTTCAGCTGTTAATCATTCAATAAAATACACAATTACAAAAAAGGTTCAAGCCAACTGTGAACATATTGGTTAATTTTAGCTAATTAAAATACTGAAAGTACCAAAATATGACTTTTTTATTATAAAGGTTTTAACACAATATAAACAGGAATTTATTTTCCAGTCCATTCGAATTTACTTACAATTGTTATACAATTGAATGATTTGAAACTATCATATGTGAAATTTTTAGTTTTGCTCACCTTAGCTTTTCTCCATAATTGATAAAAAAATCTGGTAAAAGGGAGCTTTTGTGATAAATTCACTCCATTTGTTAAGTAATGTCTCACTCTTTTGCCAGCAATATTTGTTATTTGGTTTGTACAATATTCTGAACGTCATGATTCAATTCAATGAACAGGTGATTCAAATTCATAAAAGTTTCAAGACATTTTTGAAGATAACAGGCTTATTTGTTGAAATTCAAAGCACTGAAAGTACCAAAACATGACTGCATATTATAATCTTGAATTTCTTTTTCAATTTACTTTCCTTATAAAAATTACCCTAATTACATATCTCATCCCTTTGTCAGTAATGTCAGTTCTGTGGTTTATTCAATATTCTGAACATCATGATTAAATCTAGTTAAAAAGTTATTCAGATTTGAACTGATTTGTGTATATTTGTTAGATTCATTTTTTACAAAGCAATATACTGGAAGCTTTGAAATCTGGCAAAAAAGTCTTCTACCAAGGAATTTTTTTTCCACTATGAAAATATCCTACATCAATTAGTGAAACAGATCAAATAGGACTGACATAATACAATTGGCATTTAATGACTGGTTTTCATACACAAAATGGGCATCATATTTAAATTGATATAGAAATGGGTGCTAAATAGTAAACCATTCAATCTGTTAACATTATAACGATACCAGTTGATATAGCTTAATGCTAATTAAAACTGATGTTCATCACATACTCTTTTATAAGAGTGGTTTGTAAAATGATATTGGAATATGGTCAATGAATTTCCTTCGTCTTAGAGAAAAGATACATCTAGAGTTTCTGTGAACATCTCTTTTCCAAAGCTTCTCTTTGTTTCCATAAAACTTGATGTTTTGTCTTAAGCCTGCAACATCGTAAAATTTGCATTAGAATTTCAAATGAAATGAAATTTAAGTTAAATCAAATATTAAATCATGAGCATTAACATTTTGATGGAAAAGGACAGGGGATTTGAAAATGAAAAAAAAAACTTCTTGTGTGAGAGCAATGAGTCAAGCAGGTAAAAAAACAAGAATTCTATTTTATCAAGTATTTCGTTTCACCAGTTTCAAAATATCAACAGTATTGCAACATAACCTTAGAGAATTTCATCAAAATTTAAGTGTTCACTAATTTGCACTCGGTAAGATCCATATTTATATATACATTAATGATATTATCAAAATTGGTAAGAAACAGAAAAAAACAAACACTTATGTTAAATTCAAGTCTTAGTGGACATCCTGGAAGAGAGCTTTATCGTATTTTAATAGACCTTTTTACAGTATTTTGCATTCAAAATCTGGCAAGAAGAGAGTGTGGGGTGGCCACAAAATTTATATTTGGAGTTTTAGATTTCGCTATAGAATTTTTGAATGAACAAAAAGCCTCAAATATATATCTCTTTCACACTTACCAAACTGAAAATGTTTATGCTCATCTTACAAGATAATATATTTCAGAAATTAAATAAACATATCTTTGTTAGATTGATTAGTGTGCAATGTAAGCAAAAAAAAAACAACTTTATGCTAAACGGTGCTTATGTCCACACACAAAGTATATTAAAAGAATTGTAAACTAAAAAATCTTTAAAGAGCCATTGATAAAAATGATTTCTGCACATACATTTTAAGAAAAACATGTGACTTTTAAAAAAAATTGTTTGTGAGCTCTGTAATAAGTATCAATAGTATTAATTTATAGCTGATGTAGTTATCATTTTTATCAGCTTCTATACAAATGATAATTTTTCATGAAAAAGTTTCACAAAAGGATTCATATAAACTTAAATTTGAATACTGATATTCAATTGCTATGCAATTTACTGGACCTACCAGGCCCATTGCTTTTTATCTGCTGGAAAGGGTGGTCATCTTCCAAAAATATTGGCTATATGCCTTAAGACACAGATACAAAGTATGAACAAAAAAAATTTCTGATGAAATGTTTTTACAAAAACAAATTTTGAGAAAAAAATAGCACTCAGTACATCAGAAACAAGTTTGGAAAATGTAACAATGTGAATATCCATTGGAAACGTAACTTTTTCCATTAAGGTTTGAATATTGTAAATAATCAAATTCACTTAATGGGCGAAGAGTTGGTTAAAAAGAATTCCATTTTACATTCAAGAAAGCCCATGGCCCCATGGCTCCCTTCTAGACTCACACAATTGTGATAACTGTTGTTAGAAAAATGGAATTGACTCTTGAGAGATAAAAATTTGGTCTCCTTTTTATCTATTTTTGACATTCAGTGCTTTCAGTACTTTGATCTATAAAAAAGTAATAGTTATGTGCTTTAAAGCTTAAACCATTCAATATTTAAATGACAGTGAGTAACTGTTTTAATTATTAGAAACTGTGATTAAGTGCCTATGCAAACAAAAAAAAACCCCGCAAAATCTATCTTTTGTCCCATTTTATCTATATTTTCATTATACATACAAGTTAATCTATAATGCTTTTATATCTATACCTAAACTAATATAAAGCACAACTACAGTGG
>OX411543.1:15348774-15596929 GCA_948146395.1 Fragum whitleyi | reverse complement strand
GTTCACGCGCGCGCAAAAAATAGGTCTAGTATATGTCATCAATTTTTGTGCGACACGAAGAGCTTTATGTGTTAAACGCAGTGCTAGCATATCACTACGCTGTGCCGCGGAAAATTCCGGAAAAAGACGCAGATTTTTAAACACTTACTATTTTATGCTAAAATAAACTCTCTGCTCAAGATTGATTTATCATTTGATTGGTCAAGGTTAATGCCTTGAACAAACCAGATTTCGTGTTTTAAGCACCGAGATAATTTCTGAGCTTGTTCAAGAGTACCAATGCTATGCTAAAATCAAAGTACTGATAGTACTGAAGGCGAGGGAACTGAAAGGACGAAACAACACAAGAGGTCGATATTCTGGAATATAACCTTGATTATTCACCTTGTCCTTATCGTGTAAACAGTAAATTATATTGTGAAATCGACATAAACCAGGCCTTTAGCGCTTTAAGCGCTTTGATAATTAAAATAGCATCAAAACGATACGTTATTTAGTCCCGAGCGCACATCAACGTTTTTCTCGTTAATACCCGGGTTTTGTTTGTTTACAAATGCCTATAACGACACCAAAACGTACATTTTAAGAATTAATGAAGCGATTAAGGTTGGTTTTATTAACGCGAATGTCAAATTATTTCTTACTTTGCCACAAAATAGGGCTCCAGCTAGCTGATTTTATTCATGCGCAAGTAACACATTGGACCGCCGTCATAGCGTAGTTTGTAGTGCATTTTAATCCCTCTCTACTACAAAAAGACCAATTCGATCCATTACGACAGTTTTCTTCCAGCCATACGTGGATTATATTTACCCTTATCTTGAATGATAACCTATTGATCTTTGGCCGAGAGGTTAGTATACTAGGCTCGTTTTTGATGATTTTTGGTCGAACCCCAACGAAGACGGATAGTGTATTGGGCACGAAACTTTACAGATAGAGCTCTTGTCCGACCAGCTGTTGAAATCGGTAGCAGTTGTTAGAATCTATCGCCTCTCTCTCTCTCTCTCTTATGTGATAAAACCTGGCATGAGTTAAGACCACTGTGCAAATAATATTATTTTCGGCCATTTATCGTGGCATCCTCGAGAAAAAATTAAATCTTTTACAGATGCGAGAAAAACCACGAGGCTGCAGAGGCCGTGATGTAATTGAAAGGTGTTAAAGCGATGTTAAGCCCCATTCAATCAAACAAAAAACGGTAACACGCTTAACTCGTTATTCCGAAGCTGACAAATCTCGTATTCAGGGGCCCGTCTGCCAGTCCTTCCATTAACCTTTGCTTGTTAACGCTCTAGAGTCCACAGTTTTTATCGAATATTCACCAAATTTGGTCAGAATAATTGAATCATCAAAATGATCATTCATTTCGAAAATATATTAGATTCGAAAAGCATCTTGGAAAAAGGAGCCTTATGAAAATTTCATAAGAAAATCCTCGTGAACGCTCTTATGTCAACATATTTCTTCCAATTGTCTCAAGTCTTGCTCAGAATGATTGTATCATCACCAAGATGGTTCCTTTCGAAAATGGGTCCGATGTCAAGCGTAACGGGAAAAGGGGGCAATATAAGAATTTCATAAGAAAATCCTCGTTAACATTCTAGGGTCCACAGTATTCATCCGATTGACTTCCGGATCATGTACTTTCACATGGATGGTTCCTTTCGAAATTTGGCCTGATTCGTCAAGCGTCACGGAAAAGGGGGCCAAATGAAAATTCAATAAAAAAATCATCGTGAACACTCTATTTTCACCCAATTCACTTCAAACTTGCTACAAAAAAGTACCATCACAAGCCCCATTCCTTTGTAATAAGGGCCATAACGCTTCGCAGATTGGGCCTATAAATTAATGAGAAATTCCTCCTTAATATATAAGGGTCTAAAGCCAGCAGTTTTCATCGGATTGTCGTTAAACTTGCTCAGAATGATTATATGATCACAATGATTGCTTCTTTTGAAAATGATTTTAATCGATTGAACGTCAAGAGAAATGCGGCCTTATTGAAATATGATTTTAAGAATTCTAGTTCACTCTTCTTCATATATGCATTGAAGTTAATGAAATTTCACTTAGTGTTCTACATTCTGTGACCTTAAGCATATTGATGTGTTCTGGTGATCTTATACTGCTTCATAGAAAAAGGAGCCTTAATGTAAACTTTCTTGTTAACAAAACTTCTCTTTTATTTATGGATCTATTCATGTGAAACTTTCATGATAAAGGGAACCTTTATTTATTATATGATCTACGTCGCGGGAGTGAAATAACCCCGTAGAATATTTTGATATTACACGGGTGTTATTACACTAGTGGAATTACTATGCAAATGAGCTCAGAGCTAATAGCAACCGCGAAAATGATGTCAAAATGTATATATTGTGACGTCAGTTTTAAACGGCGTTACAAGTTTCGTGGAAAATTGAAATGTTGAAAATCAAGAATTTCGACGATTTTTCGCAAAAATTCGGGTCATTTTATAAATAGAATATAAAATTTGTGCTCATAAATAAAGAATTTATTAAACTCGTCTTCTAAAAAAGATAAAAATTCGGCGCAGCCTCGTTTTTATCTTTTAATAGATGACTCGTTTAATAAATTCAGTATTCCATGACCACTCATTAAATATCCTCTATGTATATTTATTATTAACACAACTCCTTCACGGATTTCATTATAAAATGTTAACAGAATATTTTCATCTTGTGACCATGGCAACATTGTTTGCAAATTGGTGATATGACACGTCACAAAAAGGGGCCTTAATATAAACTTCCTTGTACACACAGCGCCTCTTTTGTTTATTCATAAATTTGTATAAAACTCTCATAAAATGCACCTTTTAAAGTGACCATGTACATTTCATAGTTTTTGGTGATAATATGCCGTGTTACTTTATGTAATGTTTATTTTTTCTCAACTTTTGCTTCATTTATACATGAATTGTCATGAAACTGAAAAAAAAGTATTTATCATGTGACCATGGCCAACTTATTGCCATTGGTGCAATCATGCCACGTCATGGGGAAACGGTCCTTTAAGTAAACTTCCTTGTTAACACAACTAAATCATTTAAGGATATTTTTCATGAATGGTCCTTACCATATGACAATACGCAAATTGACAGTGTTTGGTGAAATTGTGCATCTATACGAGAAAGGGGAGGCCTTCATCTAGGTTTCGTTGGTAGCACAACTCCTCCTTCATTTGTGCATAGAAACGTTCATAAAATGTTCTTAATTATGTGAGCATCGCAAATTTTTCCAGTTTGGTGTTATTCGTTTGTTTTCAAGAGAGACTCCGCCTTGAGAATCGAGGGATACAACGCTATTATTCTCGTTATGAATCTCTAGGTAGAAGGTTAAAGACCTTGTTGGTAGTCTAAACCTTAAAAGTACTTCTGATCGAGATCTCTTCTGTAGAAAGTAAATATTCCTGATTTAAAAAAAATCATTTGATATTGCTGATTTATTAGTATTTTCTGAAAGCTAAACTTTGTAAGAAACCAGGGTTAATTCAGTGAGCAGTACCTGCTGATCACAGATTTCTTGTCATATCTTGAATAACACTTTCAAGACATAAGTTTTTAAAGGAGTCAGTAGAGCGGTCTCAGGCCTTCACGGGTCTCTTGTATCAAAATGCTTTCGGAATGAAATTTAATGAATGGGATAATTGAGTTTTGAATATATTTTAAAGTACGGTAATATAATAACGGCACATTCGATCAAGAAAAGCGAAATTATCGACATTTTATTGACCCCCCCCCCCCTAGATAACATTCACTTGGTGTTCGTACTAATTGATTGATTGAATGGGGTTTTACGCCGCTTTCAACATTATTTCAGTTATATCGCGGCGGCTGGAGCACCTAACAATGGATTCCTGGTATTTCTCACGCCAGTACTACCATTACATCCTTTCCTAGCCTCCAGCTGCTATCTCACATGGGTCTACGATTTTCGACCCATTAGTGGGATTATCGTACTAACAAATAGTCCTCAACCGACTTTGTTTAGTGCAATAAGCACATTACAACATATATATACAATATATACACACATATATATAAATATATATATGTACTAAGTGTTTTGTTTGAAAAAATATCTAATGAGTTTTAGGGGAATTGATAATTTTCGAGGCTCTGCCAAGACAATTATCAATTCCCACTACCGAGTAAGATATTTTTTCATGCAATACGCTAATCACGTATTGTATTTTTTATAACCTCTTTTTTGCCTTTTTTCGCCGATGTGAAATGCTAGCTATGTTCTTAAATAATCGTATTATATGGTTGTACTAAAAATATCAATGCGATATCAGAAAAAAAAAAACATATGCGAAGTTATCACACGTATATTTGTAAAGCTATAAGATAATAAGGCTTCTTACGTAGGCATAATGATGATTCTGATAGAGGAATGTGTTACGATACCTCTCTATCATACATGTATAGTAGCTTCAATGAGGTTTATAGACAATGCCTAGGCCAATGCGTCGGGAAAATGTTATTTGCTTCTGTGGTTAATGAAAAGGTCTTGGTAACCAAATTATCAAACTTTCTTGTCCGCGTGGGTTCGATCCGGCCCGCGTCGGTTTATTTTAAGCTATGCTTAGTTGCGGTCTCTGTTCGCAAGAATGATCTATAAAAAGATTTGTGCGTCTTCTCAGACCAATCAGACGCCTTAAATCCATACTGACCAATTGTATCAGTGATTTGATCGAGTTTGTGGTGCGCTTTGAACGGGTTTTTTTTGCGTTTTTTTTTTTAATCTTCGAATTATTTTGCACACTTAGAGTAAGTGTTTTGAAAGTATTTTAATGTAGCATAAAGCGGATGATTTAGGGTCATTTTGATCGGGTCAATTTAAATTAAATGTTATGGAAAACTGCTGTAGAAAAAAAAGACCAGTGGAACGATAGCTGCTACCCTGTGTATCTTTTTTGAAATAATCATTTTTTCACACTCGTCAGGCTCAAAATACCAAAGGTGTAATTTTCATTAATATATAACAGTATATAAAGGCTCCACATCTTATTCTAAGTTAGAAAACATGGGAACAAAGACATGAATCTAAAACAATGGATAGATTTTCAATTGCAATCGTTAAGGAAGATTGCCTTTCAGACGATCTGTTCTGCCGTATTAACCTTTGGATATGGAAAATAGTTCCTCAAATTTTCTTGGCTTTGGGAACATTAGGAAATATAACAAACATCGCCGTGCTGTGCCGCAAGGCAATACGGTCTTGTGATCTTGTCCTTAGTCGCCGGCTTTGATCTTGTATACCTGTGGACAAGCGTTACGAATTCCAACAAATGGAACATCTTTACGACTGGAACATTATCAGCAGAAGTTTTCAGTAGCGCCATGGTTTGCCTGTCACTTGTTGCTCGTGCCGGCTCAAATTGGACCATTGCCATCTTTACAGTCGAACGCATGATTGCTGTTTTCTCTCCCTTTCTGTACAAGCTCTACATGACACAGAGGAAGACCTTTCTCGTCGCGATTCTGGTGACCATGGGCCAATCCATCTACATCGGCATTGTGGTGTTTGGATACAAGCATTTCTTGCCATTCGTAAATGGGGATCTCGGTCAAAACAAAACAGAAGATAGCGTTACATGTCCTTTTGTAGCCGAGGACTTTGGAGATTCTTGCAGGGTATATGCAGTTATCACCATGATAGCATCAATTCTATTGCCTATTGCTCTGTCTATCTTTGGAAACACGGCTTTGATTATGAAGTTCTACTGCTGCAAAGCAAGAATACGTGCCAATTCAAGGCCAGACGCACAGACAAAGATGTTGTTTGCTTCAACAGCGTTTCTCTTGGGGACACTCACTGCATTCTTTATCGGAGCAGCCATTCGTAATCAATTTCTAAACGGAAATGAAGCAAGTAATACAGAGAGAGTTTTCTCAATCATTCTCTATATCATTGAGCTAAGCAACTACTGCTTCAACTTCTTTCTATACTTGTGGACTGGAAGTTTGTTTAAAACAGAATTCAACCTTATGTGCAAAGAAATCATGAGAAAGACTTTCAGAAGACAGGAGGATGGAAACTGATGTTGCAATTACAGTCAAAACATCTTGAAATTCCAACGTACTCCGATCAAAAACATTCTAAATCCCTAACCTAGCGCTCCTTATATTCGTTCATTCATTCATTTCAAACACTCACTTAAATCGATCAAAAACGCTCCGAAACCTCAAGAAATCACTTGAAACTTGCCAATATGATCAACGTTTAATTCAAATCGATCTAATTATTCTACGATTGTATTTTCTTGTCTTGATTTTAAAGTGTTTGTTTGGTCCATGAGATCAAGATTGACCCGCCAGAAAGAAACGTTGAATATGATCTTTCGGATGTTCACACTTAATATTTTCTCAAGGGCGTAACTACCTTTACGCATATAACGCAAGAGCGTAATAAAAATAAATCATCTTTCAAAAATATCGTTGATGAATGATAAAATCATGGTAACTACAGCACATTCAAGCTGCAGTTAAGATGATATGATTTTTCACCAACGCTTAAAGGAGAGCGTATGGCGGGATTTTATCTTTTATCTCAATCGATATCTATTTTTTTCCTTTGGTTGATGCCTTCTGAGTGCTCACAAATTTCAAAATCTTAGTTATGCCTGTGTTTTCGTTTATGCGATGAAAAGAAAATGGAAGTGGTTGAAGTGTTCTTGGTAATATTCAATTCACCAATTCTTTGAAAAAGCATAAAGTTGCTGAAACATCAGAAGGAAAACAAGTTAAACTTCATAGTCAATAGAGCCCTTATGGGGCTCTTATTTTGTAATGTTACACATAAAATGTATTGGCCTGGAATTTAGAATAAACTATTCTATATTGTCTATTTCAATAAAGAGAATAATCGATTATTGTAGTTTCAATCTTTTTGGCTCGCCTGAGCATAACGGGCTCAAGGGGAACTTTTATTGTCAATCTGAGTCAGTCGTGCGTCATTTGTCGTGCGTCAGTGCGTCTCTAACTTTTTGAATGTCATTTCCTCCTTATGTGGACCGCTTTCAATGATATTTTCTCGGGATTTTCTTTGACCCTCTTCAAAAATTGTTCGTGAAATTCTGGTTGGCCCATACATTTTGGCGTGGCAGGGCGTGTTATTTTTTTACTTATAAATCTTTGAACGACATCTTCTCCATAACCGTTTGGCAGATTTCAATGAAATTTTGTTAGAATGTTTCTTGGGTGATTCTCTTTGATAATTCTTTAAAATAATTCATTCATTCTCTATGAAATCTTTAAACGACTTTTCCCCCCAATTCGGACGGGTAGTTTCAGAGAATAAGATTTTCTTTGTATTTCATCATTGGGAGCCCCTTTTTTGGTGACTCGTCGACCCATAGAGCCAAAAGTATAGACCCGACAAAAATTTTACGAAGGATCTGAAAAAAACATGTCCTTAAGATCATTTCTAGAAAGGTTGATTGAATTCTGACCAGTAGTTTCAGAAAAGATTATTTCTTATACTTATCTATTTGGAGCCCCCTTTTTGGAAACGCGTCAGCCCTTATGGGCCTTAAGTTTCAACCCGATCAAATTTAACGAAGGAACCTGAAAGAGCATGTACTGTTAATCATTTTTGTAATGTTTGGTTGAATTCTGATCAGTTGTTGCAGAGACAAAGAATTCTTTTATATCTCACCATTGATGGACTTCTTTTAGCTCACCTGAGCAAAACGTGCATAAGGGGAGCTTTTAGGAACATCATAAGTCCGTCGCGCGTCGTCCAACGTCAACAATCTTAAAAACTTCTTCCAATCCTGAACCACTGGGCCGATTTCAATGAAACTTTACAAGAATGTTCATTGGGTGACCCTTTTCAAAAACTGTTCGTGAAATTTTGATTGGCCCATAAATATAGGCGTGGTAGAGCGTGGTTTTTTTTATACCGTTGTCCGTCTGTTTGTCCGTCCGTCCGCCTGTCTGTCTATCTATCTGTCTGTCAGTCTGTCTGCAAAAGTAAACAAAAAAATAACATTGCCAATATCTTAAAGCATGTTCAAGATACAAGGCTAACATTTGGCATGATGATATATCTAATGATCCGCATCTGCTGATACCAAAGTCAAGGTCATGTGACAAGGTAAAGGTCACCTGTCAAGGTAAAAAATCTCAAACACTTAACCAAAAACTTATCATAACCAATATCTTAACCTATCTAAGAGACAATGCCCATATTTGGCATAATGAAAGCTCTCAATGATCCGAATCTGCTGATACCAAAGTCAAAGTCGTTTGACAAGGTCAAGGTCATCTGTCAATATCAAATAACTCAAAAAACTTAACCATAAACTCATCATTGCCAAAATCTTCAAGCCTTTTCAAGATACAAGGATCATATTTGGCATGATGATAGAGCTCAATGATCTGCATCTACTGGTTCTAAATCCAAGGTCATGTGGCAAGGTCAAGGTCATCTGTCAAGGTCAAACATTTTGAAAAACATAACCAAAAACTTTCATTGATCAGTTTATTCAAGCGTATCATATATCCTTGTCTCATATTTGGCATGATGAAAGATATTAGTGATGTATATCTGTAGAAAAAAATTGCTGTATCGGGGGCATTTGTGTTTCAAAAACACATCATGTTTCACTTTGAAATCTTTGAACGACATCTCCTCCTGAACCACTGGATCGATTTCAATGAAACTTTGCCAGATTGTTCGTTGAGCGACCCCTTACAAAAAATATTAGCGAAATTTGATTGGCCCATGAAGATGGCTGGGCAGGGCGGGGCTTATGTTGAGCCCGAAATCTTTGAAAGACATTTTCTGAATCACTCGGCCAATTTCAAGGAAACTTCACCAGAATATTCCTTGGTCAACACTTGGTCAACACTTTTCAAAAATTGTTCGAGATATTTTGATTGGCCCATTAATATAGCCATAACAGGGTCGGGCTTATTTTGAGCCCAAAGTCTTTGAAGGACATATTCTCTTAAACCACTGCGCCGATTTCAATGAAGCTTTAAATGACCTTTTTCAAAACATTGTTCGCACAATTTTGATTGGCCCATAAATGTGGGCGTTGCAGGGCGGGGCTTGTTTTGAACTCGAAATCTTTGAAGACATATCCTACTTAACATTGAACCACTGGGCCGATTTCAATGAAACTTTACCAGCTTGTTCCTTGGGTAACCCTTTTTCTAATTATTCAGGGGAATTTTGATAAGCCCATTAATATGGGTGTGACAGGGCCGGGCTTATTATTATCCTCAAAAATTTTGATTGAACCACTCTGCCAATTTCAATAAAACTTTACCAGATTGTTCCTTGGGTGACTTTTTTCAATAATTATTCGCGTAATTATGGTTTGTCAATAAATATGGACGTGGCAGGGTGGGGTTGATTTTGAGTCTCCTAGGAACTGAAGGGTTTGGCAGATTCGTTTTTCACCTTTCAATCTTTGTAATAACATCTCCTCTTCACAAATTAAGCAAATGTGAATGAAACTTTGCCAGAAAGTTACTTGGATGAGATCTACTGTACAAATATAGTTCAGGTGAGCGATTTAGGGCCATTCTGACCCTCTTGTTTGATGACTCGACATACTGTAGCACCGAGGTATGTCCTAAGCATCATTCCCGTGAAGTTTGGTTGAAATTTGACAAGAAGTTTCAGAGAAGATGCTTGAAAGAAAAAGTTAACGGACGGGCGCACGGACGTACGCACTAATGACGGACACCAGGTCATGACCTAGCCCCATTGGACTTCGTCCAGTGGAGCTAAAAATCGTAAATAAAATTCTGATTGGCTCATTGATATTGGCGTGGAGGGGTGTGGCATTTTTTACCTCGTTTTTTTTTCTAAAAAATCTTTTAATGACATTTTCTCCTGAAGGACTGTGCCCATTTAATGAAACTTTACTAAAAAATCCATATGTGATCCTTATCTTAAAAAAAAATCGTGATATTTGGATTGACTGCTTAAGAAGAGAATTTAGAAATGTGACTAACCCAAGAATAAGGGCATTACAAATCATGGTTTTGTTCATTCTTGATATGCAATTGACCAATAAAATTCAGGTAAGCGGTTTAGGATAATCGGACCCCCTTACTTTTCGTACCTCCGCATCGACAGAAAGGGGATCTTTTTTGACGTTCTATGTCTGTCCTTTCAGTCAGTCCGGCTGCTGAAAACTTAACATTTGAGTTAAAATGTTCCCTTTTACTCTAATTTTAAGAAAGTTGCAGAAGCTAATACTTGGTATTTAGCTACTTAACAATGATACTAGACCGTGGAGGCTCATGTCATTCAATAATAAATGAGTCTGTACGTGACATTTCCAACAATTTGAAATGTTCGTGAGGTGTTTACATTGAGCGGTGTACTCAGCCACATAATCCAAATATAAAGTTACTTGATTATCTAAGGATACTTTGAGACCTTATCTATTTACAAAGAGCATAGTGAAGACTCAGGCCAATCTGTGCGGGTACAGTCTAGGCAAAGTGTTTGCATTGTGCATATTTGAAATCGTTGGAAATCTCACGCACATGCTGAAATATACAGTTACAGTTAAAGAATCTGTCGGATGACATCTCGTCAACTTTGAGTATTTTGAGAAATCAAAGAAAGCGTCCAAGATTGCTTCCAAGAACTATTAATTGGCAAATTCATTGTATAAAAATGAGTCTTTTAAAGGTCTTTTGCCAGAAACCTCTTATTTAAAGGCGTAGTTTATACTACTAAGGGAAATAACTAAATAATAAAGAATCGCGGCTGAAGTATAATCACAGTACTGAACGAACATCGAGAATGGCAGCCAACACTCTGAAAAAGGCAGGTTTTGAGATAAAATGCATTTCCTTTTTAGGTTGGTGGCCTTTCATTCTCTACAGACAAGGATTTTTACTGTCATAACTAAATCGTGTTATAAATACTTGAGCTGTATGAGCATTACTTAAATAAGAATCAAGGTACTAAAAGTTTTGTAACAGGTAAATTGTTATTTTCTGTAAATATACATTTTCCTCGAAGAAGAGGGTTTCTGCTTGTTTTTTCAAAGTTGGAATCTGATACAAAAAAATGTAAGACCTGGTATATTGAACCATTTCCATCTTTTGTGATACTCAAAATAGCCTTGGAATATCAAAATCAAAAGTAATAAAATGTGAAAAAGACGAATACTTGAAAGTGAATATATGTTGAATGGTTTGATTGAAAAAGTGCTTCTGGTAGCGATTCATTGTTTAAAACTTCTTCAAATCTCTTATTAGTTTTTACTTCATCATTAATGAAAGGAATCAAAGCTCACTTAAGGCATTGTTTTTTGGCAATAAATTATTCATGGAGAGTTTTTTTTCTATGAGTCAATCCTATATGAGCAAGCTTTTTATGACTTTGTGTTCCGTCTTTTCTAAAAATCCTTTCTCCCCAAAAGTCGGCTATCTATGCGATGTTATTTCTGTATATATAAAAATATAATTATGCCAGATAAGGAGTGTATTTCTGTATTTCATTTTATATACTGGCCAAAAGTCCTAACCGGCCACTTTAAAAATGACGATAACTTTTTTAAAAGTTCTAACATTTTAATGAAATTTGATGTGTGAATTTTTAAGCATAATGTACATGGATTTCCATTATGATTTACCAATAGTTATCAAATTTGGATGTGCAATAAAGGAAAAGCTCAAAAAGCTCTAAATCTTAATGGAGCTCGGGATATTACACTTTCAACATACCAAAGTATGCAAATCGTTAGCTGCAACCCAAACCAAGAAAAAAATCAGAAAACATTGTCAATTTTGTGTGACCTTTGACTACAGGAGAAACAGAAACAATAGGAGGCATGGTAAAATGGTGTTTAGATTCAACCGGCAAACCATTTTATCTAGCGATTATGCTCAAATATTGTCTGGTGTGAAAAAAACGATGTGTCAAACTCATTTTTTTCACATATCCTACATTTTATAGCTCAGCGGGAATTATCAGTCTATATTTTATGCATTTTGGAAAAAAACACGTTTTAGGTGTTGTTTCTAGGAACCGTTTTTCTGCATACATAAGCTCTATCACTTTCTTCTAGGGCCATATGCCGCGCACAATTGTCGAACATTTTCAGTTTTTTTCCTAGTCTATGTTGCAGCTAACGACCCATGAGACAAAAATCGTTACATTGACAATATTTTGAGCTCTGTGTAAATTTAGAGCTTTTTGAGCTTTTCTCATGTTGCGCTTTAAATTCAATGAAATAACGGTAAATTTTCGCCAAAATCATCTAGAAATTTGCTTAAAAATTCACATATCAAATTTCACGAAAATCCACACACCACAGAAAAAATTATCTTTGTTTTTAAAGTGGCCGGTTAGAAGTTTTGACTAGTATATAAGGGTGCGCGCTTGGAAAGCGTAACAATAAATGTAGTTTCAATAATTTTATATTCAAAAGTCGTCCAATACAACGATGCAATACAGAAATTGTATTGGCTATATTTTAATAATTCATTCGAAAAAAAATGGCTGACAAGATTTGGATCGCATAAAGAATCAAACTCAAACGCATAAGAGCTATTCGATTTCCGAAAAGTACATTTGATCACATTATCGATTTAACGTAGTGTGCTTACGATACGCCAGCGATTTGTCGTCAACTTATCGGCGTTACGCAGGTGCATCACTGACTGGTCGCCCATAACAAGCGGAAGCGAAAAGGTCATAAAAGACACATAAACACGTCCGTGATGTGTCCAAAATAAAGCGCATCCAGGCCGATGATCGGGCGTAGCCCAGCCAATCGAAGACAATTTGTCCTCGTTTCAATTTCGACTTCCAAAACTTTAAAGGACGCCGCTAATTAGTCGGTAGATTTTTTTCTGAGGATAAAATTCACCGACGCAACGCCGATCCCAGTTTATTCGCCAACTTATCGTCTTTTAGTCGCTGATTTTATCATCGATTCCACAAAAAGTCGTTGATGAGGCTGACGCGTCGGAATGTTTATATGACAGTAACTTTAAAACAGTAAAAGATGTTTGTAAGAATTAGTCGTGTCTTTTACAATTGTCATTAATTGAAGTATTTTCATGATTTCAATTTAATGGACCCGTGTTTTGATCAGTATGTTATTTCAGCTTGATCTTCCAATCAAAATCAGTTATCAAACATGATTCATACCCCATTTCTTACTTAACCCAATAACTTGCACCAACCTATCTCAATCTCAAAGATAACATTCCGAACAAGTTTCAATTAATTGTCAATGAATATATTTCTTTTGTTAAACGATTTTGTCAAAGTTATGTCAAATGCTGAGGATCCCAAGGTTTAATGGGTACCAGTGAACCTGTCCTATTACACAATGGCATTTAGAGAAAGAGACTTTCAGTAACTTTTTATTCCGGCCAACTATTAGTACATGTTCTCTCTAATGATAATCTTGTCCATATATTAGAATCTTTTCTCAAACCTTTTTTGCAGTTATTATTGTTTTGTGGAAAAGAACGGTTAAATATTGTTCAGAGTTAGTAATTTGTATGAAATCACAGCTTTTAATAGACACATCTTTTTTAAAGACAGGTACGTTTTTTTCTCTAAATTGTAAGTCGCACATTGGGTCATTTTTTTCCGCCCAATGAATATTTTTCTTTTTCACATATGTTGTAGATTAACATTGGGTAGTCATTATATTAAATTTTCAGGGTACCTTTCATTGCTTGTTTTCATGCTAGAGTTATCTGCCCTTTGCTGGTGTTGGCTCTTTTTAGTAAAATGTCTAAAATAACTTTAGGTTTTGCATAAGCATATAGCAAGCTGACAGATTTAATTTTTTTAACTGGTCATTAAGCTGATACAATTGATTTATCTCTTTGCTCAAGTACATTTGGGTGATATGTCTGCAAAAAATAAAAATAGACTTATAGCAAATATCCATGTGATAACATCCCGTATGATATTTTTTTATGATATTACATAGTCTTTTTAGAACTATTATATTACACGGTTATTTTTAGAAACTTGCATTTCAATTAGAAACACCGACGAAAACGAGACAAATCAGAAAGATAAAATACATACTTAGTGTATTGTATGACAAAAATATCAAACTCGGTTGTGAGAAACGGCACAGCCTCGACAATTTTTAATTCTCCAACCTCATTAGATATTTTTTTAATATAATACACTTAGTACACATTTTATATATATATACAATGTCCAAACACTTTTGATGAAAAAGATAATTTACTTGCCAAAACTGTTCAGATGTCATCTCTTTTAGTGTACATTTTTACTATCAATCTATGTACCAATTCGGATACTTAAGGATGTACCTAGTTCATACATCATAATGGTTAAGATAATATGTCTTATACTAAACTTTGTTGAATATTTTAAGGTTGCAATATGTTCATAATTCTCAATTAAGAATTTTCATCTATATTATAAAAAAAAAACAAACGGCGAAGTACTTCTAAGAAGCAAATTCTCCATTTTTCTGTTTGATTTCTGAAGTAATCTGCAGCTTATTTGGTACTGGACAATTCTTAGATTTTGTACAGCTTTTATCTGTTATTTTTTATTGGCACACATATTATAAGAAATACATGAGGGTCATCTTTAACTGAAGTGTTTCAGTTATAGCTTCGTTCAAACTCAGGTTGCAATTTTTTGAAATACCACTATCATGGTTTGACTGTGGCTGGTGACATGTTTGCAGGTATTTAACATATCTGATATATACCTATTTGATAAGTTATTTCTAGTATGGTCGTTGTATGTATGTTTTTTGGTAACAATCCTTTAACTTATTTTTAGCTCACCTGAGCACGAAGTGCTCAAGGGAGCTATTGTGATCGATCGTTGTCCGGCGTCCGTCTGTCCGTCTGTCCGTCTGTCCGTCACGGCGTCAACTTTTTCTTTAAACGACATCTCCTCCTAAACTTATCGATCAAAATCAACCAAACTTGGCAGAAATATTCCTTGGGTGGTCCCTCGTGCAAATTGCTCAAATGGAAAGGATCCGTGCCATATCACGGGAAAAGGGGCCTTAATGACAAATTTCTTGTTTTCATTCTACAAGCCACAAATATGGTCCAATCTTCATGAAACTTGGTCAGAATGTTTGTTAGGTCATGAGGATGAAGTCTATTGAAAATGAAAAGGATCCGTGCCATTTCACAGAAAAAGGCGCCTTAATGACAATTTTGTCAACAATATCTTTAAACGACATCTCCTCCTAAACTTATGGGTCAAAATCAACCAAACTTGGCAGAAATATTCCTTGGGTGGTCCCTTATGAAAATTGCTCAAATGTAAAGGATCCGTGCCATATTACGGGAAAAGGGGCCTTAATGACAAGTTTCTTGTTTTCACTCTAGAAGCCACAAATATGGTCCAATCTTCATGAAACTTGGTCAGAATGTTTGTTAGGTCATGAGGATGAAGTTAAAATGGGAAGGATCCGTGCCATTTCACAGAAAAAGGCGCCTAAATGACAATTTTGTCAACAATATCTTTAAATGACATCTCCTCCTAAACTTATGGGTTAAAATCAACCAAACTTGGCAGAAATATTCCTTGAGTGGTCCCTTATGAAAATTGCTCAAATGGAAAGGGTCCGTGCCATATCACGAGAAAAGGGGCCTTAATGACAAATTTCTTGTTTTCATTCTACAAGCCACAAATATGGTCCAATCTTCATGAAACTTGGTCAGAATGTTTGTTAGGTCATGAGGATGAAGTCTATTGAAAATGGGAAGGATCGGTGCCATTTCACAGGAAAAGGCGTCTTAATGACATTTTTTTGTTTACTCTCTAGAAGCCACAAATATGGTCCAATCATCATGAAACTTTGTTAGAATGTTTGTTAGGTCATGAGGATGAACTCATTTGAAAATGGGAAGTATACATGCCATGACACGGGAAAAGGGGCCTTAATGACAATTTTCTCTTTAGAGCTCCAAACGCCACAAATGTAGTCCAATCTTCATGAAACTTGATCAAAATGTTTGCCAGGTCACAAGAATGAACTCTGTTGAAAATGGGAAGGTTCATGCCATATCATAGGAAATGGAGTCTTAATGATAATTTACTTGAAATATCAGGTGAGCGATTTAGGGCCCTCGGGGTCCTCTTGTTCTATTAACCAACTAAGGAATTTGAAATGATATATATTATGAGGTTTTCCCAGACAGTCTTTTTTGTGTGATCGGTCACATATATATTTCTGGTGGGACATCATCTTTCTGCCGTGTGTAAAGATACGCGATATCTTACTCCTTGATATCAAAATTTGAGCTCTTGGTGGTTTTACCCAATTTAAAATGAGACGAAGGGAAGTTCTCCATCCCTTCAACAAAGAGCAAGTGATTAAGAATGGTTTTGAACGGAATGAGTGTCATGTGTACGATTTTGTTATCTGTATACCAGTCTTGGCCTATACGCTGTATCAGTTTCTTTGTTTGATAGTAATAAAGAGCTTAAATAAAGACGTTGATCCTATGTCAGCATTAAATTTCGTGACGTCATAAATTTACCAAGCTAAATCGACATAAACAAAAGTGACGATGCATTGCATAGCGCAATTTTCTGGCACATTAGATGGTTTGCAGCTAGTTTCAAAGCATTCCCATGAATTATCTTGCAACCACTCGTCTTTATTTCTATGCAATAATAGCGTCAATTCAGGTTTTTTTCGAGCATTTACATTTGCAGAGATCCTCAAAAATGCTTCGCGCCCAGGAGTTAAACCATTGTTCGGGTCTCGGCAAATTTTAAAGCCCTGAAAAATGTGAATTAACCCTAAAGTTAATTTGAGGCAATCAAGCATCAAAGCAGGCGGTATTATTTGTATGCAACAACAATTGTACTTTACTTTTTCTCTCTTTCCATGAACAAATTATGGGAAGTTTTAAACTAAAATGACGATGTCCGTAGTGGTTTATGTAACACTAATTTCCATGAATCAGTCGATCGATCGATACAGGGTATTCATAGCCATCTTGTTTACATTTTTTTCAAGTGTATTTGTTTTGTTGTTATTTTTTTTCGATCTCATTTTAAAGAACAATTGATCAATTCGATGGAAAATTCCATTCCGATTTTATTATATATCAAATAATATTTATCGTCAAAGCAAATTGAATAATAAAGATATTATCTTTTCTTCGTCTTGGTAGTGTTGGGCAATCGGTTTCTAATCATAATCAATTATTGGTTTTTAATCGAAAGGGCACAAACAACTAATGATCGATACTAGATCTACGATCGGTTTCTTAGAAATCAATACAATCATCAATTACTGTACACAATGGAATAACAAGGTGTGTATTTCAACGTATTATCTTTCTTGTTTTGAATAGATAATGAAAAATAATTGTATGTGTTGTATTCCTTAGGGTTTCTAGAATGGACCCACATTTTACTGAACACCGATTTTTAAGTAAAGGTCCATTCCCAGGGTTTCGTTTAAAATAAATTAGTAGTGTGTTACCAGAAAATTAGAAGGAACCCAGACTTAATAAGTGACAATTATCTTTTAAAAAAATAAATGGCTGCAGTTTTTACATTAATAGCCGATTTCTCGATTATAAATTCTTAATCGATTGTTGTCATCGGAAGCCCAAACCAACTGACTATCGATTATATCGATTAATCAGCCCATAACTACATCTTCGTTGAGTTTGCTACGTTAGCATACAAGATTATCGTTATATAAAGAATACGTTTTTAACCCTTTCTCTTTTCGAATATTTATTTGATTCGTCATTCAGAAAAAAATCAGTCCAATTCACGTTACTTTCACGTTCTGCTGCCTTGCCAAGATACTAAATGTACATGTAAATGTACATTTTTTACTGCTCCAAATTCAAACAATTTGCAGTCCTAGTCCCAATTCCTAGTAGACTAAAATTGGAAAAAGACGGCAAAACATTGAACGAAACATCGCGAGAAGGGGAGAAATTGCATGACCTAAGCAATTTCTCCTATGTTCGCAATATTTCCCACTTGATTATCTCTACTGCATTAGACATCCACTTTACAAGTCGAATAAGGTTCTGTTGTGTTTTGTAACATTATTGTCTGTCTCATTGTCATTTGGACTTTTTTTCCTGGATAACATATTATTTCTAAATTATAGTTTCGTTCATTAATCTTTTGACCTTTTCAAGGAACTAACAATCGCTCTAACATTATTGGATAAAAACAGTCGCTCGAAAGAACCAATGATAGAAGTTGAAATATTTTTACAACCTACGTTTAGTTCCTGCATAGCAGGAGGTACATCAAGAACCATAGAAATCTGCTGACGAACTTGTTTACATCATCCCTTTTCTGTTTATTGTGAAATACAGTGTGATATTAATTAATTATAGAATATAACCGCTTACGTACGCATCTGTGTGTGTGTCATCATTGGGTACGTCCATCTGAGAATTCGTGTCGCGTTTTAAAGAAATATCCATCTGACTATGAGGATTGTAGCGTAAATCTAAAGAGTGTTTCGAATCAAATTTCATAATTCAAGAATCGCGGATCACGCCGCCTCTAGATCTCAACAATGTCGACCAATTCAAATATCAAAGCTATCAAAAAGTGACTTTCATATGACTAGTCACAATTTTACTGTTCATTACAATTTGATAGCCTAAAACATAAGATAAAATGAAGTGACAAAATTTATATGCCATGTGCTTGTACTGTGTACACTGATGGCAAATCTTATTGATATATACTCAGCAAAAAAAGAAAGTATCCACTTTTATTTTGTCATTATCTTTTAAATCTTTATGATTGAATGATCAATTAATGCACCAATGTGTTTCCAGTGATTCGTTTTCTCAGGAACATTTTTTTTTTCAATCAAACAACATGTCATTTTTGGTGTTTCTTTAAAGAAATATTGAAATCTTTTTTTCTACGTTGACGTACGTCACGTGTTCCATCTTAAGTTTATTCTCAAATAAATTTAACCTCTAAAGATCTGTGTTTAATAAATTTAAAAAAAAAATAGTTGTGTTCCGTACAACACAGTCTTGTAATGTTATATATTAACGAGGTTATACATTAGAACGTGTTCTACCTTCAAATACGATCACAATGGTAAATTCTACATAACTTATCTCTTGCCACCCCTTACCTTAGTATTCGATTAAATCCCTCAGCGATATAAATCAGATAAGGGTTAATTTTGTAAAGTCTAAATGCAGTATTCGTTGAATTTATTTTCATCGACGTCATTTTTCGTTGTAACGTTAATTGTTTTGACGTCATGTAGCCCACGTGCTAAATTACACACTTTCAGTAAAATTCTCCAAATGTCAATACTAAACTTACTATTAACTAGGAAATTTAACACAAAGGAAAAGGGTTCTGAACTATCTTACACCTGCACAGGTTATAAATAGAGGATATTGAATGAGTGGTCATTGAATACCGATTTTTGGTGGACGTTTACGTTCACAAGTGTTATACTACGTGGGAACAATCCAGTCGGATTTTAATAGCTTTTTAAAAACGAAGCGCCCTCTATCGTTCAATTCCCACTTTTCCCAAGACTTGTATCTGTCAGACAACTGTGCATTTTGCAAATGGCATTATACAAGAATTCTACAAAGTTTGTAGATCATTCGAAAACGCCCTTCAAATGAAAGATCAGGTCCCAAAGCTTGACCACGTGTACTCAACTTTTGCGTAAGAATTAAAGTCAATGACAAGGCGGTAGTTTGCCTATTGGGGTTTTTCCGTGGTCTAAGGGAGATAAAATCTACATGTAAATGTCTGAACTGGTGGCCTGGTTTATGGGAGACAACATGTAGCAAATTCTCTTTCCTTCGACCTAATTCATAGCATGGGACAAATAGAAGCAGACGGTATATTTGCATTGTACTATACCCTTAGTCCTTTCACCGTCTATAGTAGATTAATAACCAAAAGTGCGGTCGTTAGAGAAGATGCAAAAATGCAGGTTGGGTATGATTTTTTAGACACCATTTGGAACAATTTTCGAATTGTTGAGTTAAAGATTCGTATTCCTACTTAGAATGTCTAATATTCATAAGAAATCTTCACGGAAAATATGAGCCTTACAATTCAACTTTATGCAACAAGCGGCAGTTAGATTCAGAATCTTCCAATGAATAAGCTTTTGTTACGATATCTTAGTGACCTCATGCTGACATGTCTCTGTCTGTCACTCATGCAATAGAAGTTAGAGCGAGTTCGAACTTATGCGTTATAATACGTATATAGAATTTGAATGATCGATGTTAACTTTGAAACTGCAGCTGTATTTGCGAGAGATGATATGTCCATTAGTCAGTGGTGTTTGGTACTTTTTGTGGATGTGTACCTTTAAGTTACTAATTAGTCATTAACCTTTTTCATGCTGAATATGGAATATAACTGCTTTGACAGGAGGTGCCGGTCGTATTTGGACTGCACATATGTATATACCAACTATTTTTCATTTCTAAATTAGAAATGTTCAAAAATTGTATTCGTAAATTAAAACTTACTTCAATTAGTGAAAAAGTACCTTCAGTACGTTGATTTTCATGCAATTTTAGCAAAGTTTTTATCCAGCTTGACAAGGGTTACCACAAAAATTAGCAGATTCATTTGAAAAATGGTAGCGATTAGGCACTAGGAAAAACAGAAAGTGTTTGCTCTTTTCTAAAAAGTACAAATTCTGGCGACAACTTTTACTTAAGCATTTTTGCTGGTATCCACTTGTTGACGTTGTTCTTAACGTTTTGACTTATCCAATACAACACTTCAAAGAGTTTATCGGAATTTTACTAATGTCACGGTGAAACTAAATCGATCCAAAAGATGTGATAAGATTAATTATGCATAATAATAGAGTGTTGAGTTGTTTCACAGTATCGTTCTCGTTTTGGGCTCTCGAACTGTGTTGATGTCTTTACAGATATTGCATCATGAGCAAAAGAATACAAAAATAAAGTCTGTAAAATATTTATGAAATTCCTTATTTTTTAATGAATTTTCACGTTCTCATTACTTTTATTTTCAGTTAGTGAATATGCTTTGGTGTCAGGCGTCTGTTCTCTATATTTATTTCAAACGGCCGCTAATAATAATGAAACAATATAAAATTTACAAAAAAATACCATAATGATATGCTATTTAAGATAATTTTGAGACTCCGAATTACGAATACCAATAAGGTATACATAATCATGTATCGGGAAACGTCACTGTGACATCAAGGAGTGAAACAATTAGAAAACCAAAAAAAGTTAAGATGATTACGCCTCGCATACATATGAAGTAGTTTTCGTTTGAAAAATATGTATGAAAAAATACTTGGAGCATACTGTGATTCGTTTATTTGTAAAAATATCAGGAAGCGTTTATAACCCAAATTATATATGTGACCCGCAATTCAAAAAAGGATAATCTGGGTATTGATTAAAATTCGTATTATGAGCCGTAAACATAGGTTAACGAAATAAGTAGAAATCCTGTAAAGTTTGTATTAACATTGAAACTAGTGGAACTTTGGTCCAAACATTTTATATTTATCATACATTTACATGTATAGTTACCCCTTTCGTCTCGTTCTTTTCACTATAATGCCATCAGAAACGTCCACCTTCAGTACTATCAGTGCTTTGATTTTCTCTCCCAGCGACGTAGGTCATATTATAAAACAAAAATATGTTCAAGATTTTGGTCTTGTTAAAATGGATATAATCTCATTTTTAAAGTAATGAGTATCCATTAATATATATTTGAAATTATGGTCCCCGCAGAGATCTAGGTCACTGCATTTTGCTAGATATACGCGAAGTAGGACAACTAGAATATTTTAAATAAATAGCTTACACTTACTAAGGATAGAAGAAAACGATTGACAAAACCTAGGTGACTCTTGAATATTCAAAAAATGACGTTCTCAATATCTCTACAACAGAATTAACGGGTATACAGCAAGTCATAACTGTGACTTAAAACCAACTGTCTTACAATCATACAGTTGCTAGATAGGTATGTCAAATTATTCAATTCTTGTAAAAGGTGTTTAAAACCTTATCTTGAAAGTAACAAAACCATAAACAACGATACGGACCTATGAACGCGAAATGTTACTTTCTTCTCAAACTGTCCTGAAATTCGAACGCGTCAACATCCTGTTATCCCTAAACGTTGAAGAATCCATTTGGATTTTGAGAACAAATATAGGCTCTTATAATACCAGTTTGTACTAAATAGTTAAAAGAACATGCGTCATTATGTTGAAAACCTTAGCAATTCCAACATAGATTAAAATAAAAGAAAAGAAACGCAAAATGAACCACAGTCAATACCATTTCGTTTTTTTCCCTTCTTATGATAACGCAAAACTGTCGTAAATCATTTTTTGAAAATTTTGAAGGAGTTATAAAAAATGTATGATTTGTATGGTGTAGAATATACTTGTGAATTGTTATTACATTAATAAGAGGTTAGTTCATTAGTTCATTCTACTACATGTAGGTGATTAATAATCAGAGCTAATGAAGAATGTTTATTTCAAAAATAAAATAGGACTAACGACAGTTTTGCATCTGAAAACGTACAAATATTTTATGATGTGTTCATACGACAGTTTTGTCATTCAAATAACTTAAGACTTCTACATTGAAATAACGCAAAACTATTGTTCAAACTCAAGTCTGTTTCACCTTTAGTTCCATTTTCTAGCCTAACGCAAGAAAACTAATTGTTGAAATGTAATAAGAGAAAAAAAGACTGGTAAACAGTGTTTAAATTGAATTTTAACAGATATTCAATAATTCTGAATCAAAAACCATTAAAAAGTCAAATATTATGTGTTTCAACTTTGCCCAATTTCAGGAATTTGATGATCTAGTGTTTTTAATATCACTATCAACATTATGGAAGTTTATAATTAGGTGGCTGGTATACCCACCCATGGTTCCATTTTGTTTCTCACGCCAGTACAACTACAACTGTTCAGAGCTACCAGCTGCACATCCCACATAGCTGTACTACTTATTGTTTGCCTATTGGCGGGAAACAGAGAATAATATATGTGTCTTAAAATATCAAGGTTATCTGGTCGAGGTTGGGAAAATTTATCATGACCAGGCTGTGCCGACTCATGATAATTTCTCGCAGCCGAGACCAGATGACATTAATATATTAAGATACTTCTTTGTTATATACTTTGTCATTCTATTTATTATGTAATCATTTCAGCACTTAATTTCAATAGTTGTATTTAACCACACTGCCCATTTCAAAAAATTCAAGCAAACCTGACCAACTTGCTTTAGGTATTTTGATTTACCAATTAATGTTGGTTTGTCAGGGCAAGTCTTAGTTTGTTTTGATACCTTGAAACAGTTTTTACTCCAAAACTATTAGACCAGTTTCAACAAAACTTGAATGTCACTTTTGTGAATTCTCAAAACTTGCCTGTGAAATTTTTGTGGAAAGTGTAACAGTGCGAATTTTCAATTTGAAATCTATAAACATCTTCCTTCAAACAACTGACCAATTTAATATTTTCATTGGAGCAATACAGGCTATCTTTTACGTCTTGTTTACTTTGAGCTGATCGCAGTTACCACAGTTGGTAAAGAGATCTAAGCTCTGTCAAAACTTGGGTTTTGAGTCATGTCTTGGTAAACTTTAATCCAACAATTGACGGAAGTCAATGCCCTTTTTTACTCCATAACACTGGGGTAATGATATGCCATGGTGGGAAACTCATCTTGTGGTTCATATGAAATCATTAAATGGTGTACTTCAACTGCTTAGCTGAGGTGTGGAACATCAGAAAGCTATTTAGCGAAGTTGACCACTCGGTTGGAAACACTGTTGAACAAGTAGTAAAAACCTGTGAAAACCAAGATTTGATCTAATGTGACATTGATCCTTCGATGAATACTGTGAATTATGCTCATTCAATTTAACATCTCTTAGATAAAAACTAATGCCCATTTAATTACAAAATGACCTTAGGTTCAAAAGATATTTGACCCTTTACTGTGACTGAATTCAGATAGAAAAGAATCAAATTCTGTTGACGTGCATTTGTAAATATTAACATTTGTGTGATATATGATATTCTCTCATTTTACTAAGATCATATAAATATGAATGCAATAAGAATTTCTTGAAATATCGAAAACTGAAGAATCAACAAAGATACTAATAGAGAATCCGACAAAACATCTTTCTTAAACAAAAGATGTTTGTAAAACATTTATGCCCCCATAAGAGCAAGTCAATGGCATATCTTTGTCAATAAACAAATGACAATATTCCTGAAAGAATGATAAATAGAGTTATTGTGCACTGCATTTCTACTGAATCAGATCTGTCCACCTGTGAAGTTTCATGATTCTAGCTTATATACTGTTTGATATATGCTCCGAAAAAAAAAACGGTCTGCGGACAGATCGATGGACGGACCGTCAACCGATAAGTACAAAGCAATATACCCCTCTACTTCGAAGAGGGGTGGGGGGAGTTAAAAAGATTTCGTGAAGAGGTAAAAAAATTGTTTCGATGAACCCATAAGGATTATTGCTAATTTGATGAGGATTTCTTTTCGAATCTGAAAAAAGATGGGTAAAAACATCTGAGGATATTTCCTAGGTGGTAAGCACTTAAAGAATTCTACAAGAGACAAAAAAACCCTTCCCAGGAAATTTAAGAAATTGAATACAGGGGACAAGGACCTTTCCCGGGTACTAGATTAATCAAGAGGTTCAAGGGGCCTGGGGCTCTCTACTGACTATGTGATTAGGTAATCAGATGCCATTTGAAATTAATTTTAAGAAGCCATCTTTCAAAAGTTGGCCAAGTTAAAAAAGGGCATACCAATCAAATTTTCAAAACAACCCTTTTGCAGTAAGACCTAATGGACCTGAGAATTGTTTTAACAGAATGCTCCTCATACTTGAAAAATCATTCAATGCAATGCAATTCAATATTTCTAGGATATTTTAGATTTTTAGCTCACCTGAGCACAACGTGCTCATGTGAGCTATTGTGATCACCTTTTGTCCGGCGTCCGTGCGTCGTCCGTCGTGCGTTTTCCGTCGTCCGTCAACAATTTCTTTAAATGACATCTCCTCCTAAACTACTTGACCAATTTTAACCAAACTTGGCAGAAATGTTCCTTGGATGATCCCCTTTCAGAATTGCTAAAGGAATTGAAATCGGTGAAAAACTCTGGTTGCTATGGCAACCAAAGTTAAAAATTCAAGAAAATCTCTAAAATTCTTCTTCTTCTGAACAAGCAGCCCTACAGCCTTAAGATTTGGCATGGGTGATCGGCTCATAGACCTTAATAAAAACTGCTAAAATCATATCTGCTGGGCCACCAGGTGCGGAGCACCAGGGGGGGGTAGTACTTTTGTGAAAATTTTGTTATCTTTAACCTTCTTCTTCTTCTGAACCACAAGCCCTACAGACTTGAAAATTGGCATCAATGATCAGCTCATATACCTTAATAAAAATAGCTAAAATCATGAATGTAATGCCACCAGGTGCGGAGCACCAGGGGGGAGGGGGTAGTACTTTTGTGAAAATTTTGTAACTTTAACCTTTATTTTCTAATGAACCAGGAGCCCTACAGACTTCAATATTGGCATTGATGATAAGCATATGAATCTTAAATAAAACAGCTAAAATCATGAATGTAGGGCCACCAGATGCGGAGCATTAGGGGGGAGGGGGTAGTACTTTGGACCAATTTTGAAATCTTTAACCTTATTCTTCTCCAGCATCAGGAACCCTACAGACTTGAAAATTGTCATGGGTGATCAATATATTGACATTAATAAAAATAGCTAAAATCATGACTGTAGGGTCACCAGGTGCTGAGTGTCTTGGGGAGGGGGTAGTACTTTGGATCATTTTTGAAATCTTTAAACTTCTTCAAATGAACCAGGAGTCCTACAGACTTGAAAATTGATGTGGATGATCAGCATTTGGACATTAAATGAATTAGCTAAAATCATGACTGTAGACTCACCAGATGCAGAGCATCTTGGGAGAGGGGGAGTGCTTTGTTGAGAATTTTGAATCCCTACAGCCTTTATATTTGACATGGATTGATCAACTCATAAAAAAACTTTAAAAGTCTCAGACTCAGCCTGTATATCTGGCATAGATTAGCTGATCACAGACCTTTAATGAAAAAAGCTTAAAAAGATAATGACCAGGGGAGGAGCAGAGGGGGGGAATATTTCAAATGTTATCTGATTGAATAAGTGAAAATCTCTTTTACTGTGGTTGCATGGACATACCTAGGTAATGAAGCTTTTTTTTCAGGTGAGCGACCCAGGGCCAACGGCCCTCTTGTTTTCATATATTATGCGCAAAGAAAGTACTTGGTGGAATGACGTTGCCATGTCAACTCTTGAAGAATCCACAATATAAGGTTCGGAACCGATATATTTTTGGCAGTTTCCTGCTGTTTTTTGAAACTCTCTGTATAGTACAGAAATCTTACCTCGGAATAAGTAGCTTTTTTTAGACAAAATGAAATATGTACATGTAACTTCCAAACTAGAAGACTCTACAGACTTAGACTACACAGACTGGATAAAAATGTTTTTAGATTTCACCATCGTAGGAACTTAGAGTGCGATTTAAACTATTTCCGTTTGGTCTATTAGGAATGTTCACACTAAAAACGGATTACCAGTGAAAAAGGTAAGTCTCACTGTGATTAATTGGATGTATAACTGGTACATTGTAGAAACTGGTTACAAATTAATGTAAATGCGAAAAAAAGTAGTGCGATAGTGCGATAATAAGTTTAACGCTTTCTTAAATTATTGATCTATCATCAAATTCAACAAACATCTGATTCGTTTCAGGCCAACCCGTGTAGGACCCCGGCCAGGCCAGCTATTCTCAGGAGTCACGACAATAAGGTACTCGGCCAAGGACAACAGTGCAAATGTTGCAACCTGTTACTTCACCGTCACGGTGACAGGTCAGTACAATTATAAACACCGTGAAATTGACATGATGGATGATTTTGGAAAGAAATAAAATGCGTTTGGTGAGCGACTTTTGTACGATTTTCAAAGGAGGTAAAACATATTCGCTAATTTCGCCCAATTGGGCAAAATAAGCTTCATAGTTTATTTCACAATAAGACAATAATTGTCCATGATGTACAATAATTAACATGATATACAAAATGCATATTTAAATATAATTGTCAATGGTTCCTGGAAAATGGCGGCGAGTAAATTAACAAAATGAAAGTTGGAGAAAAGCGAAATAAGTTCACTTTAGTTCACTTTAGTAATTTCATTATTCGGGGAAAGTTGACAGGGGGAAATGCAATCTCTCGTTGCAAGAGATTTCCTTTCACCCGCCAATTTCCTATGTTTTTATTGAAAGCCAAAATTGTATAACATAGCATTCAGTATGCAAGATACAATACAATACAATACAATCCAAATACAATACAATGCAAAAACTAATAAAAATAATAATAATAGACACTGCATAATGTAAATAGATTACACATATCATTCGAAAAAACAATGCATGCAATAGCGTGGCACTAATATGTATAGCTTAAAGTGGTGAATTAAGATTAATTGATTGTATATCTTGTTACATGTACATGTATATACATGTATTAACCATATTGCATAATGGGAAAGTTAATACAATAAAAGTTCATGATGTAATCGCAGTAACTATTTGTAAATGGTTTCTTTTCTTTTCAGAAAGCTTTTGTGTACGTATGCTGCTAATCCTTTGATTATTTGCGGATTAGTACTTTTAAACAAATCTACGAATTTATGTTTAGTCGGTTGATCCCAAAAGTATTTGAAAATATATTTTTGCCTAAATTCTAGATAAATGGGGACATTGTAGAACAAAATGGAATTCATCTTCTAAAACTTTGCATATACATATAAGCAATATGTTTTACCTCCCTTTAATAAAGTATAATAAATAATGTTATAGGCCTATACATTTCAGATTATTCTGTCCTCACTGACAAATCAGGCTCTCAATTTTTTGACCGATTTAATTGAAATGTTGATTATTTTGAACGATTTCAAAGCAGTTGATTTTTTTAATAATTTCAAACTGTTTTGGAGTAAGTGTTTGAAATGGTTGTTTTAATAGTGGAGCAAGGGGTTTTAAACAATTATGACTGAGATGAGTGCCAATTTTACGATGTGATTGACTGTAATGCAATATGTATACATATTATCCAAAGTGAAAAAAACTTTGAAACAGCAACTAGCTTTCAAAAATTTATATCTTTTGGTATCTTAAACAGAGGAAATGGTGTAGTCGGACTATGTTGGAAAGTAGGAAATGTAAGGGAACGTATAAAATTCAATTCACTATAACAAAGAAATAGAGGATAATCGTTTGTTTCAGTGTAAGATCTATTTATATTCATTGGGTGAACAACAAAAGCTATGTTTAACGAGTGGCGGGGTCATGAGTGAAAATATAGCTTTTGTTGTTCACAAAATGAAATATTAATCGATCTTTCTTCAAAAACAAACGATTATTCTATTTCTTTATTGCAAAAATGAGACAAAATGTGAAATTTCTTGGACATATTTTCGTAAAGCGCGTCATTTTGCGCGTGATTGCTATGCAACGCTCATTGTGACGTCACTTATTCCGCCCCGCATAGATGACGTCAGATAGGATGAAATGCACAAAAGCAGGGTAAAAGTTTTTGATAATTTCACTGCTTTTGCTGCGAGATTATTAAGTGATAATCTACCGTTAATTATTGATAAACTATCGAAAGCATTAAAGAAGCTTATTTATTGTTGTGTAAATAGCACAAGATATATGAACAAACTTTACCTAACTCCAGATTGAACGTCCACAAATATACGCTCTTTTGATAACCTAACCATTTATGATTTGATTGCAACTTTTTTTCTTGAAACCTGTCAAAGCTATCTACCTTTTCAAGACAGATCTTTTGATTGTTTGGTTCAAAGATTCCTTCCGTAGCAGCGCCCACTTAGTAATATTGAAGCTATTTTCAACATTAAGTGGTTTAATTTTACAGACTACCGAGACTGCAACTGACCATGTGTTTTAGTCTTTGTTCGTTATTGTGCAGACAAAAACCCGACATCGAGTCCTACAGTAAACAACATCGTGAAATTAACAAGATGGGTAATTTTCTGTAAATGTGTATTCATGGACCAATCAGAGACTTTAAAATCCACATCAGCTAATAAAATTGTAGAATAATTTGATCGATTTGGATAGAATATTGATCGTCTTGAACGATTTCGCGATGTTTTCTAATTATTTTGGAGCGATTTTGGTCGATTTGGGTGAGTGTTTTGAATGAATGAACGGAGCGCTGAGGGAGCGATTGGGAATGTTTTTTTATCGGAATGACAGCCAATTCCACGATGTTACTAGATGTAAATTTGTCGTTGGCTATATCAAACGATCGATAATAACCATTAGCACACTAATGATGAAAAAAGTCTGGTTGACATGAGAAGTCTTTTAAAACGCTCAATTTGGCGTTTTGTAAGTAAAATTTTCAAAGGAATTTGACGGTTTGAAAGTCCATTTGATAAGCGCCGATTACATTATAATGTTATCGTCTAACATGCAGTTTATCTCTATGATCTCTTACTCTCAAACAATATAATGTGAATAGGTTACGAAAGATCCCTGTGAACTTTTCTTGACGGTGTTGTCAAGCGACACGTATCTGTTTAAGGTAGTGGATCCGTAATAGTTCCGCGACGCTTTCGGAGTAATGACCTTTAACAGTGTTAACCGAGGTTTCCTAATGATTTTCATTAATTTGTAAACAGATAATTTCTACTTTTTCAGATATTTTGATTTAAAGTAGGGGATATTGAAAACGAATGCTCAATAATATGGTCACTCAATCATTCGAGCAGGATACTGGACTGTGTATTGATTTGTATGAACCTTTTGTCTTCAAATATTTTTGAATTCCCAGTAATAACCTGTCCGCAATTATACCCACAATCTAATGGATACAAATGGTGTCACCCCAGTTGGCAAATGCGATATGGAGGTTCCTGTCTGTTTGGATGCTATGCTGGGTTCACACTTATCGGGACCACTAGGGCTAGATGTTTGGAGTCTGGTCAATGGGACAACTCACAGCCTGTTTGTCAAAGTATGTATTGCTCTATCTTACTTTAGCAACGGTATTAAAAGTTGGATTCCATAACAATTTTTTTCGTCCCCTCGTATTTCGTTGATTCATAATTCCATATTTTCGGGCGATAAGCCGTGGGTTATCTGTTCAAAAATTTGGAATTTCCACGAATACGGCTCATACGCCGATGCAGCCTAAACAACTATTTTGTTTATCTAAATGGACCTTTTATATGACAAAAAATGTTTTTATGGAGTTTTATCTTTGGAAGGTAAGGGTAAATAATGATCGTGATATTGTGATTTAACACATATATTGTAAATAACATTCATTCAAAAAAGGTGGGAAAACGTAAATCAATCATTTGCTTCTGACTTGTTTATTATTATAGGGGCGAAATATGACAATTGAGAAATTGTAAAGCCTTAAAGTCACACAACTTATAAAGATTAAAGCGATACAAATATCATAATAAGGCCGTTGTATAAGCTAGTGCGGCTTATCAGTTGATTTTTATTTCCTAAATGGTGAAAGACAACTGCGGTCTATACGCCGGTTGGGCTTATTGTCTGGAAAATGCGGTATGCATAAACGCCCAGATGCGCCGGCGATGAGTCGGCGATCCCTCATTGGGAAATCGGTGATAAATCGGCGATTGAGATCGGCGACGCATTGGTGACTTAATCTTAAAGATAACAACGTCGACGCCTGATTCTAGATTCATGATTTTATTCAGAAATGATATTAGGCCTTCGGCCCACAATATAAACACATTACAAAATAATGTGAGTTACATACATATATAATATTGAATCGAGATAGATTTCTGGAAGTCGTTCGTGCATCGACGACTACTGATATGGAGATATCGCAAACGTTCACCGGTATTTTTTGTCTTTTACTGACTTTTTACTCCCGATGAAAATCGGTGACTAGTTAGATGGATAGATAGATAGATTTTATTCGGTAATAGATGTTGTCAATACATGATAAAATGTAACAATACATTACAAATCAGTATATATCACAGTATGTTGCATAAATGATGTCTGCCACCGCCAAACCTGGGTTAACGCAAAATGGAGATCTTGGTCTCCTATTTCCATTGTGGACCCATGCTTGGATGTTGCTGACGTAGAGAGGCATAATGCTGAATAAGACTAAAATATCATAAATAAACTGAGCGTTGCTTAAAAGATTGCAACATATCACAGAATAGAAGATATAGAGGATAATCGTTTATTTCAGAGTAAGATCGATTTATATTTGATTGAGTGAACATCAAAAGCTATATTTTCACGTGTGGCAGAGCCACGAGTGAAAATATAGATTTTGTTGTTCACGGAATGAAATATTTATCGATCTTACTCGAAAACAAACGATTATTCTATTTCTTTAATGCAAAAATGAGACAAAATGTGAAACTGCTAGGACGTATTTTCGTAAAGCGCGTCATTTTGCACGTGATTGCTATGCAACGTTCTTTGTGACGTCACTTATTTCACCCCGCATAGATGACGTCAGATAGGATGAAATGCACAAAAGCAGGGTATAAGTTTTTGATAATTTCACTGCTTTTTGCGGTGAGATTATCAAGTGATAATCTACCGTTACTTCTCGATAAACCACCGAAAAGCATTAAAGAATGTACAAATAGTTGCCGACGACACTCCGGCAAATCGGTGCCTAGTCCAAGACATCACGAAATGTTCATGCCACTTCGTCATGTCGCTGGTTTTATGTGACTACAAAATATAAACTTTGTTTTGTCTTCGCCGATGCCCGACCGTAAGCTATTTATTATAAATCAGCCGAATAAAAGTATCAATCGCCGACCCGTCAACATCTCCGATAATTATGTTACTTTAGCGTAAGAATATCCAATAAAAGATTTGCATTCTGAACAGCTAGAATAATGATATCATGCCTCAATGAAAATAAGTTGGAGTCCGCGCGCACAAAGTAATCTCAAAGGAAAGCAAGACTGATATACCTGTCCCACCTACGCTTCCCTCCGTTAGAATAGGACAGGTTCACCAGTAAAAACGGAACCTTTGAAATTATGATTAAATCTGTACTTTATAGCTTTGTGATTTCATCTTGAAAAAATGAAGATAGCATATTTTTTTCAATTCATGGAGGCACTTACTAAAAACCTAATAACACAAGTATTTAAATTCCCTTGGTGTTTAACATGTGTTTGCGTTTGTGTTTGCGGTAAGCAAATCCCGGCAACGGTAGGGCCAAAACCAATGATCTTCAGATCACGAATCGCGCCGATACAGTACATATACCCACGCAGTCAAATGATTTAAACCGGTTCGGTCTTAAAAGTCCTTTCGAAATATTTACGTTTGGTCACAATATTTCCATAGAGAAAAGATGTCCCAACCTGACACCTCAAGCCAACATTAAGGACATTACATGCACCGACTCGACCTATTACAGAAGCATATGCTCTTATGACTGTGTTGAGGGCTACGGTATACGACAGGGCACCAGCAAGGTCCGTGTATGTAATGCCCAGGGTCTCTGGAATGCACGGGAACCAGTATGTGTGGGTAAGAAATGTACTTGTTATTTCACGCTTTTTTTCAAAAGAATATGTATTAATCTTACATAATCTAAATCAAGTAAACAAAGCCTTCTTTTACATTCTTACCAGGCGTTAGTATCGCCCTTAATAATGGAATTACAAAGCACACAGCGTAGGCTAAGATCAGACTGCATGTCAGTGCAGTCTGATCTTAGTCTACCCAGCCATATAAAGTCTTGCGTACTCCAGGGATATGCCATGAACAGCACGAGAATTGTTGGTTTGATCGGGTTTTTACGCCGCTTACAACAATTTGCCAGTTATGTTGCAGCGGCTGGAGCACCTTAAAGTGGATTCCTGGTATTTCTCACACCAGTACCACCATCACATCCTTTTCTAGCCTCATGCTAGCTGATATCGCACATAGGTTTACGATGTATCTACCCAATTGTGAGAGACAAATAGTCGGAAAGGACGAGTACAGCCGTCGGGGATCGAACCTGGGACCTCTAGACTTACTGTCAGACGCGAGAACAGCACGAGAAATCGATAAATAATTAGTGATGTAGTGATGGATGAGGTCGCGTGCAAATATACGTTTTCGAAAGACTAAACTGTCGTAAACAAGAAAGTATTAAACTGTGTATTTGAATAAATACCTGTTTTCGACGATATTAAGTGATGATTAATATGTGTGGATTTGCAAGATTGAAGTTACATAAAATATGTATAAGTTAATTCGGTGTACAGACCACGGATTTAGCAAAGTCAACTTTTTCCCAGAAAGAACGTTGCATATTGTCGGCCACTTTATGTAATGTAACGTAGAATAATGAATTCGAAGCCTAAAACTATCACATTTTCAAAAAGCCTGTTCCAAATAGAATAGTCTAAACAATTAAAAAAATACACACACTCACACACACAAAAAAAACCCACGGGCATTTGTTTCGACATTTCGAACTACTGTGCGTTTTGTATTCTTGATTTCAACCATCACGCCGATAGATTAGCAATCCACTTTATTTTAGCACGTTGAATTCTTCTAAATCAGCGTTTTATTATCCCCCGCCGTTTTCGACGAAGGGGATATAGTAATGCTCTCCGTCCGTCATTCCGTCCTTCCGTCATTCCGTCCTTCCGTCATTCCGTCCTTCCGTCATTCCGTCCTTCCGTCATTCCGTCACTAATCTTGTCCGGAGCATATCTCCTAAAGTATAATAGCTATCAACTTGAAACTTTATGGGTGGATAGATCTCATGCAGGAGAAGTGCAGTGCACAAGAACTACAACTCTGGCTTGCATAATTTTTGAGTTACTGCCCTTTGTTATTTTTAAGACTTAGATTTTGTCCGGAGCATATCTCCTTAAGTATAATAGCTATCAACTTGAAACTTTATGGGTGGATAGATCTCATGCAGGAGAAGTGCAGTGCACAAGAACTACAACTCTTGCTTGCATAATTTTGGAGTTATTGCCCTTTGTTATTTTTAAGACTTAGATTTTGTCCGGAGCATATCTCCTAAAGTATAATAGCTATCAACTTGAAACTTTATGGGTGGATAGATCTCATGGAGGAGAAGTGCAGTGCACAAGAACTACAACTCTTGCTTGTATATTTTTGGAGTTATTGCCCTTTGTTATTTTTAAGACTTAGATTTTGTCCGGAGCATATCTCCTTAAGTATAATAGCTATCAACTTGAAACTTTATGGGTGGATAGATCTCATGGAGGAGAAGTGCAGTGCACAAGAACTACAACTCTGGCTTGCATAGTTTTGGAGTTATTGCCCTTTGTTATTTTTAAGACTTAGATTTTGTCCGGAGCATATCTCCTTAAGTATAATAGCTATCAACTTGAAACTTTATGGGTGGATAGATCTCATGGAAGAGAAGTGCAGTGCACAAGAACTACAACTCTTGCTTGCATAATTTTGGAGTTATTGCCCTTTGTTATTTTTAAGACTTAGATTTTGTCCGGAGCATATCTCCTAAAGTATAATAGCTATCAATTTGAAACTTTATGGGTGGATAGATCTCATGGAGGAGAAGTGCAGTGCACAAGAACTACAACTCTTGCTTGCATAATTTTTGAGTTATTGCCCTTTGTTATTTTTAAGACTTAGATTTTGTCCGGAGCATATCTCCTAAAGTATAATAGCTATCAATTTGAAACTTTATGGGTGGATAGATCTCATGCAGGAGAAGTGCAGTGCATAAGAACTACAACTCTTGCTTGCATAATTTTTGAGTTATTGCCCTTTGTTATTTTTAAGACTTAGATTTTGTCCGGAGCATATCTCCTAAATTATTAAAGCTATCAACTTGAAACTTTATGGGTGGATAGATCTCATGCAGGAGAAGTGCAGTGCACAAGAACTACAACTCTGGCTTGCATAATTTTGGAGTTACTGCCCTTTGTTATTTTAAAGACTTAGATTTTGTAGGGGCTAAATTTCTTAAAGTAGAACCCTTAATCTATTAGGCTTCAGTTTACTATCAAGCTTTCTCGGCGGGGGATGGCCATGTCCGACATGGGTCTTGTTCATCTTATATCTTCCCATTTATTTCAGACGTTACGCCGCCAGAATTTACGTCCTGTCCACACGTAGTGACGAGTTATACGGAAGCGACGAAGACGTCAGGGCGAGTTGCATGGGATACTCCGACCGGTAATAAAAGAGAGGGCCAAAATAAACACAAGACCTTATAACGTTTTCAGGTTTTACATGTATATGAAATGCCATTATGGTTTACGTACATTGCTCTTGAATTTGTGGTGATGGATACAAAATTCATTAAACGAGTTTTTTTTCTATTTAATTAAGACGGGTTATTTTAAATTCCTGATGCGTATAGGACTAGATTACTTTAACATAAACCATTTTTAAAGATCATTCGTTGAATTCCTGATTTTTGTAAGTTCGAAGTATACAATGAACCACTTTATTCAGTATGTAAATGACGTCACCACGGTTTTAACGATGTAATTTTTAGCTCACCTGAGCACGAAGTGCTCAAGGTGAGCTATTGTGGTCATGTGGATGTCCGTCGTACGTCGTCTGTCGTCCGTCGTCAACATTTGCCTTGAATGCACTCTAGAGGCCACATTTTGGCCCGATCAACCTGAAATTTGGTCGGAATGATTGTCTTAATGAAATCTCAGACGAGTTCGAAATTGGGTCAACTGGGATCAAAAACTAGGTCACAGGGTCAAATCTTAGAAAAAACCTTGTATACACTCTAGAGGCCACATTTTTTGTCCAAAAAACCTGAAACTGGGTCAGAATGATTGTCTTAATGAATTTCGGATGACTTTGAAAATGGGTCAACTGGGGTCGAAAACTAGGTCACAGGGTCAAATCTTAGAAAAACCTTGTTTGCACTGTAGAGGCCACATTTTTTTTGCCCGATCAACTTGAAATTTGGTCAGAATTATTGTCTTGATAAAATCGTGGTCAAGTTTGAAAATGGGTCAACTGGGTCAAAAACAGGATCACTGAGTTAAATCTTAGAAAAACCTTGTATGTACTCTACAGGCCACTTTTTTGCCAGATCAACCTGAAATTTTGTCGGAATGATTGTCTTGATGAAATCTCAGACAAGTTCGAGACTGAGTCGAGGGTCAAAAACAAGGTCACTGGGTCAAATCTTAGAAAAACCTTGTATGCACTCTAGAGGCCACATTTTTTGCCCAAAAAACCTGAAACTGGGTCAGAATGATTGTCTTTATGAAATCTCGAATGACTTTGAAAATGGGTCAACTGGGGTCAAAAACTAGGTCACAGGGTCAAATCTTAGAAAAATCTTGTATGCCAAATTTTTTTTGTCCGATCAACTTGAAATTTGGTCAGAATTATTGTCTTGATAAAATCGTGGACAAGTTTGAAAATGGGTCAACTGGGGTCAAAAACTGGGTCATGGGGTTAAATCTAAGAAAAACCTTGTATGTACTCTACAGGCCACATTTTTTGCCTGATCAACCTGAAATTTTGTCAGAATAATTGTCCTGATGAAATGTAAGACAACTTCGAAATTGGGTCACCTGGAGTCAGAAACTAGGTCACAGGGTCAAATCTTAGAAAAACCAAAAAGGCACTGTAGAGGCCACATTTTTTGCCCGATAAACCTGAAATTTGGTCAAAATGATTGTCTTGATAAAATCGTGGACAAGTTTGAAAATGGGTCAACTGGAATCGAAAACAGGATCACTGAGTTAAATCGAAGAAAAACCTTGTATGTACTCTAAAGGCCACTTTTTTTCCCAGATCAACCTGAAATTTTGTCGGAATGATTGTCTTGATGAAATCTCAGACAAGTTCGAAACTGAGTCGAGGGTCAAAAACTAGGTCACTGGGTCAAATCTTAGAAAAACCTTGTATGCACTCTACAGGCCACATTTTTGCCCGATCAACCTGTAATTTGGTCAAATGATTGTCTTGATGAAATCTTAGACGAGTTTTAAATTTAGTCAACTGGGGTCAAAAACTAGGTCACTGGGTCAAATCATAGAAAAACCTTGTTTGCACCCTAGAGGCCACAATTTTTGCCAGAACAACTTGAAATTTGGTCAGAATGATTGAATTGATGCAATTTTGGATGACTCTGAAATCAGGTCATTTGGGGTCAAAAACTAGGTCACGGAGTCAAATCATAGAAAAAAAAACTTGTAAGTTTACCTGAAAATTGTAAAAATAAAAGGATTTTCAAGTTTTATAGAAGCAACAGCATTATTTAGCTTAGTGAAATTTATTCATCATTCTCTTTCTAAACCTGCTTTTGAAAATTTTAGACAGTTTATTCAGGTGAGCGAATTAGGGCCACTATGGCCCTCTTGTTTTGTTTATGAAGAGGGGGTTTTACACACGTGTTGCATACTCCTCATAAAACGACAGTTAACAACATCATGAAATTGACAAGGTAAATGATTTTGGAATGCTTTTGGAATGAAATTGAATGAGTGTGTGGAGCGAGTTTTGAGTTAATTTTATGGGAGTTAATCCTATATCGCAAGTTTTGTTCAGTATGAACAAAATTAGCGTTGGTGATAACATCCCTTTAATAAAATATGCATATAGGCTACTTACATGACTTCCTATTTCTTTTGAAACCTATGATAAGCTAAAGATTTGAATTATGTCAGTGGAATCTCCATTTTTCTCTTTCAAAATTGATTTTAAATGACGATCTTGATTGTATATTTTTCAATGGGTTTGGACGTTTTTGAATGGTTTGAGTGAGTGTTAGTGGAATGAATGGAGCGCTGAGTGAGCGATTTAGAATGGTTTTGATTGAGGTGAATATCAATTCACGATGTTACTAACTGTAACGCTTTATCAGTTCCATATTACACTTACTACACTTACATGTATCAAAACATTCAATGAAGTGATTTCACTCCAACGCCGTACGTCATGATATTATAGTTGGTATAAACCCATTTACCTGTCCATAGAATGGGAAACAGCCCTGTGTTCAGGATGTAAAAGCGTTTCGCGAGCGCTTTGAGATGATACCCCGCTTTGCACGTGCACATACGTGCAAAGCGAGGTATCATTTCGAAAGCGCTTCGCGAACGTTTTCATCCTGAACGCAGGGCAGGCTCCTATAGCTAAGACAAATTCCTTACGATTCCGCTTTCTGGAAATTTCCAATTGCTCAGACCGAACCTGTTGGCCAATGAAAGAACCAAAATCGATAGCGGTTCCCAGTAATCGAACACAGGATCTCTTTGTCCAGAGACCTACAGTAAAGAAAATCGTGAAATTGACAAGGTGAATGATATTGGAATTATTTCGGAATGAAATTGAATGGGTGTGTGGAGCGAGTTTGAGTGAAATTAAAGGGAAGTAATCCAATATTGCTAATTTTGTTCATGATGAACAAAATTAGCAATATTAATTACCTCCCTTTAATAAAATATACGTTTTTTCTGATTATACGTCATCGTGGACCAATCAGACTCTTCATAGTTCACACCAGCTAATAAAATCGTAGAATAGATAGATCGGTTTGAATTTATTGTTGAAAGTCTTGAACGGTTTTTAACTGTATGCTCTGCCTCTAGACCAAAGACACCACACGTATCAGAAAATGAAATAAATTTACATCGCTTGTGTGCGTAAGTGATTGTTTTTTTTTTTTTTTTTTTTCTTTAATCGAGGAACAATGGTAGATTATCATCTTGATAAAATCACTGCTTAACCAGTGAGATTATCAAAAAAAGTACACCTCGATTTCGTTCACACTATCTGACGTCATCTAAGCGGAGCCCAAAAAGTGACAGCATTATGAATAGTGCGTAGCAATTACGTGCAAAATTACGCGCTTTTAGAGTATTTATCCTAAAACTTCGAATTTTTTGGATCATTTATGCATTATTTAAAAAGAATTGAGCTTCTGACTTTCAAACAAAAGGCTGATCAGAGGATTTGCTTTGCGCACATTTGATTGTTTTGGAAATGTCATACACATACTCAATTATCATTGATTTTTTGAGTAAGATCGTTTGATATTTTATTTCCTGAAGAAGGAAAGCTATAGCTCCGCCTCTCGTGAAAATATAGCTTTTTTGTTCACACAATTAAATTTAAATCGACCTTACACTAAAATAAACCGTAATCCTCTATGTTTTTCAGCGAACGACAACTCGGGTCATGTTACCGTGACCAAGAGTAGCGGCCCATCTCCAGGACAAGAACTAAGTGTGGGTGAACACGACGTTGTTTACACGGCCACGGATTCTACAGGCAACACGGCTATGTGTGCATTCAAAGTCGTTATTAAGCGTAAGTAAGAAATACAAAAATACAAATTAGAAAAAAAATCCAACTAAACCTTCTTGAACTTGTATATGTTTTAACAAGGTCATTTACATGTGCGTGTATAACCTTTCATGTTGATTTTAGAATAAAGATATCATGTAATACGAAGTTGGTTATTCAGGACGTTGAATCAAATATATTTGACCCATGGCGCGAAAAGGGACCATCTATGGTAAAATTGATATTTGAAAACAGATCGGTTCAAGTATATGTCAAATGAAGGTCACATCTTAAACAATCATTCACACACAAGAAGATTGTTGCCATACATAGTCTACGTAGTCTGCGCAATCTGACAAGTGTCGTGACTTTAACCCTTTCCTGTTTTACAAAATTTTGGACCTGTCCAAATTCAAAGGTTTTGCAGACGAAAATTTAAAGTGGATTCAATTTGAAAAATAACCATTCAGTAGGGTAGAAAAAAATGTTGAAAAAGAAGAAATTGCTTGTCAGAAGCTATTTCTTCTTTTTTCACAATGTTTTCTCAATCATAAAATCACAGGCACGTAAAAAGCAGGGATTAAACAGCAAAGGGTTAAGCACCACGTAGATAGTTGCTTCTAGTCAGACGGATTAAAATTTCAATTCTAATACGTACATGTATCTCCAGAGATCCGATGCCCAACAATCTACCCGCTACCCTACACCTCAGTCACGTGTCCAAATGGTCACATATACGGATCCTCGTGTGAGTTTGTCTGTGACGAGGGAAAGGCTCTAAATGGTTCTACCGTCACACAATGCGCAAAAGTTACTAGTAATTCCATCTCGTACGGGAAATGGAACTTCGGGCCCTTTCAACCTTACTGTTATCGTAAGTATATCTTTCTCATCATTATGCAATTTGAACGGTTACTCTGGACATTCTATGCTATTCTATTCTATTCTATTCGCTTTTCTTCTATTCTATTCTATTCTATTCTATTCTATTCTATTCTATTCTATTCTATTCTATTCTATTATATCGAATATTAACCCCGCTTATGTTAGCAAGGCGCATCAATAAATGGCATATAGTTTACTTCGTATTAGGTAGGTTTTAAGGTGTGCACAATATTGCTCGCCATGAAGTACCACTGAATTTAACATCCGAGCGCTAAACGGACACAAGTGCCTTTACGCTGTATAGGAACATACTAGTCTCATCGTACTGAGGTGTTGAAATTTCTGTTTATTTCAGTGACAGTTTCGTGTCCAGACCTAATACCCCCTACAAACGGTGCCGTGGCCTGTGATACTTGGTTGGGTGGTGTATTCTGCAGGATGTTTTGTCAGGAAGGGTATGTAACCCTGGAAAGAGAAACACATAGGCGACACCATACCTGCTCACAAGATGGCACCTGGTTATACGGCCAGGAGTTGCCAGACTGTCAATACATAGGTATCGTAACGTTCATCATATTTTACCTGGTAGGACCTAACCGTGACGTTATACTTTACTTTTCAATTTTCATATTGGTTTACCGTCTGTTTGTAGGTTATTGAGAATGCAATATATATATATATATATATATATATATATATATATATATATATATATATATATATATATATATATATATATATATATATATATATATATATATATATATATATATATATATATTTAAAAAGATATTGAGTTAATTTCCAAAAGATCGACACGTTTTGTAAAATGAGGAGATAATCAAGTATCCCTATTTTATCCCTAACTGGGCTGAATCAGCAAATTATATAACATTCTTTTATAATTTAATTAAATCCCACTCATTCAATTTTAATGCCGAATTATATATTCACATTATCAATTTCAAGATGTTATTTACAATACATTAACCTGCATCTTAGCATCTGGGTCACTCTATGACAATGGGAGACTTTTGTGTGTTATCTCCCTTGCTTTTCTGTGGATTAAGTAAAAGGTACTCCTAAATCGTTAGCGGTCCTTGTAGAAATTTTCCTTGGATTTTGCCCATGGTTTCTATGGGGAAGTTGCGAATTTCATTTTTATAAATGCAAATTACTTATTTATGCAATTTAGTATTTATATTAACTATTTGAACAGTAAAGTACAAAATTTATATTTATTTTACATCAAACGTTTCTTATGAATTGCACAATATTTAATAAGAAGCTTATCTTCAAATCTTACAGTACAAAGGGAACAAGGATAAAACCAAGGTAACCACTGCTATGGACCCTTCCTACTTTGGGAGTATTTCAAGGGAGATAACCAACCGATATCCCTCATTCTTTTGCCATACTTGGCAACTTGTCTGGATATTTCAGAACCAGGAAGTAGAAAGCACCAAGTCTATTACATAACCCTAGACTACCACTATTACAACGGAACTTGTACAGAAGACCACGTTGAAATCAGAGAGGCATTTCTTCAGTTGTTTCCGCCTGACGTGGGTAGTAGTTGTCAGACAACAAACGCATGTACCGTGGAGTTTGTCAAAGTAGGTTATAAAGTTAAGAACATCGTGAAATTGATAAAGTGAGTGATTTTGGAATGATTTCGGAATGAAATTGAATGAATGTGCGGATCGAGTTTTGGGCGAAATTAAAGGAAGGTAATCCAATATTGCTAATTTTGTTCATGATGAACAAAATTAGCGATATCAATTACCTCCTTTTAATAAAATATACGTTGTTTTCTGATTATACGTCATCGTGGGCCAATCAGATACTCTATAGTTCACACCAGCAAATAAAATCGAAGAATAGATCGATCGATTTGAATTTATTGTTGAAAGTCTTGAACGGTTTCTTAATGTTTTCTAATGATTTCTGAGCGTTTTTGATTGATTTGAGTGAGTGTTTGAAGCACAGAGCGCTGAGTGAATGATAAGGAATGATTTCGATCAGTTTGACTTTTCTCTTCTCTTTTTTTTAAATGGATTAAACCTTTATGTTTTACATCGATGGGAAACCAAATTCTTACTAATTAGATTAATTCCTCTCGATTCGGTTTCCTGGAAAATTTACCAGTACTCGCGCCAAATATGTGGGCCAATGAAAGAACCAATGGCATTGGTTCGATAAGTCAATCTACATTCCCATACAGGAATTTTTGAAATGTGACTTCTGAGTGTCCCTTTCTAGAACCAACTTCATTTTGAAACATTAACTTCATGAAATTCTCAAATGGTTTCTTTTCACGTGACAAGTCACACATTTATTTTTCCCATAGAAATCTGTTGTTGGGTGCTACTGAAAAATTATTGAAAGCGGCGTAAAACCCCATTTAAACAAACAAACAACCCAACAATTTAATGGCCAACCAATTTATTCATCGTAACAAAAAGTGCTATATTGACCTCTATCATATATGTTAAACATATTCGATATAATCGTCTTTATCATAACTTTAGCTTTCGAAGATAAGACATGAGTTCAGATAGAGGTCAACCGTATGTCACATTTTAATTACTCTAATACCGGACGGTAGAATCACCATCCGGGATAACCAAAAATCGGGGATTAATCGAAGTTGGAAGAACTTGTTTCCCAATCGATTTTAAATAAATAGGTTTAAACCAAACAAAAAATTAGTCATGTGCGCTAAATAGCCTAATAAGCCTGTGCAGTCCAGCTACAGTTAAAAACATCGTGAAATTGACAAGGTGGGTGATTATGGAATGCATTTGGAATTAAATTGAATGAGTGTGTGGTGCGAGTTTTGAATATAATTAAAGGAAACTAATCCAGTATTGCTAATTTTGTTCTTGGTGAATAGAATTAGCAATACGAATTACCCCCTTTAGTAAGCTATACTTTTTTTTCTGATTATACGTCGTCGTGGACCAATCAGACACTTTTTAGTCCACACCAGCTAATTAAATCGTAGAATAGATCGGTCTATTTGAATTTAATGTTGAAATTCTTGAACGGTTTCTAAATGTTTTCTAATGATTTCTGAGCGTTTTTGATCGATTTGAGTGAGTGTTTGAAATGAATGAACGGAGCGCTGAATGACTGATTAAGAATGATTTTGATCGGAATGAGTGTCAATTTCACGATGTTTTTAACTGTAGAATCACCATCCGGGAATAAAAAATTTAGCCATGTGCGCAAAGTAGCGAAACTAATTTAAGCTTGTGCAGTCCGTTTGAGCTCTTTTTCCATCGTCAAGTTACACATACACTGAGGGATTAAAGAAACGCAAAACTCAGTTTTGCTAAATTGTCTCAGAGTTTCTAAGCGTAGTGGTTTCTGGTTTAAATTGAAGGTTGTTATGTTAGCATGTGTATAAAATTCCATTCCAAAAGACCTGAAAGAGCAGCGACATCTTAAAGGCAACTACACCGATTCCAAAAACCATAACCAGTCAGCGTTCTATGACAAATCAATAAAAAAAACGACTAATGTCCATCTGAGATCGAAATTCAACATTTTGTCTTGATTTTTGTCCATAAATACAGAATAAGGTAAGCCACTATTCTTATTAAAGGCCTTCTAGTCATTCAAAGAAGTAAACAAGAGCTGTTGGATTCGCCCTCTGCCCTCTTACCTTTATTTTTCATAGACGTAGACTTTTTTGCTAAATCGACGTGACAGGACGTAATTTAATAGGATTGTGGGAATCATTTGAATATAAGGAATTTGGACTTTTATTTTGAGAGTGTCCAACAACTTAATCGATGAGAAAATGAGTAATTGGTAATTTGGAGTCAAAACATTGAATATCTAAACCCCTTGACTTAATGTTACGTCAGGAAAAAGCTTTGGCAAAATTATAGATGAATTTGTCGACAAAACCCTCGTCAAAGCTGCGTTACATAAAAGTAAATACAGAGAAATCTTTGGAATCTTGTAGGAAAATTTGCATTTTCATTTTTTGCGTTAATTAAGTCCCTCAGTTTAAGGAATAAGGATCATGAAAAAATCGGCAATAATTCTTACATGTATGTATTAAATAGGTTATCTGTGGTGCAGTGAATGCTTCTGCTAGTGCTAGAAAACGAAGAGAAACAGATGGCGTGACTTTCGAAGTTGAGATGAGCATGTCAGATATGTCTTTACCCGAGATTCTGGAATTTAGAACCACCATGAAGGACGCACTGAACACGTACAGTTTTACAATCCTTGACACGGATTTCTCGAATCCAGATATCGACGTTAGCATGCCGACCAGTATATGTGTGGAGGGATCCGTGTATGATATACACACAGGGAATTGTGGTATGTAATTGATGACATTTCTTAAAAGTTCCCGTGTGGTTAACGAGGTTTATCCGTAAATCTTTCTATTGACAATTTAACCGCTGAAACTGGAGGGATATTAGATTGGTTAAACTCATATTTCAGACAAATTCAAGTCTCATTACCTCTATTCCATGCTACTGGGCAATAACTCAAAGGGTTTTATTCTACTTTGTTGACGTTATTTTGATGCCATTTCGATGCATTTAGCTCAAATGAGTGCCACGGGGGAGGTTTAAGAATCCTTCGTTTGTCGTGGGACTTGCGTCGTCAACTTTCTTAAAACTTCTTAAGGCGTTCGGGCGTGCGGGCGACGGCCAATCCTTTGTCCGAAGAATAACTCTGTCACCGTAGGTCCGACTGATTTGAAACTTGGAAATTATAATCCTTTCATGATAACAGAATGTAGTGCACACGTACCATCACTCTACCTAGCTTATTATTGAAGTTATTGTCCTTTGCTAATTTTTTTACATTAATTTTAGGCCCTTCCACCAGTCGACATCCACCAATATGATGATCGTATTTTTCTGAAAAGTTGCTACCTTGTTGACAATTGTTTTTCAACTTCCTGAAAAAGTGTCTTTCATACTTACAGGCTCGATTGTCATCCCAAAATTATTATCAATTTATTCAGACCAAATGTTATAAACAACGGCACATAGCTCCCATTGTCTTCTATAACGAACAGTCATCAGAGCATCTTGTCGAACCCAGGGTTTCGAGCGTTTTACTTATCTTACTTGTAGCTATCGATTCGATACCCCTTGACTCGTTAAGATGTCATCAAATTCTTGTCTCAAACATGTGTAGGATCACATTCTAAACGTCATCATGACGTCATCAAACGCACGTTTTCGCGGTGAATTTATCATCCGAGCGTTTCAAAAAATGGGATTTTACCTACAAACAATTCTGTATGTGACAAAAAATCATTTTCTCGATTTAATTTGAGGCAAATTTATCTTTATCTCGTCTAGAATAGAACGTCAAGGCTCGCTTAATAACATTTCAAAATTCGACTCGTTTAAGATCAGCTCGTCTCAAATAAAAGCCAATGACACATTCAATATGTGACCCGTCAAGCAAAAAGAGACCCTCTGGGAACTCTGTAAATTGAATATCAAAAAAGTGATTTGACCCAGAATTGGTCAACCAGAGGTCGTATTTCAAAAATTCTTTTACTGCAAGATAGATTGAACATTCTAGATTCAGAAAATAGGCACATTGGGCGAAGTCTCGACCCTAGTCAGTCTGCGCAAACCGCGCAGTCTGACTAGGGTCGACACTTTACGCACTACCCAGATGGTCCCCTTTCGCGTGACAGGTCACATATGTATCCTTTACATTAAATTTTAGTGCGCTGTAATCCTGGTTCCTACCAAGATGTAGCAAGCGGTACTTGTATAAAATGTGCCAAAGGCTCGTACCAGCCACTGTCGGGTAGCGTGACCTGTGAGTCCTGCCCAGTCGGACAAACTACCACATCAGTTGGCGCTGTCAATGATACGTTTTGTATAGGTAAGTGTTTGTCTTATGCACTGTATATAAAAACAAAACCATAATTTAAGGTTCGTATTAAGAGTTTGAGACCCCATTTTTAGGGCACTTCATTAGCCAAGAAAGAGCAGAATGTCAAGATTTATCATATATCAAAATGAAGCTATTTAGGAGCACAAGCAGTTAAGCAACATAGGACTGCCATACCTATAGCGGTATAGCCAAAACATTGTGTTGACGTGTTATGCTTGTATTTACACACCCTTAGAACTGTTACAACGGACAAATACCTCTGCATGAAAACATGTTAAGGATTCGCAATGAAAACAGTCACGGTTTCTGTACTTACGGAAAACAAAAACGCTACGCCCTTCAAAATAATGTCTTTAATCCATCGAATTTAAAAAAGACAAGTGTAGCTTTTACAGTCTGATACTCCGCATTATCATTTACTTTCATATCTTATCCTGCAAATAACTAGAACATTGAAGGTTAAAGGGAAATTAGAAGTAATGTATGTCATTTTTCAAAGAAAACGTATTTGAATTTTTTAGATTGCGTTTCATATTGGAAATTCATGCATTCTCAAACAATAATTCAAGTTGAAATAATTGGTAATATTTTTCCTCCCTATAATCACAACAGAAAATAAAAAAATCGAAAAAATATAATAAAATATATGTTACGGTGCATGACAGAGAGTGTTACAGTATAGTAACTACATCACTAATATAGGTTACAGATTCTTATGGAAAACATTTCTTATGTTTTATTTAATTGAATGGAATTTATCAGCTATTCTAACTATGATTTCCATCTGTCCGCATGTCTATCCTTCCGCCCGTCTGTTAACTTACAGTTATTTTCCCAAAAGAGTCCACAATCTCTATCGGATTTACTAAAAACTTTCACAAAATGATTATACCAACATCAGAATAGTTTTGTTAGAAATTAGTTCAAAAAACATCAAAGGAAATTAAGGAATTTTGATTACAACATACTCGTTGTAGCATTAGAGTCAGGGCGGTGAAGTATTAATGCAAAAAGGGCCTTATGATAATTAGTGAAATTATCCCAACCCTTGAACTCAAATTTAAGAACTGGTTTAACATCTAGTACAAGAAGTTCAAGAACTAGTTCAAGAACGGGTTCAAGAGCTAGTTTGACTGTTCTTGAATTGCCATTTAAGTTCTAGAACCAGTTCTTGAACTTTTTCGAAGGGAAGAAGGCATTAGAGCGTCCGAGGCTCTCGTGGACGTCCTGTGATTTCGAAAAACTTAAAAACTAAAAACTATAATCATCCAGTAATCCGGCGGGTCTATCCTCTCAGAAAATATTTTAAATCAGAGCACGGCTAGCTTTTTTGACCTTTTTTTATACAAATCTCGGATATAGTTCAGACGGTTTGATTGGCTTTTTATATAGACCTAAAAAGGGTTCTTTTCCCTGCAATTCTCGTTTTTACTTAAATGCAAATTAGTGTCAATTTTCAATCAAAATGCGAAACGGGACCTTTTGTGCTTAGATTTATATTTTTAGACAATTTCACCTCAGGGTTATATTTTCCTTAGAATTTCAAAAGCAACTTAAAAACACACTTGGCTGATAGTATCAATTTGTAAACATGAATAGGTATAAAACGAGCACCACGGATCCATTTATTACATTCTTAAAAACAACAAATTTAGATTAACTTGAACAAAAGTTTCATGTTTGAGAAAGGCTGAGCGAACAATCGTAACACCGTCATTTGTAGAAGAGATTTAAACCGATAATTTTGAGAATGTTCAATCCATTTCGATTTCATTGTTTCATTGTTGAATGTTTTACGATGCTATTTAGACTACCATGGCATTCGTTAATTAACATTTGCGAGTGCTTTCTTACCCTGAAAGTAAGACAGATATAAATGAAAAGAAGGAATGCATACTGTTTTTCATAAATTAAAAAGGAGATCAGAGTGTTATTTTTAGATATATCGCATTGAATGAAGTTTTGGGACTTTTCTACCATGTACCTCGTATTTCGCAGAAAAGACTTAAATATAAGATAACTCGGATTTCGTTGCGCTTTTCCTGTGTGTTTTTTGCAAACCCTGGCGTCAAGAAAACTGGGATTTTTGTATGCAATATCATTGACAGAGTTTGTAACGCTGTAGGGAAGATACTGTAACATACCAAAAGAATTAGGCAGAGTTCGTAACATACACATAAAACTGAAATAATACATATAAGTTTGGAAACAGAAGACATTCCTTTTAGATAACGGGTATAATAGAGGAGACTGAGGGGATTTAACGTCAAACAGACAAAATGTTTCAATATTTCTTCTTTCTGTTCTTAAATTCCAATAAGAAGTAGACAAAACACTGTTTTGATCAAATTTACATCAAAACTCATTTTTATCGAAATATCAATATCAAAAATATTTCGATCAAGATTATTCATTATCCAAGGAAAGGAATAGGAATATATAAAAAGTCTAACGTGTCTTCTGGTTGTAAAAATAATGTCGAAACAGACATATATTCAAACAAATTAGCAGACGCCTTAACAGTTTTCATTGCGAATCCTTAACATGTTTTCATGCAGAGGTATTTGTCCGTTGTAACAGTTCTTAGGGTGTGATTTATAAATAGGTAATGTGATGATCGCTAGTATGGTTCTCGTGCACTACACTTACTCTTAATAAGATCTATACTCAGAACAAGAAGTTAAGCGCCACCAGTTTTTAGACAGAAGATTTTTAAAGGTAAGGAGGCTGCATTAATTCAAAATAACAGACATGTAAATATTGAGTTCCAATGTTGAAAATGGTATGTTGACTTAACAATTTCACAACAATACATGGGTGGTGATAAATTTTATTGACTTTTGTACCTTGAAATGTAAATGACGTATTTTCAACTTTTTTTAAAACATGAAAAGCTATTGTCAAAGCCGACTTACGGTGTTGTCTATGACACGAAATAGGTTTTAGAGGTCAGATAACACAAATGCGATTAATTCCAGTCGCATCTTAGTCAGTAGTGTGTGTAAGATCCGTGAGCATTGATCACTGCGCGCACTCTCCTCGGCATGCCACGAATCAGCCTCTGGATGATGTGTTGAGGGATTTGCTGCCACTCCTGGTGCAGTGCTGCTTCTAACTCAACCACATTTTGTACAGAAGGCTCTCTCCGACGTTTACGGCGCCTTAAAATGTCCCACAGGTGCTCGATGGGGTTAAGATCGGGACTACAAGCCGGTCATGGAAAGGTGGTGATGGCTTCACGTTGCATAACGTCCGCCACGACTCTTGCTCTGTGGGGTCTGGTGTTATCATCCATGTACACTGGTCTTGTTCGAAGAGGGTGATTGTCAAAATATGGAATTACCACAGAAAAAAGGATGTTATCGCGATATTTATCGCCAGTCAATGTTTCTGGAACTGTCACAAGGTCCAGTTTACAGCCGTATGAGATACAACCCCATATCATAACGGAGCCACCGCCACCCTGATAGGTTGGTTGGACTAACTTTGGTGCAAATTGGGTGTTAGGTTGTCTCCATACTCAAATTCGGCCATCGATGACATGCAACAACATCCTGCACTCATCTGACCAATAGATCCGACGCCATGATGCCAAGTTCCAACGTGCCCTCGCTCTACACGATATTAAACGTTCAATGATATGTTTCTGTTGTAACTTTGGACGTTTCAGGGGTCTTCGTGCCTTATACCCAGCCTTCCGAAGTCGATTTCGCACTGTTGAAATAGAGACCCGTCTGTGTGTATTCCAGTTGTCCCTTAGTACAGTCGCACTGGTGAAGGGCAGACGTCTGGCGTGACGCAAAAGTGCTCTATCCTCTCGAATAGACGTTACTCTAGGGCGTCCAGATATGACAAGGTCCTTAACGTCGTTTGTCTGTGCGTGTTTTTGTACCAAACGTGTTATGACACTGTGGTGATACCCCAGCTGTCTGGCAATGGCTCTACAAGACATTCGAGAATCTCGCATTCCAATTATTCGCCATCTTTCATTTGTAGACAATCTACGCCTTGCCATGACTGAGTTTCAAATCCAAATGTAAACAATTGCACGAGCAACACGACGTAAGTATCTCTGACAGAAAAGCTGATTTTCCACTTTGCACGAGCCCTGGCTTTATAGTCATTGCATGAGACTTGCTTAATATGCACGTGCATCCGAAACGTTTTAAATCAATAGCTACTATGTTGTTCTAACCGTTTGACAACATAGATACGTTATCAAAGTTTTCGATAGAAATTATTAACTTAAAACTTAGTGGCGCTTAACTTTATGTTCTGAGTATATATGGAGCGCCACAGCTGTCATATGTTTCGAAGTTTAGTGTTTATATGTCCATTATCTATTTCAAAATGTCTAAATCAAGTGTAATTATGCTCAATTGTAGTGTTGATTTGTCCGACCTATATAATATAATGTCTAAAGGAAGTCTGGTTATATGCAAAATGAGTCTTGACTTGTATAAACGATAACTTATCATACCAAAAGGTACGTTGACTATGGGCACATTTTGTGCTTACCTGTCTTAACATTATCTGATTGTGTCAAAAGGTGGTGTCTTTAAGTCAAAGCATGTTGTTGACTTGTCCTAGAATTACATTATTATTTGAAAACGTAGTGTAATTACATCTAAATAATGTGTTGGCTTGCCAATGCATTACTTTTGTATGTCAAAAGGAAGTATTGTTATGTCCAAATAACACAATGCTATATTCAAACATGGTCTTATTATGTTAAAAGGTAATGTGGTTCTGTCAAAACAAAATGTTGACTTGTCAAAACATGGAGTTATCATGTCGACGGGTGGTGTCGTGATGTACAAGTAATGTGCTTACTTGGGTAAATACGAGTTATCTTGCAGGAATTATCTACAAACATTTTGGAATCAGATTTGTTTAAGATTTCTATATGCATGGTATTTCTAGTAAAGTGGTCACCGAGATGCAGGACCTTTATTTTCGGAAAATAATGAGAATCAATTGCGACAAATTTGTGAGATGAAACTCTATTGAACTATTCTGAATCCTACTATGAAGTCTAGCTCTCTTTAAATGTCTGGGGTAGCTTAAGGAAGAGTTCTCTCCTGCAAACTTTCATCATTCAAAATTATAAGCCGATTATACGAACTTCTGGATCAGGGGCCCGTTTTACTAAACTTCTTACGACAAAATTGATCGTAAGTCAAAATCACAAATCGTACCTGGTGTTTTTATTCATCGCTAGATTGTGTCTTGCAATATCTCATTGGAATCGTCTGAAGGAGACGATTCCAATGAGATAATGCATGGCAGAATTCCATGTTTAGTTACTACTGTAGAAGCAACTTTGATTTTCGACTTACGCAAAAAATGATCGTAAGATGTTTAGTAAAACAGGCCCCAGCTCTCGTAAGTATAATATTTAGAGGACAGTGCGTGCAACGATGAGAATGACTTGTCAGATTTGTACGTTCTTACGTTTTTCGTTACTAAATCAACTTTCTTTTTTTTTAACGGATTATAATATCATTTGCATCCATATTAAAACAAGTGATGTTAGCACTGAAACCGCAGGAATTGGTATCGCAGACATCTTCAAGATTGGATACATGGAGGACTTACTGCCTCTAGCGCTTAAAAAGCATTTTTTGCATGTGCAATTAATATATTGGTGAAAATGACAAGACTAATGATTTTGGGAATTATTTCGGAATGAGTTTGAATAGGTGTGATGCTCGAATGCTTGAATGCTTTTCAATGGAGGTAAGAAATAATCGATAATTTCGTCCAATTGAACGAAATTGGTGATACCCGTCCGCCTCTCCTTCCCCTCCGAGTAAAAACTCCGTATTATTTTTTTTTTTCGTGTCTTCCCAGACAAATTACAAACTTAAGAATCAACATCTGCCTATAAAATCATGCAATCATTTGATTAATTAAATTCAATATAGATAATTTAAACGGTTTCGAATAGTTTTTGAAAATTTTCGAAACGCAATTGGGTGATTGGACTGCGTGTTTGAATAAATGACTAGAGCGCAAAGCGAGCGGTTTTGAATTATTTTGATCGGAATGCTTGTCAGCGATGTGATCAGCTAAATATCTTTTAAACGAATCTATCGCAGAGAAGGGCATGATCCATTCAGAGAAAAGGATTCTTAAACATAAATGGGTCGACTCTGTCTATTTTCCATGTTCAAAACAACTTACCTCCATTTACACCGCTCCAATACACTCCCATCTGAAAAAGACTCGTCGCTGGTCATGGTTAAGGCAGATCCGGTCTGGTAGTTGCCATTATCCCAACAATGTCACCAGTTGTAACGAACCGAGCGCTTAGACAGGTGTTATCCATTTAGAGAAAAGGATCCTGAAACCTAAATGGATTGTCTCTGTCATTATAGACTTTCATTAGCCATTTAACTTTGGGCAGGTCTTTATTTGCATATTCACTCTAAATCACCTCCCTTGAAGCTCTTACATTTTAAAACAAAGTTAAAAAGGCCTACAAAGGAATATTTCTGATGGAGCTTAAAAATACACAGATTTCTAACATAGATTTGTAAGGAGGGGCATAATTGTGAAATGTCTTCCAAATTTAGGTCAATTTGTACTGCTTTTACCAGTTGAATTCTATTGTGATGAAATGTCATAAAGTCTAATGCAGCAAATGTAAGTCTTTAACGACTAAAGGCTATCCGAACTGTCAAAATTGAATGTTCACTATTTTTAGTTATTCCCTCTTACAGACGCATGTACACCGGGTAGCTACTCTCGTTATGGAATAATTCCATGTTCTCTGTGTGATGTCGGGACATATACTGATGTCAGCGCTGCCACCAATTGTACCGTCTGTCCTGGTTCTACAACAACATTGGTACCAGGAGCTAATTCTGTGGTTAATTGTATAGGTATGTTCATTGATTACAGGACCCGAGGATTTAAATGACGTTGAACTCAATTTACTCTAACGGTAGTATATGACAATTTAAGGATTCCCTGATTGTGTCACCAGAAATTGCAATTTTGCATCATCATTGTATTTTTTTTTTTCATCACAAATTTGACGTTCTTGTAAATTGTCATAGTGGCGAACTTGCTAGATAACTTCCATCCACCAGCGATTTAAAATAGTGTAGAATTATACGATGTCCTATGACAAATTGCAAATTCGAGTCATTTCCAAAATGACGTAATATCACACTATCTATAACTTCTATCGTGTTTTGTTAATATACTTTGCAACAATTTAATAAACGGTCGTAATGAAATTCTAGAAAAATGTTTTTAATGAAACACATTAAGGGTTTTGTCGCGTTTTAAATTAAATTTCGAAACATGAATAAGTCTTGGACATTAAGGTAGAAGGATGTGTTCTCGGAACGTCGAGTCGATTTTGACACATAAAGGGGATTAAGAGGGGTCCCATGGGGAAGATAAGTTAACGAATATGTATTGAAATACATTATCATTTACCTTAAAATAATTTATAGTAGGATAGTAATTAAATAAAAAAAATATGTATCCCTCTTAATTAGAGTTTAAAAGTTACATATTAATATTGTTATAATGTTATAGTTTTTTTTTTTTTTTTGAAGATTCAAGCACAGGTTCTATATTCAACAACATGACTTGAACACATAATGTTTCATCGTCAATATATATGAATATGCATAGTATGATACAAACATGAGAACCGACGTAATAAACATGTTTAAAAAATCTTACGAGTCTTACTAAAGTTAATAGATTGTCGAGATTGATTTTAATACAGATTGCCTTTTAATGACGTGATCATATTCATGCAAAAGTTTTATTAAATCTCCTTTCCTATCAGTATTTTGATAAATAACCATATAGCCAGTCAACAAAAAACACAATCAAAGAGGAGCCATTTAATATGATTAATTAAAATAGTTTAGATGTTAAATTTTGCGAAAACAACTGCTTCTTTCTGGTTTATTTTTTTGAAGCGTCATAAAACTTAATATTTCAGTTAACTCAAACCTGAACGCTTTGTTCACTTACATACTTTTTTTGTGACCCGTCATGCAAAAAGCACCACCCGGGAACTCCGTTATTTAAATATTTGAAAAAGAGATCGCTTCTATGAAAGGTCAAATAGACACCGCATTACAAGAAATCTTTCACAGGAATGTGGATTAATCATTCTAGATTCTGAAAACAGTCCAAGTGGGAAAAGTTTCAATTTGAATCAGACTGCGCAGTCCGCGCAGTCTGACTCCGGTCGACACTTTACGCCTTCTCCAGATGATCCCTTTTCGTCTGACGGGTCTAAGAATATAATTACAGATCTAGATATCCAGTATGTTAACCAGGCTGTAGTAGATGGGTTTGTTCCATCCATGATGTCCGTCAACACAACTAGTACTAATTCTAGTTTGGTTTTGTGGTTCTATTATCACCCACAAACTTGTTACAACATTCTTAATGTGACCCATGAAGACACAATACTGCTTCAGTTGACTTATAACGATGGCTTCATCGCAACAGTGGCAAGGTAGGTAAATGCAATGTCAGTGGGCACCAAAAGACTTTATAAAACAGTTTCACAATTTTTAAACAACATACAATGAATTATCACTTTTCAGAGTTCATTAGCCTTTCTTGTAAGAAAACCTAAAACCTAAAAAACTCCTCAAGTAGTAGAAATGCTTCATTTGTGAGGCTCGAAATTTCGATTCAGAGAAAAGTAACCAAATTAAAGACAAATAATTATTACGAGGCTGTGAAAAGTTGTATAATTATTTTTATTTATATACGAAATAGCAATATTGGCGGTTTAAATTACAGAACCGCTAAATTTAAAAAAAAGCCAAAATAACTCAAAGTCGAAAACAAAATTAACCATGTTCGATATCAATGTTTCACATGAGACTGTCGATCATTTTAGCATCTATAGAATACACAATTTTAGAAAATTGATTACCTCTTCATCGAAGTAAAACCATAACATTTATATTGTGAGCTTTTTCATTGAAACGCAATTCGTTTTTTTTTCTATAAACATACATTTGCCTGATTATAATACAAGCGAAATTTCGTCGATGAAGGTAAAAAAGATAATTCAGAGGGGATATTTGACTGTATTGTCCGAGTCATATTACTGACTAACATATTCATCTTTTTTTACAGAGAAACCTTTACGGACACCATGACAGTTCAGCCAAACACTTGGCACTATATATCGGCCATAATGCAGGATCCAAAATTAGAGATATTTGTTGACGACAATCTTGTTTTCAGTGAAGTTGTGGCGACGTATAGTGGAAACTGGGTACCAGATACAGTAAACATTACTTTGGGAGGTATTCTCATAGCAAATTTAATCGCGCTCTTTTGAAAAAATATTTTTTTTCTATCAATGGACACTTTAAGATTGTTATATCAACCTATCTTAATACTTTTTTATTTCGTTGTTTTGTCTTTGGTATAGTAATTTAGGGGCGAAATCACATTTTCATCAATGACTGTCAGTGTAAAGTCGTTCAGATACACCGTTTTTGTTGCATATCAACTTTTGTTTTGTTTTATATTTGTGCCTGTGCGTGACATTTCCAACAATTTGAAATGTGCGTTAGGTGCAAACACTGAGTAGCATAGAAAGCCACAAAACATAATTATAAACTTACCTAATGGTCAACAGATACTTTGAGGCCTTATCTAATTACTACACGCATAGAAAAGACTCTGGTTAGACTGTGCGGATGCACAGACTGGTCAGAGTCTTTGCCGTGCGCAAATTTGAAATTGTTGGAAATCTCACGCACAGGCTCATTTTCATTGTTCTGATTTTATTTGTTGTTTTGTTTATTTGTTTATTTGTTTACTAAAATTATTAATGGAAGTATTCTTTATGAAAAATATCACATTAAATTCTAGCATTAGGGCAAGTCTTTTTTTTTATCTATCTTCAGGTCCAGACTGCATCGGGTCCTTTTCACAGTTTAATCTAAATAGAACCAACAGTTCAACTCCGACACCAAGAACCAGTTGTTATAATGACCAAAAAGGAGATCTGTTGTCATGGAAAAAATTTCTAGAAGAATGTGATGATGGCACGTATATCAAGGTTCAAAGTCAATGTGACGGTAAGAATCATTGACAAATTTGGATTCGCGTTCTATGCTTAACTAGAAAAAGAAGATAGATCAATCTTCATGGTTCTGCTTAAACGGTCATTATTGCATAAAATTTGCGTTTTCGGATCGTTATAGGTATACGTTAACGGGCAAAACCATTTCGTTAACGGGAGTAAACGTGGAATAAATAAGTCAATTCACGTGCCGTTAACGCCCGGCTTTTTTTAACTTGAATATCCTCGGTCCGGGCCTGATGCACTGTATAATCTTCTTTGTTAAACATAAATATAGAGCGTGAATAAAAACGTTGATCCTATTCCCGTCGTCATTAATTCATCAAACAACGTCGCTATAAACAAAAGTGACGGCGTATTGCGCGAAGCAATTTTTCCAGCACATTATCGGTTTTGGAGCTAGTGTTAAAGCGTTACTATTAATCAATTTGCAATTTCTGTTTGAATAAATACTATGGCCTTTCTTTTATGCAATAATAGTGTCAATTCACGTTTTTTTCAGGCGTTATCATTTGAAGAGACCCTAAAAATGTTTTAACGCCCAAGTGCTTCGCACTCGAGCATTAAACCATTTTTGGGTCTCTGATAAAGTTAACGCCCTCCAAAGGTGAATAAACCCTATATTCACGAATCGTCCTGCTTCCCGAGTCGTGCGTCACCCGTCTTGTGCCGTCAACAAGTTTTTTAGACCTTTTCACCCTGCAAAAATCCCTCAACTGAAAAAATAGAAATATTCATTCGATGCCCCTTTTCAAAACGTGTTCATGAATTTTCGATTCGACGAAATATGGTGTATGATGGTACTGACCGGAGTTGGAGAAATAATCTTTGACTTTGAAAATCGTCTCTGTCTCAACCGTAAAATCATTTCAAACAAACCTATTATAAACCTCCCTTGGGTGACCAGTTTGAAAACTTGCTTATGATTATTTTATTCGCGAATGATGGGAACATAACAGAGAGGGATTTGCCTTTAATGTGAGACTAATTTAAAATAGAATTAACAAAAATGTATCTTTGAGAACCCTCCAAAAAGATTTTCGTGAAATGATTATTTGCCCAATTATATTAGTGTAGTTGCTCTGGGTTTATTTTCTCTTTAAAAGCCTTCGAGAAGCTTCTAATCCTTATGCCTATCCACTGAGCTGAATCAACAAAACCATGCAACAATATTCCTCCCCTTTATCATTTTTTTAGTAAAACTTTGACTGGTCTGCTATTACGAAAAAATATTCCCCCTGAACGACTTTGTTATAACATGTCTCTTCTCAAAGATCATAAATCAGTCCGGAGTTCGATAAAGGACCACTCTGGTCCTAAAATAGCCCAGTTGTTTAAATGACATTCATCATTATTGTTATCGATTTCTGTCCGGAGGGGTATTTTTTGAAATTCGCCAATTTGCTCTTTTCTTTTTCAGTTATCAACAACTGTAACAGCGAGCCTTGTCTGAACGGCGGTCTATGTACGGACCTCTACCATAACTACTCATGTTCTTGCCCGCTCGGATACTCTGGCCACAGCTGTGAGGAGAATCTGGACGATTGTCAGAACCACGCCTGTGATAACGACGCCACTTGTATTGACGGGAATAATACGTACAGTTGTCAGTGTCCTGAAGGATTCAACGGCACCCTCTGTGAGGTAAAAGTTGGTAAGTATGTGATTTTGAAAACACTGTAGAGATACAAAGGCTTACGTACAGTTGTCAGTTTCCTTACGGATTTAACGGCACCCACTGTGAGGTAAAAGTTGGTAAGTATGGGATTTAAAGGACACTGTAGAGATATATAGGCATACTTACAGTTGCCAGTGCCCTGAAGGCTTTAACGGCACCCTGTGTGAGGTAAAAGTTGGTAAGTATGTGATTTAAAAGACACTGTAGAAATATAAAGGATCTGCCATGAGATTTTGTTTGAGACAAGCTGATCTTAACCGAGTCTGGAATAAAGGCGAGGTTGACAACTTTACTTTCCTGGACGAGATTACGATCAGCTTGTCTCAAACAAAATCTTATGGCAGATCCTTTTCTCCCAAGTATATTAAAATTCAGGTTTGGAATGCAAAAAGGACAAAAATATCGCAATAACATGCGTTACATGACGTGGTAATGACGTCATTTTGAACATTATCCTACACCCGTGTAATACACGGATATATCTGATGGATGTTCGTTATAGGAGACAAGGGTGACTTAGTGAGAAAAAAATATAGTATTTATAGAGGATAATTTTTGTTTCAGTGTAAATTCGATTTATATTCATTATGGTAACAACAAAAGCTATATTTTCATGACGTTGTTGATTCTATATATTTCAATGGGTTTGAGCGTTTTTGAATGATATGAGTGAGTGTTTGGAATGAATGAATTGAGCGCTGAGTGAGCGATTTAGAATGGTTTTGATTGAGTTGAAAGTCAATTTCACGATGTAACTGACTGTACAACTTTTCGAGTCCTGTAGCCAGTAGGGTTATTAAACAATCTGTAAAATAGACGTTGGTACGTTAAAGTCTTTAACGGTTTTCAGAATCGTGTGTGTGCGTGTCTGATAATAACTTGTGTTGAGGAGAACAATACGTTCAGTTAATTGAGTCTTGTAGGGATTGGTGACACTGTCTTTGTGAGTTTAAAGTGTTTGATGTGCGAAAAAGCGCATACGGATGGCAGAGGATCACTGGGATCGTAAGATATAGAGGATATTGAATGTGTGGTCATTGAATACCGAATTTATTAAACGAGTCTTCTATAAACAGATAAAAACGAGGCTGCGCCGAGTTTTTATCTGTTTTAGATGACTAGTTTAATAAATTCGGTATTTAATGAGCACAAATTTGATATTCTATTTATAATATGACCCGGATTTTCGCGAAAAATCGTTAAAATTTTTTAAATTCGATATTTCAATTTTCCGCGAAACTTATAACGCCGTTTAAAATTGACGTCACATATACATTATGACGCCATGTTCGCGGTTACAAACAAAATACCCTTGCTATTCGCTATGAACTCATTTGCTTACCTATTCCACAAGTGTTATAACACCCGTGTCATATCAAAAATATTCAACGGGTTTATTTCACTCCCGCGACGTCGGTCATATTATAATTCCTTTTTATTTCGTCATCTAGTTGACATCCCACGGGATTAATTCATGTCTAATACTCTCTTTCAATTCGTCTTCAAAGACAATTATGTAGGCAGTGTCCTAGAAACCAAATTTTGTGCAATTTGCACAAGAAGCCTTTTTTGTCCACTGTTTATCGGATAACACTTTTTTCAGTTGACGGTAATTGGGCCGAATGGAGTGATTGGGGCTCATGTTCCATGACGTGTGGAGAGGGGACAAGAGAGCGTACAAGGGTCTGTTCGGATCCGGCCCCTGATAACGGGGGTATGGAATGTATTGGTAATAATACAGAAACGGGGAAATGTCAGGATAGAGAAACTACAAATGAAGACTGTGTAAATGGTAAGTTGACTATAATGGGCACCGATGGGTGCTATTTACTCGGCCTGAAAACCCGAACCAGGTGTTTGTGATATTAAAATTAGAAAATGAGGCAATGACAAATTAAGACTGTAAACGGTATATCGGCAATGATTCTACTCACTCGAGACCTAATAATAAGATAATACTTATCGTTGCCATTTTGTCGTTTCTCTGATCGTGTTCTGTAGCGTGTATACATGGAATTCGTTTTTTGACCCTTGGATTTTGTAAAATTGTTTTGTAATCACAAGTCCTCTAAACGTATTCGATTTACATGTATATCGGACAAATTTTAAATAAAATAAGTGTGTGAAGATAAAAATGACATCGTGATAAATATATTTTTAGCTCACCAGAGCACAAAGTGCTCAAGGTGAGCTATTGTTATCAATCAATGTCCGTCATCCGTCGTGCGTCGTCCACAATTTCTTTTAACATCTCCTCTTAAACCGGTAGCACAATCTTGTTGAAACTTAGCAGGGACGTTCCTTGGTTCCTTCCTCCTCGAAACAACAGCAGCTCAACAGGACATGCATTAATTATTAGAATTCGAGTTGCGACACCATCACAGACATTTAGGTGGACATTTGTTAAACATCTCACATATATATTATTCAGAATGTAAATGGTTGAAATGTTTTTGAAGTAACTAAAGATGAGAATAATTCATGATAACCGGAAAATATTTTCATCATTGCCGCATTATAAATCAGTATTATAGAAAAATTAAGGGGGGGGGGGGGTAAAAACGCTTTAAGATGAAAATTATCTTTAGCTCTGTCTACATTATAGTTATAAAGTGCAAAATCTTTACAAGTCTTAAAGTCATAAGCCTTTATATTTTGGTACAGTTAAAAACATCGTTAAATTGACACTCATTCCGGTCAAAGGCATTCTTAATCATTCACTCAGCGCTTTATTCATTCATTCCAAACACTCACTCAAATCGATCAAAAACGCCCCGAAGTCGTTAGAAAACGTTTGAAAATCGTTCAAGATTTTCCACAATAAATTCAAATCGAGCTATTCATTCTACAATTCTATAAGCTAGTATGAACTTTCAAGTGTATAATTGGTCCACGAAGACGTATAGATAGAAAAGTACGTATGTTCTATTAAAGGGGGGTAATTAGTATTTAACAAAATTAGAAATATAAGTTTACCTCCCTTTAATTTCACTCAAAACTCGATCCACTCACTCATTCAATTTCATTCTCAATTTTGTTCAGAATCATTGTTCATTATATGCGGCCATGCTCAATTAAGAGCTGTGTCTAGCCATATCCCTTTTACTCGTGGTTTTTATGTTATGCAGAAATTATCTCCTTGTTGACATCTGCAATTTAAATTGGTGTGATGTCCGAGGCGTCATAGAGACTTAGGTAAGCGATCTAGGATCATCAAAGTTCTTTTGTTTAAGCGTTGTATTGGATATATTTCGCATCTTCTAAGACTGTTTCTTTTCTATATGTCCGATACGAAAAAAGTTACAAAATTTCAGAGTGTGCAGTCCAACCCGAAATAAACAATGGAACTATGAACTGTACCACGGACACCGACGGGGAGACCGTGATATGTGTACCGTTTTGTCCCGAGGGCTGGGACTTTGACTCCGACTTTATGATCGTCAATTCTACCATACACTGTGGGCGAAACTCGAGTTATAGATGGAACGTCCGCAATGATGAAAACCCGAACATGAAACTACCGTCGTGTCAAAGTATGTCGAGGCGGATTTATTACAATTGTTGATATGAGAGTACTTTTTTATCCAGAAGTTTAGAATTAAATTAGTAGATACAAAAAAAGTGGATGATAGTTCTGCAGATATCTAGCTTGATACGGAAGTTGGATTGAACGGGTTTTTTGTCAATTTTTGTGGAGGTCTTCCCGAACAAATATCTGCCCGATGCATCCTTCGCATCATTGGGCATTTTGAGAAAATCAAGATGGCAGCCAATACTTCCGAAAACCTGGCCAACTGCTCCTTAGTTCACTGTGATTGTTACTTTTGGCGTTCATTTTGCTGTAAAAGTACGAGTACGCCATTTCACTGCCATACTCATTTGAAATGTCACGGTATTCATTTGATTTGTCACATAGCTTAATATCTTGAGAGTAAAATGACCACTCAAAATCGGTTTTACAATTATTCATAGTCATCTACAGATCTGTTGGCCTGCTCAATGATGACAAGATGTCATCAGCTAGATTTTTGTTCGGCAAGGTCTTGGCCTGAAGAATCGCCAAGAGAAAAACTTTTAACCATACTTCCAGGTTCGAGTAAAATTTGCTATTATTATCGGACTATGCTGAATACGTTTTCATAGTTAACTGAATTTGCACATATATCAAACAAGCTTGCTTTAAAAGATAGATACGATACTTAGTCCAACTATAATAATTTCGACAAAGATGTGGTAAATGTATAACACAAAGTGCTATTTTACAATTGAATATATATCAAACTTTGTGTAACCTTTTGACTTTCTTCCCTTTTTTACTTCAGAGCAAGAAAAAGCACAGAAAATAACGATGTTGTACGGGGCTCAATACAACGAACTAAATTGGGATTCAATCAACGACGGTGGTGCAAAGATAAAAGACGTCACGAACGGTGCCGTCTCAGACCACACGTGTATTGTCTCAAGACAGTGCGAAGCCAGTACACAAATAGACGATGTCTACACGCAGGCAAAAAAGCGAAGATCAACAACTGGGGTTTCCTTCACAATAACTGTGACTTGTCAGCCAATCGACAGTAAGTCTTTCTCGAAAAGAGTTATGGTTGAATTTTAACTTCATCTTTTTAAGATCGCAAAGCACCAGTCGAATGTTCTGGGGCTATTGCCATCGCGAAGTGTCCGTCGTGCGTAATATCTGACTTTTCTCAGAATTTTATCGATGGATATCAACCAAATTTCCTTGGAATGATCTTTGAATGAACCCCTATCAGTCTACAAAGATTAATTGTGATATGTCTTTTATAGTCAGAGGTCATATCGCTATATGTTTTATAGTGGAAACTCTGAAAATCAATTTCGCAGAATCTAGCGGATAGATATCATCCAAATTTCTTTGGAATGATCCTTTAGTGAATCTTTATCAATCTACAAAAAGAAATATTGTGATTTGATGGAAAATATGTCTTTAATGGGCGGAGGTAATTTCTCTATATCTTATATAGTGGAAACTTTGAAAATCTTTTTTGGGGGATGTAACAGATGGAAATACAACAAATTTCACTGGAATGTACCTATGGTGACAAATTATTATGCTTCACAAAAATTACTGTGATTGGATGAAAAATATTTATAAAGCAGGTGAAGATCCGTCTTGATTTTTTCTTGGCAGAAATATTTCAGAATGTGACACTTAAAACACTTATTTTCTTAAATGAAACGAAAATTAATCAATTAATTCATTCATTAAATCACTTAAATTCTCATCTTATTGTATAAGTAGATTCAGGCCTGTGGAGGAAAATCAGACGCTCAAGCAGCTCTAGTTTCAATTTCTTGAACGGCAAAATTGTTTCTTACACCCATTTCAATAAATAATACGTACTAAGTGTTTTGAATGTCTGTTTTAAAAAAATCTTACAAGCTTGGAACATTGATAAATGACTATGCTGACAAAATTATCGATTCCCACAACCGAGTTAGATATTTTTTCAAATAAAATACATAATTACGTATTATATTTATCTTATAACTTTCATTTGCCTTGTTATAATTTTATATTTGAATTGAAACTTGTTTAAAATGAAAGAAAACCCGAAGGTTAACATTTTTTGTATATAATAGTTAAAACATTTTCTAAGTAAATCAACAACTGCCAAAAGAAAATCTGCTGTTATCACAGTTAAGCACGATGATCACCTTCAGTTAGTTACATCGTAAAATTGACATTCTTCTCAACAAAAACCGTTGTATATCGCTCACTCAGCATTCAATACATTCATTCCAAACACTTTCTCAAACCATTTAAAAACACTCGAAACTCACTGAAAAGCATAAAACAACAATTTTGTTCAAAGTAAAAAGAGTTGAGGAAGAAATGGGATTTCACTGAATCAATTGAAATTGTAAGCGTCTGATTAGATCTTGAAGAAATATGAAGATATTGAAAGAACATATTTTACATACAATTTTCTAAAGGAAGGTAATAAATATCGCTAATTTTGTTCATCCTAAACAAAATTTGCGATATTGGATTACCTCCCATTAAATTCACTCAAATTCGCTCCACACACTCATTCAGTTTCATTCCAAAATCACTCATCTTGTCAATTTCACAATGATAATTGACTGATTGATTGGATGGAGTTTAACGCCGCTTTCAACATTGTTTCAGTTATATCGCGGCGGCTGCAGCACCTAACAATGGTTTCCTGGTATTTTTCTAACCAGTACAACCACCACATCCTTTCCTAGCCTCCAGCTGCTATCTCACATAGGTCTACAATTATAAACCTATTGGTGAGAGACAAATAGTCGGAAAGAATGAGTGCCGCCGTCGGGGATCGAACCCGGGACCTCCCGATTGACAGTCCAATTTCACGATGTAACATACTGTACCCACTTCTTGTTTCATCTTATTATTCTTTGTGGCCATTTCTTGTCTTTTCTATTCAGCTGTAGACGAATGTTATGACCACTTGACAAACATTTACGAGATCCTGAATGCATCCATATCAACGTTGTCTCTAACAGTGACGTACAACAACGTTAACTATGACGTTGACGTTTACAGTACAACAATAGACGGACATGCCACGTGCGATCTAGGAACGGTTCCCGTATTGTACTATTGTAGTAAGTATCGGCCTTATATTTGTTAAGAAGAATAAATAGAAATAGAGTATAGCATGTTAGTGTCTTTAATTTAAATATCAAATATATGGTCGAAGTAAGGAGAATTTTTCATGACGAGGCTTTGCCGAGTAATGATAATTTCTAGTAGCCTAGACCAGATAACATTGATATTTTGAGATACCTCATATTACTCTATTTATTTTGCAATTATTCATCAAAGAAATTCAGGTGAAAGTGTGTATTCATTCTGTAAAAGTACATAAAAGTAACATTTCCGCCATTTTTTTTAGGAATATTGCAAGGAAGCAAGATACATTTAATTAAGCGCTATTTCTTTTTTTAAACGTTGCATTGGTCAGTTGCATAGTTTACAATGAATAAAGTTATTACACATATAGTTAACAACATCTTTAAAATGACAAGGTGAATGATTTTGAATGATCAAAGAATGAAATTGAATGACTGTGTGGAGCGAATTTTGAGTGACATTTATGAGAGGTGATCCAATATCGCAAATTTTGGTCAGGATGAACAAAATTAGCGGTATTGATTACCTCCCTTTAATAAATGTGCATACAAGTTCTTTACATAGCTTCCTTTTTCTTACAGAACCTATAAGATGCTTACAATTTGAATTGTGTCAGTGAAAACGCGATTTTTCTCTATCCAAATATATTTTGAATGACGTTGTTGATTCTATATTTTTCAATTGGTTTGAGCGTTTTTGAATGGTATGAGTGATTCTTTGAAATGAATGAATGGAGCGCTGAGTGAGCGATTTGGAATGGTTTTGATTGGGGTGAATCTCAATTTCACGATGTAGCTAACTGTATTCAGGATGGACACTGTCAGATTTAAGTGAATTGTGGTTCTTTTGTGCATGAGAGTAGCACTTTATTCAATCAGTACCACTGGCGAAGATTTTTATGAAATTCATAAAAAAATGTGTGTATTGTAGAATTATTTTATGAAATTGACTGGGTGTTGCATTTAAGTTTCTTCTTATTAAAAAAGTTAAATTACTTTTCCCATTAATGTTTGACAAAACCAGTTGAAGAATCTGTTGCCTGAAATATCGTTACCGTTTATTTCTCGCGTTACACTAAGCGAAACGCAGTAGTCATGAATGACTATAGTTTTGGAAACGCAAAGAAGCAATTTTTAATCTCCCTTCCTGTTATTGTTCTTTTTTCTTACACTTTGAAATCTCTATCAGAGGGTAGGGGCTCTGGCTCATAATTCTATTTCAATACTTTTTATTCTATTAATCATCAAGCAGAGCTCCTGAGTAGCATTAAGCTAAAAAAGCCACTGTGCAGATACAGTTAGTTACATCGTAAAATTGACATTCTTCTCAATCAAAACAATTCTACGTCGCTCACACAGCGCTCCATTCATTCATTCCAAACACTCACTCAAACCATTCAAAAACGCTCCAAACTCACTGAAAAATATATAACAACAATTTCGTTCAAAATGAAAAAAGCTCGGGAAAAAATCGGGATTTCACTTAATTAATGGAAGTTGTAAGCGTCTGATAGGCTCCTGGGAAATAAGGAGCTATAAATAGAACTTGTATGCATATATTATTAAAGGGAGGTAATCAATATTGCTAATTTTGTTCATTCCGAACAAAATTTGCAATACTGTATTACCTCCCGCTAAATTTACTCAAAACTCGCTCCGCTTACTCATTCAATTTCATTCCTTAATCACTCCAAAATCATTCACCTTGTCAATTTCACGATGTTGTTCACTGTAAGCGTTGAAATGACGATATTGTATTCATAAATACACTAGTGACAAGAATGATCCATGTCTAGCAATATCTTGAAATTTCAAGAAGATAGCTTTATTTCTTAATAAGATTTTGATCTTTTTAGATGTGAGTTTGAAGTTTTGTGTAGCATAATTTAAGGTTAAATGTCCTTCTATTTACAGTACCGTGCGGTCAGGGCATGTACCAGACCGGTGACTTCTGTTATCAATGTCCGATCGGATTCTATCAGGACGATATGAGACAGAGTAGCTGTAAACAGTGTCCTGAAGGGTGGATCACACCCGGTGTACAATCTACCAGCGCCACAGATTGTAGTAGTAGGTATTAGCCGTAAACGTATACTTCGCGTGTCGAGCCGTGAATCATATATATTCATAATATGACCTACGTCGCGGGAGTGAAATAAACCTGTTGAATATTTTTGAAACTACACGTGTATTATTACACTAGTGGGATAACTATGCAAATGAGCTCAGAGCGAATAGCAACGCTACTTTTAACCGCGAAAATGACGTCATAATGTATATATTGTGACGTCAGTTTTAAACTGTGTTATAAGTCTCGCAGAAAATTGAATTGTTGAATTTCAAGAATTTCTACGATTTTTCCCAAAATTGTGGTCATATTATATATAGAATATAAAATTTTAGCTCATAAAATACAGAATTTATTAAACTCGTCTTCTTAAACAGATAAAAACTAAGCGCAGCCTCGTTTTTATCTGTTTATAGATGACTCGTTTAATAAATTTTGTATTTCATGACCACTCATTCAATATCATAATTTTATTTTTTGAAACCCCGTGCCATTTTTCGAAAAACATTAATAGTTTTAAAAAAAGAACTTACATTTATACCAATCTTCCGTCCAAATACAAAATTGCCTCTTGGTTAAATTCGTAAAGTAAACTCGTACATGTACTTTCATAATTGAAGTAAAGGGATCAGGTAAAATTCTCAAAATATCTTTTTTATACATCTATACCCGAGATACATATATGAATTACTCAGTTTCTACATCTGAGGTCAGTTTTGAAAAAAAAAAAACACCTATAGTTGCATTGATAATTGATAGAAATCAAATCGGCGTAACATCCTTGAATTTAGGATGACAACAATCGGGAAATTGTTTTAGAATTATACCCCATTAAATAAACTTCTTATCTCTGAGATGAGATATCAAACCGAGTCTAAATGTGACGGTAGTTTACACAGTGCACGTCAAATAACCATACTGTATACAAGAACACACCATGTATCCTTACACTTCCCCCGTAACAACTATACTTTACAGTCTTCTTAGTCGTCACATTTACTGTTAAAAACATCGTAAAATTGACAAGGTGAATGATTTTGGAAAGATTTATGAATGAAATTCAATGAGTGTGTGGAGCGAGTTTTGAGTGAATTTAATGGGAGGTAATCCTATATCGCAAATTTTGTTCAGGATGAACAAAATTAGCGATTTTGATTACCTCCCTTATATAAAATATGCATATAAGTTCTATACATAGCTTACTATTTCTTCAAGAACCTATGCGGTGCTAACAATTTGAATTATGTCTGTGAAATCGTGATTATTTTGTATGAAGTTGCTGATTCAATATTTTCCAATTGGGCGTTTTTGAGTGGTTCGAGTGAGTGTTTGGAATGAATGAATGTAGCGCTGAGCGAATGATTAAGAATGATTTCGATCGGAATGAGTGTCAATTTCTCGATATTTTTAACTGTATTGGCAGATGCAACGGTCGCAACAATAAATAAACAGAAATACAATCATAAAGTTTTCTTTGAGACGGATAGGCTCTGAACAAATAAGAAATATCAATTTCACGTAACAATTTTGTCTTTTAGTTGAACAAGCAGGTGATGATACCGAGACAATTCTGATGATGATTTTACTGATTGCAGCCGGTCTGATTTTGTGTGTCATCGTTATTGCAATAGCGATTATAGTCTACAAAAAGAAATGGTACGACTTTTATTTGATTGTTTTTATTTAGAGATGAAGAAATCAATTTTTGATTTGATGAACGTGTGAAACTAACAATCATCACAATTTTACAAATAGACTCGTGGAAAGTGACGGATTTCCATCACTTTTCCTGAAGCTATTTATCAATCGGGAACCCTCGGCGATTCTTCGGAATAGACCTCGGGAATAATACGGGCGCTGCAATGAAAGCGCGTCATTTCGCACGTGGGTTTATATGACGTCACAAACATCAACGATCCTTCTAAGGATGCATATAACGAAATCAAGGAAAGAAAAAAAGTGGCCATATTAAAATTTAATAACGAAACGTAGTATGTTACTGCGTTTTGTTATCAAATTATTATAATATGCCCGAAATTTCTTGACGGATGAGCGGAAAGAATAATCAAATTGTGACTTTCTTAACGCGTATTAAATAACCGAAGTACCACTATAAAACCGAATTGCCTAAAGATGCCCAAAATTACTACACTTACGTCCGAGGTACTTTCCAGTTTACGGAAAAGTCAGAGCGATGATCCGAATGTCACTTTTCCTGAGGTTATTTATCAATCGGAAGCCCTCGGCGATTCTACGGAATAGACCTCGGGAATAATAAAAGCGCAGCTATGAAAGGGCTTCACAGTTAACAACATCGGGAAATTGACAAGATGAATGATTTTGGAATGAAATTCTATATTTTTCAATGGGTTTGAGCGTTTTTGATCGATTTGAGTGAGTGGTTTGAATGAATGAATTGAGCGCTGAGTGAATGATTAAGAATGGTTTTGATTGAGGTGAATGTCAATTTAACGATGTAATTAACTGTAGCACTTTATTCAATCAGTACACGTACCACTGATTAAGATTTTTATGAAATTTGGAAGTTGTGTGTATCATGGCATTTTTATAAATTGATCTTTGGATTAAAATTATTCGAAATGTTGGCGGACCGGCTCAAATCTCCCATTGCAGTAGTTCCAAACGTCCTGTGACACAGACTTCAACACGCCCTGCCACGCCTGACAACGAACCACCTTCTTATGAGATGACAACAACAGGGTAATTCATTTTTATTTTCTAAATGTTATCGCATTAAATGTACGTTTTCGGTTCGTTAAAGACATATATAAAACGGGAACAAACCCGGGAATTAACGGTAGAAAACGTGTATTAATCAGTTAAATCAAATGCCCTTTACGCCCAGCTTTTTTTTAAAATTAAATATCCTCCATTTGGGCTTATTAACTTTAATCAGATTTTTTTGCAATATTAGTTTTTATTTTGTATGTTTTCTTTTTAAAATACTTAAAAGGTTCGATCTAGAAGAGAACACATTGAAAAGTAATATGCGTAAAAATTTTTCGTGTCCAACATTAATTTAGAGTACATGTATATCTCAAGACTTTGCTGTAATTCCTGTGTAATATTTTGATGCCATGAATTAATCAAGCAACGTCGATACATGTATATACAAAAGTGACGGTGTTATGCATGGCGCATTTTTCTGTCAATATTCGTAGGTTTGTAGCTAGGTTTGTCGTTTCTATGAAAAAACATGTATATCGCAGTCTCCGTTTGATTAAAATATTCTGGTCTTTCTCTCTCCTTTTTTGCAATACAAGATTTTAGGGGCGTTTATATTTTCGGGTCTCTGCGAATGTTTATATCCTCAAATGCGTAAATAAACCTTGTAGAGACTTTTTAATGAGTAGTCATGTACAGTTAAGAACATCGTGAAATTGAAAAGTGAATGACTTTGGAATGTTTTCGGATTGAAATTGAATGAGTGTGTGGAGCTAGTTTTGAGTGAAATTAAAGAGAGGTAATTCAATATTGCTAATTTTGTTCATGATGAACAAAATTGGCGATATTAATTAGCTCCCTTTAATAAATTATACGTTTTTTTCTGATTATGCGTCATCGTGGACCAATCAGACACTTTATACTTTATAGTCCACGCCAGCTAATAAAATCGTAGAATAGATAGATCGATTTGAATTTACTGTTGAAGTATTGAATAGTTTCTAAATGTTTTCTAATGATTTCCGAGCGTTTTTGATCGATTTGAGTGAGTGTTTGGAATGAATGAATGGAGCGCTGAGTGAATGAATTAGAATGATTTTGATCGGAATGAGTGTCAATTTCACGACGTTTTTAACTGTACAAAAGTGACGGTGTTATGCATGGGGCATTATTTCTGTCAATAATAGTAGGTTTGTAGCTAGGTTTGTCTTTTCTATGAATTACATGTATATCTCAATTTCCTTTTGGTTAAAATACTCTGGTAATTCTTTCTCTCTTTTTTGCAATACAAAATTTCAGGGGCGTTAATACTTCCTGGTCTCTGCGAATATTAATATCCTCAAATGCGTAAATAAACCTTACAGAGACTTTTGAAAGTAATGTTTTCCGAATTTAATAAACAAGTTATGTACACATTCAAATACCGTTTTTAACACTTCCAGGTGACGAGTTTAGTCAATTTGACGTCACTTGGTACGAAAATGTTATATCCGTCCGGAATTCCGGACTGATGTAATGTTAATTGGCCATACATGTGTAGTTTTCATATATTCTCGCTTATATTGACGTCAGCATACAGTTAAAAATATCGTGAAATTGACCTTCTCTCCGATGAAAATCATTCATGATCATTCACTCAGAGCTCCATTCATTCATCCCAACCACTCTCTCAAATCAATCAAAAACGCTAAGAAATCATTAGAAAACATTAAAAAACAGCTAAAACCATCCAAGACTTTCAACAATAAATTCAAATCGATCTATTTATTCTACGATTTTATTAGCTTGTGTGGACTTTAAATTGTTTGATTGGTCCACGATGACGTAAAATCAGAAAAAAAGCGTATATTTTTTAAAGGGAGTTAAATGATATTGCTAGTTTTGTTTATCATGAACAAAATTAGCAATATTGGATTACCTCCAATTAATTTCACTCAAAACTCGCTTAACGCTCCATTCATTCATTCCAGACACTCACTCAAACCACTCAAAAAAGCTCAAACCCATTGGAAAATATTGAATCAACAATGTCATTAAAAATAAATTTGGATAGAGAATATAGCGATTGCACAGACAAAATGCAAATTGTAAGCGGCTTATAGGTTTTTGAAGAACGCATAAAAAATGTAGTCAACTTCACGTTGATAGTAACATTGTCTAAGCATTGCAATTAAGAATGCCGTTTTATTTACAGAGCAGCAAAAGGTCCACTTTCGTATGAAAACGACATAGATGAATACAATTTGGGAGAAGTAGCTGATAGGAACGCGCACACGAAATTCAGGTAATTATTTTAAGTTCAACTAGTCACGAAGTCCTTATGATTGGGTTGATGTACATTGTGCGTCACATGTCGTCAACATATACCTTGTATACACATTTTGCTTGGTCCACCTGAAAAGTGCTCATTAGAGCTGTCTAAATGAAATCTCGGAAAGTTCGAAATTGGGTTAAAATTGGTATAAAGCTAATTAAGGAGGTCAAGGTTTAAAAAAACATGTACAGTAAAAACATCGTGAAATTGACACTCATTCCGATCGAAATCATTCTTAATCATTCACTCAGCGCTCCATTCATTCATTCCAAACACTAACTCAAACCAGTCAAAAACGCTAAAACCCATTGGAAAATATTGAAACAATAACGTCATTCAAAATAAATTTGGATAGAGAAAAATGACGATTTCACATACATAATTCAAATTGTTAGCGCCTCATAGGTTCTTGAAGAAATAAGAAGCTATGTATAGAACTTGTATTCATTTTTTTTATTAAAGGGAGGTAATCAATATCGCTTATTTTGTTCATCCTGAACAAGATGTGCGATATAGAATTACCTCCTATTAAATTCACTCAAAACACGCTCCACACACTCATTCAATTTCATTCCTAAATCATTCCAAAATCATTCACCTTGTCAATTTTACGGTCTTGTTAACTGTACTGTGATAAGAAAATATTCTTTTAAATTTTGGTTGAGTTATCGTTCCCTAATAAATTCAATAAATGATATATCGTTTCTTTGCGAAAGCAAAGAATTTTTCATTATAAACATTTTACTGGTTGAATTAATCGGTGACTAAGAACCGTGCTTATGGAGGCACGAATAATTTTTTTCGGTCAATCATTCCTATACTCTTTGATAGACAAAACTAAAGAATGAATTTTTTTCAATCAAGTTTAACTGATGCGTTTATATTTGTTAGGACATTCTGTCTCAAAGTCATTCATAGAACGCATAAAAAGTGAAGTCTACTTAACGTTGATAGTAACATTGTCTAGGCATTGCAAAAAAGAATGTCTTTTTATTTACAGAGCAGCAAAAGATCCACTTTCGTATGAAAACGACATAGATGAATACAATTTGGGAGAAGTAGCTGATAGAAACGCGCACACGAAATTCAAGTAATTATTCTAAGCTCAACTGGTCACGAAGTCCTTATGATTGGGTTGATGTACATTGTGCGTCATATGTCGTCAACATATACCTTGTATACACATTTTGCTTGGTCCACCTGAAAATTGCTCATAAGAGCTGTCTAAATGAAATCTCGAAAAGTTCGAAATTGGGTTAAAATGGGTATAAAGCTAAATAAGAGGGTCAAGGTTTAAAAAACTATGTACAGTTCAAAACATCGTGAAATTGACACTCATTCCGATCGAAATCATTCTTAATCATTCACTCAGCGCTCCATTCATTCATTCCAAACACTAACTCAAACCAGTCAAAAACGCTAAAACCCATTATATATATATAATCTTTATTACCTCGAATATTTGAAGAGCATTAGTACAATTTTACAAAACAAATACATTGGAACATATATACAAACTGTTACAAAACAAAACAATACATGTACAAAGAAATTGATTGAAACACACATATATATATAAATGAGTTCGTTTAGTAAGTGAGAGAAAAGGAGATAGAGACAAAAGATAACGGACAGATGAAGAACCAGTCAGGAGAACAGACAGAGACCAATATATGTGTGAGTGCGTGCAAGCGATCGTGCGTGTGCGCTTGCGTGCCCGCTTTTGCGTGCGTACGTTTAAATGCGCTTGAGAGTGTGCGTGAGTATGCGTGTGTACTTGAATGTAGTTGTACACGTGCGTGCACGTGTACGTGCATGTGTGTGCTTGCAAGGGTCTTTGTGTGTATAAGCGAGGGAGAGACGCGAAAAGCTTGATGTACAAAATATACCGGCTGTGAGAGCACAGTATAACCAGGTCAAAATAGACCAAGTCTACTGTTTTTGTTTATCACATTTTTTACTAACAAGTGGTACCGTCATTCGCAAAAGCTTTTCCGAAACGAAAAGAGAAGCAATTGACAAACGGCTACTTGCCAATTCGTTACTTAGCGCATTAATATAAGCATTTATTATAATATCTATTTAAAGATAATTCACATTGTGTCAGTTGTTCTTGCGACAATCCGCAAGTATTATTCTGTTCAAGTTGTAGATACGATGGTTAATCCTCTTACATTAATACAATTACTTAGGCGTAATAAAGCGAAGAGGTCTTGTTAGATAGTGTTTGTACCTCAAGGTAATTTTAAAACATGCGACTCGAGAATCGTCACTCATCTGTATAGAAGTATATCCCGAGATCATTTCTAATATTTGATCTTGATAGTTCAAGTTAATGAAATTCGTATAGAAATTTTCGTTTAAAAGCCTATGTAATTTCACCCAAAATGTTTGTCTTATATCATCGTTTGCTTGGCAGAACATGAGTAAGTGTTCTGCTATCGATTTGCTACTTATATTACAATTTGGGCACATTACAACGTATTGTTTTGAAAAATATTTCCCGATAAATAAAGCCATGGAGAAACAGTACAGTAGGTAGTCTCTGTATATTCGGCAGAAATACCATATATTACTAACTCCGACTTCACTGTGAATAGTATAAAATTTGTATATTTCTAAATCATATTTTACGGCTGTTTCGAAATCGAGATTTGAAGTGGTTGTAATTGAATTGTGTACGATTTTCTTCCAAATTGATTGTTTAGGAAATATGCTATTGTTAATATATGCATTCCAGTAATCTAATAATTGATATTTCCCAAAAATCCTAAAGAGATCTGGAATGAAACCTAGAGACGAGCTTGGATTATTCATAAATTGAAAAAGTCTGTGAACAAACAGTATTTTAACACGTTTTTCTCCACCCAAATGACAGAGTTGTCCAAAATATTGAAGTTTTTTCTTGTCAATTTCTCTTTCTATTGGAAATATACCTAATACGTTAAGGGCTATGACTGTGTTGGTTAATTTTGGTAGACGTTGTATAGATTTTATGCACTGCTTGTATGCTTTTTCTAAACATAGGATTTGTGAGCAAGTAAGATTATTCCATAGTTCGCACCCAAAAAGGGCTCTTGGAAGGACAACTGTTTTATAAATGTGTTTTAAGGTCAATGGATGTAAACATATATTATTGAAGCCTGAATCTGTCAGACTGAAAAAAGTTTTTCTAAGCTTATCACAGGCAGAGGTTATGTTTTTAGTTAGATCTAAATTTCTGTCAGATAAAGAGCCCAGATGTAAATAACTATTCGTTTCTTTAACTTCTTCTGTGCCTAAATACCACGGCTGACGATTTATATCTTGTCGGGTTTTTTTATCGTTGAATACTATAACATTACATTTTAAAGCATTATATTCATATTGTTCAACAATAGAGTTCTCATAACATATATTCATCATGTGCGCTAATCCTGATTTGCTTAAGGAAACTAACACCATGTCATCGGCATGTGTTGGTGAACCAACATGATATCCATTGAACTTTAGAGAGACATTTGATCGTTCTAATTTGTTAAGGAGACTGTCAATAAATAAAATATAGAGAAGGGGGCTAAGACACTGGCCCTGTCTGGTTCCCCTTTTAATTGGAAACCAGTCCGAGATCTCACCATAAGAATGGACTCGGCTATAAACATAAACGCTTTTTAACATATTAAAAAGGATTTTTAGAATTCTATGATCTATTCCTTTTTCATACAATTTGGAGATTAGAATACTATGGGAGACATTATCAAACGCCTGGCGAACGTCTAAAAAGCAAGTGTATAATCTACTGTTGCGTTCACTTGCGTAACATATACTTTCTTTTAATAAAAATGACGTCATGGCACAATTAAACTGTTTTTGAAAACCACATTGAAGTTCATTAGTTACTAAAGTATTATCACTTTCTAAAAAGCGTATTAATATTTTTTCGTATACTTTAAGTATAATAGAACACAGACTGATAGGAATTCGGGTCACTTTTTGGCTTGGGAGTTCCTTTGTACAAAGTTGATATAATTCCTCTTTTCATGTCAGTTGGTATATAACTATGATCGGTTATAGCTTGATAAAATTTTGTAACTACCTTTAACAATAATTTGCCACCAAATTTAAGATGTTCATAGTTTATTTTATCAAATCCGCTCGCTTTGCCATTTTTGCAGGTGTTTAAGCATTGTAATACCATATCTGATGAAATCTTAAAGTCATTAGTTTTCAAGGACGACAATTTTTCTTCTATATCAGTATACTCAGACTGCTCATGCTCCGTTTCTGCTCGACAAGAATAAAGTTTTGAGAAATACTGTTTCCATCCATCATTTATCGTTTTAGGTGTATTATAATTTTGACCATTAAAATTCATTTCAAAAATATTTTCATGTTTTTTCTTTCCCTTGCGCTTATTTACTAATCGTCAAAATTCATTTTGGTCTAATTCGGCTGCTAAATCTATTTCCTTTTCTAATGTGCAAAGATGGTTTAACACTTTATTTCTATGAACTCTCCTAAAATTTGATTTAGACTTTTTATACTCGATAAATGACTGAAATTCTCGCCCTGTGGGCTTATCGTCAACCAGCCAAATTTTTCTTTTCGATTTCACCACTCTACTTAGATTAGTGAGTTCGGAGTCCCAGTATGGTTTTATAAATGGTTTGAATTTTGATTTAGGTATACAGACGTCCGTAGCTTCATTCAATAAAGAAACAATTGCACTATAGATATTGTCTATATCGCTTTCACAAGATATATCGTTTATCAAAATACTGTTTAAAATATAATTATTTTCTAGATATTTGGTATACTGTTCGATACATTTTTGTGGTACTTTTTTCCAGTTGAGAAAATTATTCGTACATTCCTTTCGTGTGCTTTGATCTACTTGAATACGTAGACTAGCGATGATTGGGAGATGACTAGAGACATTTAAGCTTTCGTCGTCTAGAATTTTACATGAAGCAATATAATCTAAATAATCGATTGGAACCAAAACGTGGTCGATTAATGTTTCCCTGGAACCATTATACGGTACGTTACTATAGCTCGGGCCGGTGCATAAATCTAAAGCGTTAATGGCTGTTAAACTGTGTCTAGTCAAAACCTCTATCAAACTATCGCTACGTAAATCAAATCTAAAATGACGATCAATGCGGGAAGGTAACTCTGTATTAAAGTCCCCCGTTATTATTATCGTCCCTTTTTGCGAATAAGAGTATATAATATTATCTATGTCCTCTAAACCCTCCTTATAAATTCGAACTGGATGTTTCTTACAGGGAAGATAAACCTGAAAAAAATACATGTAAATTCCAGGTCTTAAATTCAATTCTATTCCTATAATATATTTAGACTGTACTCCTACTGGCGAGATAATTCGGTCATGTTTTTTATGCCAAAATATCGATAGACCCCCCTTTCGAACACGTCGTTTTTCTGGTAAATGTAGATCAGGGTCCGAGATTGAATGATTATTGTAGTTTTTGTTTATACTACTTAAAAAATTCAAATCTTGTGGTAATAACCAATGCTCGCTTATACCTATAATGTCAATTGATTCGTTTTCGAGTAAGTTACTCAAATAACTCGAGCTCGACATGATTCCAGTAGCATTCCAGGTTGCTATATTGAAACCGTTTGAAAGACGACTTTTAAATCTATAATTGACAGATCCCATGATTTAATCAATAATCTCTCCTCTGTAGGTACCAGTATAAGTACCATTATGACCATAGTTTTGAGTTTTGTCGTTATAAGCTTTAGATCTAGCTTTTAAAACACTCCTAGGAAGCCATGGTTTGCAAACAATTCCCTTCGGCCAAAAATAAGGATCATCTGTTAGTAAGCTAGTATTTTGATTATCTTCAATTTGAATCTTAATAACAGAGCTTTTGTATCGCATATTTCTCTGGATCACTACATCTTTGACAGTTGGGCCTCTTTTTTCTACATACGCGGCTATTTTGGACTCCGTAATAGATGGTAGAAATCCACCAACGTAAAAGTTTTTTGTCCTTTTTCTCACGAATGTTTCGAAATCTGATTCGTCGTAGTCCTCGTACTCGGCCACTTTCGCATCGTAGACTCGGTGACGATCGTGATATTCAAAATCCCGTCTGCGTTGCTCTTTTAATTCGGAGAGCTCTTGATTTATTTGTTTGAAATTGATTTTTCTATTTTTGACGGGGTTTTTGTTGATTTGTTCATTTCGGTTTAAGTATTTGCGGTCTTTTCGCATCGTTATAATGCTTGGTATTTTTGATAGTTCATTTGAAGAATTTTATTTATCGCCTTGATTTGTGCTTTTAACAATATCTGCATAAGAGGGAGGTATTTCAGGTACAAAGGGTTTAAGCTTAAAATCTGTTGTTCCCTGCGCAGAATTATAACTTTCTTGAACATTTTGTGAATCAGATTGTGTCATATTGTATTTTTCACTTTCTACAACTTCTTCAGCATTTTCAGAATTCATACAATTTTTCTGGGCTGCAATTCGGGGATTGTTTATAGAAGAAATGGGAAATATGGTTGATTGATCAACATCTGGAACAATTTCTGAATAGTAATTAGGACCAGTTTTTCTCAAATCAACGTCACGTGACACTCCTCCAAGAGAGTCATGCGACGCCTCATTGGTCGAACTTACTTTAAGCCCATTTGTTTCTCCTGTTACATTTGATTCTTGTAACATGATTTTTGGTGCATAGAGCGTTTCTTCATTATTATTTGATTGATTTGAGTAAAACCTAATATGATTTTCATTTCTGTATTTTATCTGATCTTGTACATAAAATTGCATGTTCTTAAGCTTCTCTTCATGAGATTGAGCTCTAAACTTGCACCTATAATTATTGTCTGTCAATGAGCTCTGCACTTTCTTTAGACTATTTTCCATATTTGTAAGACCTGAGTTACATTGTTTCTGAATATTTTCAACATTTGACTTTATCTCTTCTAAATTTGTATTAACAACACTAAAGTCTGTTTGTCTATTATTTTCTAAAGCCGCTTGCTTTTGTTTTAATAATAGCATTTCTGCTTGTATACTGGATATTGTCTCATTAAGTGACCTTATTTCTGACTGGCAATTACACTGATGCGATGTTTGACCTGTAGGTGTACCGATTGTAGATCGATTCATTTTCGGTTTCTTCGGGTTACTCAGAATATCGTTCAAAACTTCGAAATCGTCTCCTTCAATAACGGATAACATCGGATGAATGTCTTTAGCCAGCTTCGCAACAGAATTATCCCCCGATCGAGTATTCCTGTGCTGTTTAAGCTCTCTACTTCTATTGAAAGGATATTCGTCATATTGTCTGACGTTCTCAAACATTCTTAGCCTTATATCATCCAGTTTAGCTTCCGAGTTTGAATTATCAATTATCAGCTTATCTATAAATTCGTTTGGGGTCAGTGTGTTATACATTTGCTGTAAAACATTAAGTTCAGACAATTCATTGTTTACGGACTGGCTATCAGGATCAAATAAGTCCGTGAAAACGTATTCCCGATGTCCATCGTTTTCTCGTACAGGAAGATTCTTATCTGTGATAATAGGGGAGATAACTTCATGCTCCTCTTCATTTGATACTAGTTTAGTATTAGTTATGTCCCTTTGATTTATCACATTGAATGGGACTTTGAGTTCTGTATTATCTCTCAATGTCACAGGTTCGAACTCTTCATAGGAACCGTTATTTGTTTGAGGTTCGTTTTGTGCGTCTGCCATTGTTCGTTTCAAACATGTGATGTCAGACGATAGTTAACAGTTATTATTCACGCGACCCACGCAATATCCAATCGTCCGCTTGAACGTTAACACCTTTTAACTATTGTGACTATTGTGAACACTTTTACACTGTTCTTGCCCTCAGCACATACAAGTTTTGTTGAATTCTACTCAAATTTTCTCTACATTTAACAAAGAGAAGTACAAAAAATACAGTCAAACTCTGCTTTAATGTCACAAAATCACCAAAATCCTGATTATATTGCAAAGTAATTAAGTTCCTATAATAGTATGTGTTGTTGCTTACATGTTTAGGTACATTTAATCCATAAATATATCATTTTTTATAGAACACAAAAATATACGTCCGACTTGTCGGCCATCTTGAATACCTTGAAAATATTGAAACAATAACGTCATTCAAAATAAATTTGGATAGAGAAAAATCTTGGTTTCACACACAAATTAAAATTGATTGCGCCTCATAGGTTCTTGAAGAAGAAGGAAGCTATGTTTAGAACTTGTATGCATTTTTTTTATTAAAGGGAGGTAATCAATATCGCTCGTTTTGTTCATATTGAACAATATTTGCTATAAGGATTACCTCCAATTAAATTCACTAAAAACTCGCTCCACACACTCATTCAATTTAATTCCTAAATCATTCCAAAATCATTCACGTTGTCTATTTTACGATGTTGGTAACCGTACTGTGTTAAGAAAATATTTTTTTTAAATTTCGGTTGAGTTATCGTTTCCTTATATATTCAATAAATGATATATCGTTTGTTTGCGAAAGCAAAGATTTCTTGCATTATAAACATTTTACTGGTTGAATTAATCAGTGACTCAGAATCGTGCTAATGGAGGCACGAATAATTTTTTTTCTGTCAATCAACGCTTATACTCTTTAATATACAAAACTAAAGAATGATTTTTTTAAAAAAAAGTTAAACAGATGGGTTTATATTTGTAAAGACATTCTGACTCAAAGTCATTCATAGAACGCATAAAAAGTGAAGTCTACTTAACGTTGATAGTAACATTGTCTAGGCATTGCAAAAAGAATGTCTTTTTATTTACAGAGCAGCAAAAGGTCCACTTTCGTATGTAAACGACATAGATGAATACAATTTGGGAGAAGTAGCTGATAGAAACGCGCACACGAAATTCAAGTAATTATTCTAAGCTCAACTGGTCACGAAGTCCTTATGATTGGGTTGATGTACATTGTGCGTCATACAGTTAAAACATCGTGAAATTGACACTCATTCCGATCAAAATCATTCTTAATCATTCACTCAGCGCTCCATTTATTTATTCCATACACTCACCTAAAGGGATTAAAAACGCTCAGAAATCATAAGCAACATTTAGAAACCATTCAAGACTTTCAATAGTAAATTCAATTCGATCTATCTATTCTACGATTTTTGGTGAACGAACGTCGTTCACCAGTGTTATATACCTTGTCAGGAAAATCCTGTAGGATGTTAATAAAATTGAAATAAAGTAGTGCCTCTTAAGATTCAATTTAGTATCTTTTAAGATTTTTCTCCGCAAAATCACTGTTTTATTCGTTAATGGCATAATACTTCTATTCTTCATCAATTGAAGATAATGAAAATTCGCCTTTAAAAACACAAAATGATCTTGCTGATAGTGATCCACATGGACATTAATTTGACTTTTTGCTAGTTTCGAATCTCTTCATTAATACAACGCTTGGTTCGATCTTTTTTGTGCACGATTTCCTTTCCGGGAGGACGGATAAGGGACGGGGGGCGTACCCGAACTAACTGTCCTCTTCATGGGTGGGAAAAAGACGGTGCGTTTACTCTCGCTTGAATAGCTCGAAAGTTAACCTGATTTGACCAAATTTCTTTAGTCTCAAAAGATAGATCTATGTATGTAGATGACGCGCTAATGGCGTAATATATAAGAGAAGTGTTGTGGAATGCGTTGCAGCACCTGAAAGTTGAGCAATTTTATATAGAACAAAGAAGGCCAAAAATCGGGTGGGTCTGACCATCAAGACACCTTGTGTCATTAGAAACGCGGTTTTACATAACTTTTCAACACGCGACAGTAAGTCTCGAGACGGGTTTTAAGAAAAATTCGACACGTGTTTTACATGTACATGCACAACCTTTCTTGTACCTTTTATTTGAATAGGGATGAACGCCGCTATTAACATTTTTTTGTAAAATTGTGGTGGCTGGAGTAGGGCTGTAAGGATACACTCAAATATTCGGTGAACCAAATATCTTATTCCCAGCGAAAACGTATCGTATCCGTCTGTCTCAGGAGCGAATATTGGCGAATACCAAATGCGACAGGCACGGAAGATATTTCATAGGGGCCATTCTACTTTGCATTTTTCAATCTGTAAAACCATACCAATTCAAAATTTTATTTGAAAATTAAATAAATGATAGCTAAATATTCAACCCTAGATACCACTCCAATTGACGAGTAGATATTGCCGTCGTCAAGGGGGGGGGGGGGGGGGGGACCAGATCCGTCATGCACTTGTTAACAATTAGACAGGCGGGTTATTTATTATTCTGGAAAAGTTATTGCGTTTTTTTACAGAAATCATAAAAATCTTAATCGATGAATAAAAGCTGGCTCCATCCTTCCCAAAATACGTTTAGAATGGGTTAACTACAGTTTAAGCAAAAACTAGCTCCGAGCAGAAAAGTCTAATATCAACCGCAATACTGTAATAAGATATCGATAGTGAATGATTTTACTGGCATCCAAACTCTTGAAGGTAAAAAATCGGTCCTCGTGCAAAAAAACCCCAACAATATAAAGGATTCTCAATTCTTTTTCGGGAGAAAGTCGGGAGGAAAAAAACATTGTATTATACTTAATATACTATTTGTCAGACATAGTCATGCAATTGTTACCTCCCTTTAAAACTTTTCTTAAATAAGATTCTTATTCGCTTTTGGTGTGGGAATTAGGTTACAAACATAATAATTATAAAGACTTTTAGTATGCAGTTTACTATGAAGTAATTATTTAATATAAAAAGTTATATTTTAATTTCTTAACCTTAAACAGAAATTTAATCTATACCTAAATATTTCTCATCCTACATATAGCCTGTGTTACAAAATTGAATAACGTCAAAAATGTCAACCACGGAAGTGGTTTTGACTTCAGATATGATAAAAATGGATCTCTTAGGTTTTGGTTTTTAAATACGATTAATAAGTTAACAAATCATAACTTTAAACAATGAGTACAGTTCAGGACTGACTGATATTCATAGGTATTTCTTTGGTTGGTACTCAAAGACCTTTTCATCCTCTGAGAAGAAACAAAGAGAGTTAAAAAAAGTTAAAATAAATACAACAATTTATATAATTGAAATAAGCTTAAACATTATAACAATTACTTTTGTAAAAACAAACACAATTGAATATAGGTTGAAGACAGTTTTAGATAAGATGAAATATATTTTTCCGCTTATGCTTAATTAATAAATGTACCTATTTCAAGTGTGTAAAAGAAATTTTCACAGAGTAACAATTCCAATTCTAACAAATATTATTATAACATGATTTTTCCTCTTTCCCTTTCTTTGAATTTGCAGTGAAATTTCCGAATAACGAAAATTTTGTCGAGACAATTTCCCTATTTTTTTTTATATTCATAATTTCTCTTTTCTTTTTGAATTCAATATATCACTCTAGAATGCCATCAGGTTCGTTCACCACCAGCACTTTCAGTGCTTTGATTTTAGCTGGTGTGGACTATAAAGTGTTTGATTGGTCCACGACAACGTATGATCAGAAAAAAACGTGTATTCTATTAAAGGAAGGTAATTAATATCGCTAATTTTGTTCATCCTGAACAAAATTTGCTATACTGATTTACCTCCCTTTAATTCCACTCAAAACTCGCCCCACATACTCATTCAATTTCATTTCTTAATTATTCCAAAATCATTCACCTTGTCAATTTCACGATGTTCTTAACTGTATGTCGTCAACATACACCTCGTATATGCATTTTCTTGGTCCACCTGAAAATTGCTCATATTTGTAAGAGCTGTCTAAATGAAATCTCAGATCGGTCCGATTGATTCATCTGAGCAAATATTTCACTGACATAATTCAAAATGTAAGCGGCTTATAGGTTATTGAAGAATAGGAATCTATTTATAGAACTTGTATGCATATTTTACTAAAGAGACGTACTCAAAATCTCTAATTTGTTCTTCCTGAACAAAATTTGCGATAAGGGATTACCTCCCATTAAATTCACTCAAAACTTGCTCAACACACTCAACCAATTTTATTCTTTAATCATGTCAAAATCATCCACCTTGTCAATTTCACGATGTCGTAATCTGTATTCTTTATATATATAAAGAATGAGCAACATTATTGATATAATTTTGAAAACCTTGGTCAAACATGTCAAAAGCTACATTCGGGACACCACAGACTTTCTAAACAATTTGCCACAAAGAGTACCAAAAACACACTATAAGTATCATTTGATGTTGAATCCCTGTACTCTAATATACCACATGATCTTGGACTAGAAGCAGTTGATTACTGGATTAACAGACACCGCCAAGAATTACAACAGCGATTTTCAACCACTGTCATCCTCGATGCAATTAAACTCATTCTGGAAAATAATACCTTTTACTTCAATGGCAAATATTTCAAACAAATAAAAGGAACCGCTATGGGTACCAAATTTGCACCTACTTACGCAACCCTCGTATTAGGATATCTAGAAATAAAGCTCTACCAACAAGTTAAGAATGAATTCGGAGAAGCATTCTGTCAAGACTTCATGGAAAACTGGAAGAGATTTTTGGATGATGTTTTTGTACTTTGGCCAAAGTCTCCAAATTCACTTAAAAAATTGACAAGTTTCATAAACAATTTACACAGCGATATCAAATTCACGGAAGAATCAAATGATACAGAATTACCGTTCCTGGATGTTTTGGTTCGAAACAATGCAGGAAAAATAGAAACAGACATATATTCGAAACCAACGGACAGCAAACAGTACTTGTTGTTTTCATCATGCCATCCAAAACATACACGTATAAATATCCCATTTTCATTAGCAAGACGAATATGTTGTATTGTCTCGAATGACGTACTAAAACAGAAAAGATTAATGGAGTTGAAACAATGTCTTAAAGATCTGAAATATCCCATAACGATCATAAATGAAGGAATTAAAAGAGCTAAATCTATACCAATCCAAGAGCTGCGGAGACCAAAGCAACAAACAAACGAAAACGTATTAGCATTTGTTTCAACATTCAATCCTAACCAACCAGAATTCTTCAACGTCATATTCCAAAACCTACCCATCCTAAATACAGACCCGGAACTACAACATGTTTTCTCAAAATTAAAAGTAATCAAAAGTAAACGGCAACCAGCAAGTCTAAAGAAAATCCTGACTAGAGCCAAACACGAGTCTACTGAAAAAGTACCAAGCATAAAAAAATGTGGAAGATCCAATTGTGGACTATGTAAACACCTCATCGAGGGATCTTCATACACATTTAATTCAGGGAAAGAGTTTTTCATAAAAGAGAATGGATCTTGTGATATTAAGAACGTAATCTATGTAATGAAATGTAACGGCTGTGGTGAAGAATATATAGGAGAGACCGGCATTGCCCTTAGAAACAGAGTAACCGTACACAACCAACAGATTAGAGACCCCAATCTACGATTCCTCAAAGTAAGCCAACATCTTTTTTCCTGTACCAGTAGCGAACCCAGATTTAAAATATTTCCATTTTATAAAATGATGATGGACGACACATTCATGCGGAAAGCTAAAGAAGAACATTTTATTGAAGTATTTCGACCAAATTTGAACTCTAATAGATAATATAACAACGATTTCGACATTTTTCCTATTTTCAAATATAAATTGTTATGTTAACGATGTAAGCGACGTAACGTCATGTCAACGACGTTACAACGTTGTAACTAACGTCATTCCTGATGATCCATTTAATGGTGAAACCGGTAGAATTATATTTTATCTTATAACTATACAAATATCCGTATGATAACATCCCGTATGATATTTTTTATGATATCACATAGTTATTTTTAGAACATGATATAATGTGGTTATTTTTAGAAACTTGCATTTCAGATAGAAACACCGACGAAAACAAGACGAATATAGGTTATAAGATAAATATAATACATTCTTAGTGTATTGTATGAAAAAAATATCAAACTCGGTTGTGAGAATTAATAATTGTCTCGGCATAGCCTCGACAATGATCAATTCTCCCAACCTCGTTAGATATTTTTTTTTTATATAATACACTAAGTATGTATTATATATATATTTATTCTCTATAAAACTTTGTAAACTAAACAAATACAACCATATAGAAGGCAAATTACGATATCTTCTCTGTTTTTTCTCCACGTATTTATACGTATTTGTGATTTTATTTGCTTTTACGATATATATATATATGTGAGTGTGTGTGTGTTTTCATTTTAGTATCGGCAATTTGAATTACGTACACGGGACGGATTTTGACCGACATTTGCAGTCAGGGGCCAGCGGTTGGGATTTATATAATTCGGAAGATAGGCCAAAAGTAAGACCCGCCTGGAAAGAAATTGGAGTGGAATGAATCGTTAACACTATGACCAGAAAGACATGTTTTTGTATAAGTTTGTTTTTGTTGAATACATTTTTGCATTTAATGGACATTTTACCCATTTTTTTATTAGGAAGTATTTGTTATGTGATTTTTTTCCAGAAAAATGAAAATCCAGATTCAAATGAAGCTGCACATATTGCCTGTGCAATTAAATACATTGGGAAATTGGCAAGATGAACGATTATGAAATTACTTTTGAATAAACTAAATATGTGGGAGGAGTTTTGCATGAAATGAAAGGGAGGTAATATATTACCGCTAATTTTGTCCAAATCCGGACGATTTTATCGATAATTTTACCTCCCTGTAATACAGTCTATGTATTTTTATGTAATCTTATGTTTGGGGAACATATAAACGTCGAGCAATCTTTACCGCCAAGGGGAATAAATCTTAAAGCCGCCGTCTGGGTTCTTGAACATTTCCGAAACGCATAGCAAGGATCTTAAACGATTATGTTCACAAAAACTAGGCTTTTCCCAAAGATAAGATTGAAATTTCATTCCAATATTCGGTATTATTATATACTTTGATATTGTCTCCATGTATTTGAACGGGAGGAAAGTGTGTAATATTTTTTTTATATTTCATACTTTGATATTGTACTAAGATTATTTTGGCGTGCACAAATCGACGACTGAACTACTTTCTGGTTGCTATCTCGTAATAAGTCAACATAAAATCACATTATCAACGCTTACTTTTTGCATTCAATTTTCGAGAAATAGTTTTGTCAAAGTAAAGAAAAAAACGTTTTAAGTTCCTTGCATGCCTAGGGGTAATACATTTTTGTTTGTTTTCATCTATTTGGAGACATTTTTCCAGATATCAACCACTTCACACACACCCTCCCGTCTTTGCAAAGATGTCCCCGTTAAATTTCTTCCAAATCACAGTATTTGTTTCTCCTTAATCTATGGTATCTCTTTCAAAACTAATTCATGCCCATCCTTTTGTGTCTATCATAATTCTAGTGTATTTCTCTCTTCCTCCCTTTCTTTCTCTTTTATCTCGTCTTTCACTCCATCCTGTCCTTCATGACAATCGCTAGTCTGGTCCGGTATCAAGTACGCCGATTGAGTAAGTTCTGGAACGTGTAACTGGTAAGAATAACAAATGAACAAGTTTTTATAAATATATTTATTTCATTTTTATTTAAAGTAAGTCGAAATCAACGCATATTTAAAAATCGAAAATGCGAATCGACACAAAAATGTCTGCCGTCCTTTTTGTTTACAATGTTACTTCATAGCAAAGGATGTATTCAAAAATATAACGGAAAGGATTTTGCGGGAAAAGGTCTGAGACGTAACTGTTATTTAAAAGTGGTTTAATTTTAAACAAAAAATCGTTCTTGAAGTATACGTGATGTGAAAAATAAATAAGAAGTGAACTACGCCAAACAATTTCGAAGTTTACAATAGAAAAGTTTTTGAATTTAAATGGGAATATATTGTGTCGGACTCGTTCTTTTGGCGTAGTTGCCCTCGTAAGCTCGGGCACTCTGCCAAAAGAACTCGTCCGACACAATATATTCCCATATAAATTCAATAACCTATAATGCAAATGATTACGACGCGATGATCTCAATATACGCCTAATAAGGTGAATATTTATGTCCTGCAACATTTCGGGTTCCAATTTGAATTTAACTGCTCATAGTCGTGGGCGTATTTCACCTGACTAAAATCTCATTTTAATATTTTACTTTATACGGCAGAGTATGCGTTTCCGACAAAGCCGCCGTTTGTCGATTGATATCTATTTTTATGTAGCTCATTGTTCATAAGACTAAATCAAGAATGAATATTGAAAGAATGTCGATTATTGTACTCTAAACGCAGACGGGGGCTTTTTTTGTTAGAACGTCGACTTTTTCTCACTCGCATGCGCGAATGTTATGTGGCGCTTTTCTTTTTGATATTTTCTTTGTTTATATGTGATCCGTCACGTGAAAAGGAAACACCTGCGTAGTGCGAAAAGTGTCGAACCTTGTCAGCCTATGTAGCTTGTGCGGACTGACTAGGGTTGAACATTTAAATGAGACTTATTTTCTGAATCTAGATTGCGCATTATACGTACATTTCTATTTAACATTTGTGAAATACGACCTCTGGTTGACGTATGCTGGAACCAGTCTCTTTTTCAAATATTTATTTTATTGAGTTCTCAAATTGTCCCTTTTCGCGTGACGGGTCTTTTTACAAATATGTATATCTATCTGTGATAATAAAAAATGTGAATCTCATTGGACGCATGAAATGAGATTAGAACGTATTGTTTTGGTTTATTTAAAACAAATTCTCACATTGCAATTAATCGTGTAAATTTCTTGCTAAAAAAAAACAACCGTTACAGTTAGTTACATCGTGAAATTGACATTCGCCTCAATCAAAACCATTCTAAATCGCTCACTCAGCGCTCCAATCATTCATTCTAAACACTCATTCAAATCGACAAAAAAACCGCTCAAACCCATTTAAAAATACAGAATCAACAACGTCATTCAAAATAAATTTGGATGGAGAAAAATCGCGATTTCACTGACACAATTCAAATTGTAAGCCACTTATAGGTTCTTGAAGGAATAGGAAGCTATCTACAAAACTTGAACTTGTATGCATGTTTTCTTAAAGGGATATAATCATTATCGCTAATTTTGTTCATCCTGAAAAAAATTTGAGATATTGAACTACCTCCCATTAAATTCACCCAAAACTCGCTCCACACACTCATTCAATTTCATTCCTAAACCATTCCAAAATCATCCACCTTGTCAAATTCACGATGTTGTTAACTGTATTAGCCGCCAGTTATGACGTTTATAAATAAGGGGTTAAAATTGTAGAACATCATTTACTTAAGGACAAAACTTCTGGCCGGTTTTTGTTTTGTTCAAATAACCTTTTTATCTAAACGATAACGTTTTTGAATATTTCTCAGTATTACGGTTAAAAACATCGTGAAATTGACACTCATTCCGGTCAAAATCATTCTTAATCAATCACTCAGCGCTCCATTCATTCATTCCAATCACTCACTCAAATCGATCAAAAACGCTCAGAAATAATTAAAAAACATTTAGAAACCATTCAAGGCTTTCAACAATAAATTCAAATCTATCTTTCTATTCTACGATCTAATTAGCTGGTGTGGACTATAAAGTGTCTGATTGGTTAACGATGACCTATTATCAGAAAAAAACGTATATTTTATTAAAGGGAGGTAATTAATATCGAAAATTTTGTTCATGATGAACAAAATTAGCAACATGGTTACCCCCCCTTTAATTTCACTCGGAACTCGCTCCACACACTCATTCAATTTCATTCCGAAACCATTCCAAAATCATTCACCTTGTCAATTTCACAATGTTCTTAACTGTATCGGCCCTGAAAAACATAAGAACTCTTGTCACCGGTATTTGATCACAAATGACGTAGAGTTAGTCCAAACGACGTAATGAATTTAAAATTAGCACGAGAGGCTTTCGGTATTGATAATCCAATAGAAAAATGAAAAAAAAATTGACAAAATTTTGATTGCCTTTCAGAAACGTTATTATCATTTTAGCATACGTTTTGTGATTTGCAGGTTTGTTTAAGGGTGTAATAAGGACAATTTCTGTCATTTTTTAGCAAAACATGCATGTCACTAATAATGCGTTGTCCATAAAGCGTGGTATCTTTTTTCTGAACTTTATGGTCTAGCAGGCCTCGTTTTAGCGACGTTAGTCAGAACATTTAAAACAAGCCTCCGGCTCATCAGATAAATTCATACGCCTTGTCCGATAAACTTTTCCATCTCAAGTCACCAACCATCTATTCTCTATTTACAAAACCACCGTAGATTGGAAGGTTCGAATATCCCCTTTATAATTATTTATTCATTCATGATCTACTTCCCATCAAAGATATTTTCTTTTATTCACAATTTCGCCAATCTAGACAAACTGTCCATTAGTATAAGTTCATTTTGACGAATATTCAATCTTCGATTTTATCGATAACAACAGTCAGTAGTCACGATTTTTTAAGACAAACGCAATATTTTTTTTTAAATCTCCACAATTTTCATTATTCCAGAATCGTTATGGTAAAATAATCATATCCGGATATCCACCACTCTCCAAATGATACTTCCGCGACGGCGGCACTCATTCTTTCCGACTATTTGTCTCTCACCAATGGTTTTATAATCGTAGGCCTATGTGAGATAGCGGCTGGAGGCTAGGAAAGGGTGTGGTGGTTGTACTGGTGAGAGAAATACCAGAAATCCATTGTTTGGTGCTCCAGCCGCCGCGATATAACTGAAATAATGTTGAAAGCGGCGTTAAACTCCATTCAATCAATCAATCAATCCAAATGATACTTATAAGGTTGTACTGCATTAATGGACAGTGGCAGTAAATTTTCACCATGAAATTAAGAATGCTATGAATATTCGTCACAGTAGGAAGTGACGTTCAGCAAATAGGTCCCGGATATAACACAGCTAAATTTTAATGTGTTTCAATCATACGATATTCAGGGCCCAAGATTTCCATTTAAATATTACATTGTACCTGTTTATATTCAACTGAGAATTTAACACAAAATTATGAGATATTAAATGTTTTATAGTAACTTGTTCTCTAGAGTTTATCAAATTGTAAAAATAATGATAATTTTCTAATACGATCTTGTAATTCCAGACATGAATATGTCTCGATCAGTTGAAGTTTGAGTGAGAAACAAGATAGGTGTTATAATTTCTTTTCCTGTCCCTCCATCGAAAATAGTATAAATCACGGGCGATATAAATATTGTACTCTTTAACACAGGATTCCATTAGAAAAAACGTCCTCATTCTATGGAACAAGCCTAAATCAAATCATGTGACCACTCTTTGAAAATGATACATGTAAGCCAATCTAACTTAGATAATTGTTGTTTTGGGCACGTAGACACACACTTTTCGTCCCGTCTCATGCATCGGTATCATCTTTGTCAAAATCGAAATGTCCCATCATATATGGCTTGGCAAGTCTAGCTTTGTAGAAGGTGGAAGGAAGATACGGTTTCTGAAATAAAACAATGTAAACACTTCCAAATCCTGCCCTACTTCGGACGACAAAACGGTGCGAACTGTTTACAAATTATACCCCGCTTTGCACGCCAATTTGCGTACAAAACGCTGTATCATTTGCAAAGAATTTGCGCCGTTTTGTCATTCTGAGCGCAGTGCTTATAATGCTGTGACCGTAACAATTATTGATAGCCGAATGAAAATCACACGAAAGCCTACTTTTTAAAGTGAACACATAGATTTTTTAATTAGCCATAAAATTTCTAACAAACAGTATGTTTTTTAAACTATACTTTTCTTTACATTTGAATATAAATACAAAGACACATGATCATACGAAGACTGTCCCATGTTTAGGATGACAAATCTATTCATTGCCAATAATACCCCGCTCTGTACACATGTGCACTTGCAAAGTGGTTGATGAATGGTAAATAGTTTGTACTTATTTGTCATCCCGAGCAAAGATGGTCATAAACTGAAATTCAAATATCTTCCCATAAGGTTATATTAGATCAAGCTATGGTGCACAGTCAGTGACATCGTGCAATTGACATTCCCCTCGATCATGACCACTTTAATTCTCTCGCTCAGCGCTCCATTCAATGAAATTTAAAACAGTCACTCACGTCACTCAAAAATGCTCGGAGTATCTCAGGTTTCGAGCAATACTTACGCACGACATTTTTGGGGGACAAAAGTTATACTAACTGACGGTTTTTGGCCTGGTTAAGCAGGCCATAGGAAACAACCCTGTATCCTGGAAATTGCCTAAGAAAAAGATAATCGAGTCAAAAACCGAACAAAGTGTGTACTACGTAGCTTTTTTGTGCTCATGCGCGCGCAAAAAATTGGTCTAGTATACGTCATCAAATTTTGCGCGACAAGATGTGCTATGTGTGTTCAACGCAGTGCCTGAATATCACTACGCTGTGCTATAATCAAAGTACTGATAGTACTGAAGGCAAGGGAACTGAATAGACGAAACAACACACGAAGTCAATTTTCATGAATATTACCTTGATTATTCACCTTGTCCTTATCATGCATACCAGATATTTTTATTACTTATCACTGCCAAAATCACTGCTGTGTTAAAGATACATAGCTTTTATATTCGATCTTGACGGATGACCTAGCTAATAGGGAAAAGAAGAAAATTCTGCTAACTTACACTTACTTCTTTCTCCCTAATAGTATCTACCCTTTCTGCTACAAATATTACTAATTTGCCCACATTTTGTATGTAATATGCAACCCTTTCCAATTTAGACCTGTTAAAACATTTGTGGTCTTGTAATGGATTAATTTAAATTATGAAAAATTAAAATCCTTGTCCCATCCTTAAAACCTTAAACAGGCAACAAAAGTCTAGACTGTGCCAACTTGGAACAGGTTGCAGACAATTAATCAACATGAGTGTTTTTTTATATATATATATTTATGGTAAAAATAAAAAAAATGGGTATGAGTATAGGTGGGAAAGGAAGAAGTTGACCCTATCAATTCCCACAGTAAAAAACAACTTCTTTATGGAATTCAATTCACTGTAAAAGAAAGAGCTGACGAGCTTGTGCGCCTAGAAAAACAGCATTACTCTGATTGTTAGACGGAATGATCGAATGAATACATTGACTAACTAGTAGCAAACCAATCAACTCAAATAAAATTATAAAAAACGCGAATTGTTCCTGTCTACAAAGCGGTTTCTGGCGTACTAATCTATATCTAAGGAATAAGCTCCTTTTTGGTGGACTCAGCACTATATAGTGAACATACAGTTCGACACTTTTCCTTTAACTTGAGTTCGGAATGTGGCTTACGATCCCTATAGGTAAATGGAACCCTTGTTTTCCCTCGCCTTAAAAGCCTTGCTAAAATGATTCATGCCTTTAAATGTCACCTTGACTCCTTATAAACCAGGCCTTCAGCGCTTTAGGCGCTTTGATAATTTCTTGAAATCTCTTTATAACGTTATTTGATCAAGGTGTGTCAATAACTGTGACAAGCCCATTTAAAGTTATTGTCACTCTAATACCTATTTTTGATTACATATTATTTTGAAATAGTGGTGGTTTTGTCAAATTACACTGAACAGTTAATTACCTCCGATAGAATTATCTAGTTTTTTCGATTATATCTTTTTAATGTCATTATTTTTTTTATCTATGATTATCTTTAATTCGCATTTTTGCGTTAATCAGCACTTGAAACGTGACATATTTTCCCTAAATAACCCTTAAACGAAATCAAAGATAAGACTGACCACGGTGGAGAATCACGTGACACGGCAATTTCAGAAAATCGAGGATAATTCTTTTAATACATGATCAATTTGCGTTTAGTTGGAAGAAGAGAAGGTGGGAAAATGTTGGGAATTTTATGAATGTGGCATATCTTTTAAAAATCTGCTGATGAAAAAGTTATTGACGACCAAGTAAAATTCTACTTGGTCGTCTATAACTTAATTATCAGTGGATATTCAAAAGATCTGTCACATCCAGCAAACCCTTGCATTTTTCCACATTCACTGCTTTAAGAATTTCTCAAATCGGTCAAGTATTTACAGAATAATTTAAAAATGTCGAAAAATCTGTGTCTCGTGATTTCCAGCCGTGACTGACCACGTGTAGGGATGTTGGCACATAATCCGTATCTTCTGTTTCTTCATTTGTCAAAGTTTTCTTCTTTATTCCCTTTCTAGCCATCCTGTTTTTGTAAATTATTCGTCTGAACAACAAACCCAGCACAAACATAAATATAAACAACGTCACGGAGCAACCGACAATGATGAGCACCGTAGTATGTGAGGTCTCATCGGCTTCAAATGGTACTGGGAAAATAGAATTAAGAAATGATATATTTAATTATTTTGTGAAGGATTTTGAAATGAATGTGAATGAAATGACACATAATGAGAGGATTTGGAATGATAATAAAAGGTTCACTAAAATAGCACTTTAGGTGTATTTTCAATACTAAGCTCTGACGTAGGCGCTGAGTCCATTTCCATAGGTATATTGAGTTTACTTAACAAAAAAGCAAATGAAAAAAAATGAACCTAATCCTAAATATTGAAACTACGAAACTCGATTTCATATTCAATTAAACCGTTCTTTTCCGGTTAACAAATAACGGAACTACGTGGAAAACTTACTAGCAATACATGTAGTACTATTGTATGCTGTAAAATATCCAGGAATACATTGGCAGGTACCGGAGACACATTCTGTATTGTTTCCATAACAAAAGTAGTCACAAGGGTCACCGTAGCGGGTATCTGAAACGGAAGAATGAATACGCGTGACTAAATGGTGGCGTTTATGGCTATCATGAAATAGACGAGTAGAGTGATTAAGGGGTGAAATGAATGAGTATGTTTTGCTTCAAAGTTTCAAATATTGTTATAGTTTCGAACGAAATAAGCGCCATTCTTTAGTCTCTTAAAATATGCTGTACTTATACCAATAAAATCAAGAAATGGCCGAAGAGTGATTAATATGATATAGAGCTATATGCATATCAGTGCTTTTGATCGGTAAACATATTACGAGTTTCTTTCGTGAAGGCGATAGATGGCTTCCACCTCATTAAAGCCGTCAACTTTGTCTAAACTAATTTATAAATTAATAAACTCACAAAAGGTACATGTATTGTTGACGTCAATATGGTTTTCCAGACATACACACTGTTCATTGTTACACTCAACATTTGGTCCTTGACAGTCTTCTACAGATGAACATCTATCATATAAACCTACAAAATAAAGAACTTACTGGCCGACTTTATCCCTTTAAATGTAATATAAAGTTAACCTTGAAAATAAAGCTATATAAATAAAGTGGATTACTACAGCATGTTGCTCTGTTTTTAACTTAGAGATCGGTAATTTTCTTGGGCCAGTTTAAACACGCGTATCGTCTTATTTCCTGTTAGTGTAATCGGTAAATGATTAACAACATAGAATAAATAATGAAAAAGTTCGGTTGACAGGAGGGGACTCCATAAGGGCCTTCTTGCAGCTGGAACTTTTTTTTTTTTTTTTCAAACTTACACTATGTATGCTAAGATATTATCTACTTCTGCTGTCAAAACAGTTTCTTGTAAAAAAAAAATCCGTTTTAGCCCTTTGCAGTGTTAAAAGTGGGTGATGTAATTTATTATGAAACAAAGTTTTGGTTTCAAGAAACTATTTTTTCTTTACCAATGGTAGGACAGAAAGATATTTACTTATGCATATTGGGTACCCACTCCTGTATTGAAATAACAGTTTAACTTTTGTCTTTTAAAGATTATCTCTCCTTGTTTAATTGCTCTGATTTTCTTCTCTTTATTCTGTACCATCTTATCGGGATTGTAAAATAACTCTACAACTTGCTTTAATTGTTGTTTCTTTGATAGCTTACACAAAGAGGATGTAAAACAGTTCTCAAAACATTTAAATTTTGTAAAAGAGCGTAATGAGGCTAGAAAGCGTAACGTAATTTGACATTATTTCTGAAGTGTAAAATTCAAAAGAAAAGACAAATGCTTTAATTTGAAACATCCATATGTCATTTTCTGAATTATATCATAAGAGGTGATTCAAATGTGAATAACTATCATGTAAAGTGGCGTATCAAATATTTTCAGAATGTAGAATATCTGAAACAAAATCATTGAATTTCAAAAACTTAAAAGAATGTATATAATAAGGATAAAAGACTTGGTATTGTTGACCTTGCCATACTATAAACTAATCAAAACCGATGAAAATTTCTTATTCAAATTAAACGGGTTAATATTTCATCTTTCTTCCAGTTATTTCGAGATAATCGATGAAGCGTGAAACGCGCAACGTGAAACGCAATTAAAATGAGAAAGCGGGACATTTTTCAGACTTTTTAAGCATTCTTGTATTTAGGGTTAAAATTGCAAAATAGAGACTTCCATATATTTTGTGAAAAGAATGGACTAGTCGTTTTTTCTAGTTTTAATTTTATTTAGGTTAATCAACATTAAATTAGATTTTAGTAACTCCTCGCGAAAATAGTGCGAAAAATGACGTAATTTCAAAAAGCATGACATTTTTCAAACTTTTTCACTCGAAAATTTTATATTTGATTAAGATACTAAGATAAACCAAATTCAAAACAGAAGAAATAAAAATCTGACCATTTAAATGTGTTTAGATTTGAAAATTTCCTTTGTTTTGTATTTTTTTTTTACGGTGATTTTTTAGTCGTCATCTTTGCTTCATTTTTAGCAGCCTTACACTTTCCGTTTTTTTTTTTTTTCATGTGGATAGATTTTCTCAAAATTTTATTTTGAAAGTTTCAAAATTCAAACTGCATAAGGCTTATTCTAGGTATTTGTGTTTAAATTTCAGGCTGATCAAGAGCGTATCCGCGATTTTATGGCATTTGGAACATGTATTTAAAGAAGAGTTTGTTACGCGTTACATGCGCTTTTTAGCGATTTTTATTACGTTGAACTCGATATTTTTATTTACAGCCATAGGTATCTGAATTCAGTGTCTATGAGATAGGATAGAGCTAATTAAAAGCTTTAAAATGATGTACAATAACGTGCTGGTTTAGGCTATAAATATTTTTTATTTTAAGTTTGAACAAAAATATTACTGATTTTCATATAATAGCCCGACTTTACTGTGGCGTTTCAAGTAGTACATTGAATTACGGAGTTCCAAAGATGACCATATCTTGTTTTATGGATCACATTAAAGGAACAAACATGAACAAAGATATCCAACAAAGTGAAATTTGTTGGTGTTTACTATTTGCGAATCGGGTGGTAAAACGAATGATCGTCATTTGGATGTTAACGATTACTCAAAGAAATTCCAAAGTCCATACCTCGTTTTCTGCAAATCCTTTTAGAATCTGATATCACATCAAAGAAGTGTTGTTCACACTGACACGTGTAGTTCACACACGTTGAATGTTGTACGCCACAGTCCGCTGTTTTGTTACAGTATTCTCCCAACCAAACAGCTGAAAGGAAAAATACCATTCGAATTTAGCCTAACACCCTCACAAAGTCTGATGCAGGATATAGAGAATAACATGTCAGTGTCTTAAAATATCAATGTTATCTGGTCGAGGTTCGGAGAATTTATCATGATGAGGATTTGCCGAGTCATGATAATTTCTCGCAGCCGAGACCAGATAATAATGATATTTTAAGACACTTACATGTTATTCTATTTATCATGCAATCATTTTTCAGCCCATATTTAAAATATCACTTAGAAATCAAAGAAATTCATGTGAAAGTGTGCAAATTGTCTCTAAAAATACACTGTCTGATATCATATTATGTTATCAGGCAGGTGATATCAGGTCAATACAGGCTTCATAGCATGATAAAAGTGTTTATGCGCCCTACGCTCCTTCTATATTAAGAGAGTGTATATTTTAATTAAAACAATAAGCAACAAATTTCACCTAGCTTTGAAACTGCAGAGTAAACATTGAGGGATACAAAAAAAAAAAAACAAAAAAAAACATAAACACAGAAGGAGGTAAGGTTCTCTTTACACAATTTAAAGGAGCCATTCAAAATAATGCTGTACACATGTAATTGCTCGGGAATATCTAGATGTGCATCGAACAAAATCAAATTGAAAACAGAACAAGGAAAACGAAAACCAAACAGCAAATAATGTTGTGTCCCGTTTCCACGGTATTCTGTTTAAAAAAAATGACCTGTACTTTGAATTCCTTTCAAATAGAGGATGATAGTTTGTTCGGGAGAAAGTCGATATATGTTTCATTTAGTGAAAAACATAGTCTATATCAAGAGTGGCGAAATGAGACAAATGGCAAATTTTGTGACGTGATCTTCCTCGTGATTGCTATGCTAGTTCTTGACATCATGCGTTTAATTGGCTCCGACCGTTTAGATAACGTTAAATAGGGTAAATTGTACATAGTATTTGGCATGAGATGACCTAGAGAGATTATTTGGCCAAAGAATATGACGCTGAGCATACACCCGCCAAGACACAATGGATGATGCCACGAGCCAATACCCTCAATGGAAATAGAATACATACCAGAGCAATTCATATTCGTACAATACACGGATCCATTATTACATACACATCTGTTACAAAAGTCGCTTGTTCGAAACTGCTCACCGGATCTGTATGACAAGCCATCGTAAATACACCTGGTTTCTAAAATAAACAAATTTTACCTAATTTCTGAAAAAGGTGACTTGATAATTGGTCATTTTTTCCCTTTGATTTTCATTCTTATCTCTCATTGTACTTCATGAAGGACAAAAATGTGCCCGCAGACACCTTGTTAATTGTATCTTTTATATGTATTAAGATTGAAAAGACCTTTTACTCCCTCTTTTTAGATTTCGCAGGAACTCTATAAATGTGATCTCAGTTGTATTAACATTGAAATTCATGGTATCATTATGCTATAGTTTTCAAGCTATTAGTAATAGAAAGAATATCATCTTAAAATTTACCGTAGAAGATCGGACTCAGATATACTTTGTATCATAATATGAGGAACAATTTCACAGGCACCTGAAGGGCACATTACAAGCAGCCCGAGCCGCCACCATAGCGCAGTTGGTTAGGCATAAGACTTCCAATCTGGAAGTCGTGGGTTCTATCCCCGGTGGCGGCAAATATCCTTTCCGACGTTTGTCTCTCACCAATGGGTAGATAATCGTAAACCTATGTGAGATAGCAGTCGGAGGCTAGGAAAGGGTGTAATGGTAGTACAGGTGAAAGAAATACCAGGAATCCATTCCTAGGTGCTCCGGCCGCCGCGATATAACTGCGAAATTGTTGAAATCGGTGTAAAACCCATTCAAACAAACAAACACAAGCAGCCCCTCGGCACATTTAACGCTGTGATACTCTTACACTGAGCGCATTCTGAAGACTCAGAATTTGCGGCTGTAGAGGCTGATCAGAGTATTTCATTTTAGCAAATGTCACGCACATGCGCATCTCATGATTTTTATATTATTTGTTATTCTAAAAAATATATGCATCTATGACAATATATTTATATAAAAGTATTCTCAGTATTCTTGAATTGTTACTTCATCGTATTTGAACATTTTGTAAGTTACCATTAGACGTGAGGACGTTTTCAACTGTATAAACCATTTCATGCGTGGCGGTGTTGATCCGTGCTTCAATAAGTTCCTTTATAGCAGATGTGTTGTAGTTAACATATTCCTTCCAGAAGACTGCGACGTCTATCAAAATGGAGTCTTTGGTGTACCTAACCAAAGAATGAATTTGAGAAAGTTAAAATGGCTCTGTGTTCAGGATGACAAAATGGTGCAAACTGTATGCAAATGATATCCCGCTTTGCACGAGCGCTTGAGTACAAAGCGGGGAATATTTCGCAAACAGTTTGCATCGTTATGTCATTCTGAACGAAGGGCAGGTTGGTGAGGTTGTCCGATCGGGAAATAGAGCCCCATCGGACAACCTCACCCAACTACATGTATTAAACCACTACAGATTAAAGCGTAGTTATGGCTTCAAAAATGAAAATCTCTTAATTAGATTGATTTATTTATGATCTATAATATGCTTCACATGCAAACAATCGACGATTCTGTATGGAGTCTAATGAAGGGGGAGTTATATGCTAAAGGTTAAATCCGAGGGCGAAGCCCGAGGATTTTGCTTTGCACGTAACTCTTTCCCCCCCCCCCCCCCAACAGACTTTATTCATGGACACATCAACGCGAAAATAAAACTATATCTACTTTAACACAAATACAACTCTGAAATAAGTTTTTTGTCCTCTTCTGGGTGTAAATAAAATTAAAACATTTTCTGGATGTAAAATTAATGAAAAATGATGATATTGGCGTTGGGAAACTTCATAGATAGCGAAGGGCCTCATTTAGCACGTGGGTTATACGACATATTTCGTCAAAGGAACAAACGTTCGCGATAAAGATGACATTTAGTAAAGAATGGGTAGAGCAATCTGTGTACAAAGTAAAAACACATGGCATGTGAATTTTATTGTGAATAAAGTTCTATGTAATGTCTTCTTATATGCGTTTAACGCCATCGTGTTATAATACTAAATAGTTGGCAAAGTTAATTCATTACTTTAGATGCAAAATATACTGTAATACCACGTACTCACGAAGCTATGCAGCCCAATCGCCATCTTGAACGTATATATTTAATACTTTAATTATTATTGAAAACAAAAAGAAAATCATATTGTTTAAAACTGTGTAATGCATACATTATGTAACACCGTATCAATCTCTATACACGTACCTTATGTCTGTAACTAAACTGTCTCTGTAAATATCAGGAAAGACACTGGAGACCAACAAAGATACCTTTGAAGAAATAAATTTTGTAAAGTCTTAATGCATTTAGATTTCTTAAAATCTGTACGAGCATTATGAACACGCCATTTGAAATGTGATCTTACAATTGCGTAAAATAATTCATATGCCAAGAAATTATTTTCCGTCAAGACGATCTTAACCGAGTCTAAAATAGAAATGTTATTAAGTGAGCTTTGGCGAGCTTAATAACTTTTCTGTTCTAGACGAGGCTACGATTAGCTAATCTTAAACACAATCTGGAAACAGATTCCTTTTTCTTTCATAAACGCCGAGTTTGTATGATGAAACGTTTTTTAAGGAACGGAAAGATGATAAAAGTTCCGCGATAACTTGCATTCGATGGCGCCATGATGACTTTTTTTTAAGAATGAGGGATATCGGTTGGTTATCTCCCTTGAAATACTCCCAAAGGAGGAAAGGTCCAAATCAGTGGTTACCTTGGATTCGAGTAACATTTAAGAGACGTAGGAACTATTTTGAGATTGGGATAACTGAATTATTGGTTTAAACATATCTTATTGATGAAATATTTTTATATTACAATATGTTATATCAAAGCTTTCGAATCAAGTGGATAAAAACGAAAGCTAAGTTTATTTAGTTCTTTTCCATAAGGATTTCCTAAGATAAGCTGACATGTATTCACTATATTGAAAGAAAAACATTAATCATCATAAGAATATAAATAAACTGTTGTAACGTTATGTAACCAATTCATTGCCACCATTTCTCACACATTTGATATGAAATTGAACAACCTGAGTTTCAAAAACTCTAATACAATTAGGATCATTCAAGATAGCATATAGACGTGAAAACTATGGAATCGTACGAGATAAACGTGTTAAATATTTCAAACTGGAGTAATTCAAAGCATCAACCTTCGTTAATATTTCGGTAAAAGTATCAGCTTGTTAAATGAATATTAGTAAATAGTCGGATGGGTTGACAAATGGCGCAAAAACAACTTTCATTACGATACCTTCAGCGGTAAACAACGAAATGTGCCTGTTAAATGTTAAAAGCGAGTAGACCGAAACGTTGTGTTCTTCCTTCGTGATATCAAGCAATCAATTACCTCTCTGTCATAACTATCTCTGAGTAACCAAAAATATTCCGAACTCGTGTCGATTAACATCGATGACCATCTTATATCCGTTGCCTTGAGGGTTAGTCTATTTAAGAACGCTGGAACAAGAGATGAAAAGTAAAACTCAAAATGTGAAATATTACAATTTATTTGTAAGTCCAAGACCCGAGGTTGTAAAACGGTTCTTATGCTCAACTGAGAAATGCAGTCGATATTGCTCGAGCGACCACGTGTTAATTGCGACCAATTTTATCAAGCGACCACCATAAAAAGTCCCTTCGACATCAGCAAAATCTCGGAAAAAGATGCCATTCATAACGAAAACTTAGTTATTTTTTAATCTTGTGTTGTTGGATCCCATTAGAATCGTCTCAAGAAGACGATTTTAATGGGTTCGAACACCACACGATTAAGTACGACTTGACCGACAATCTATAAATGCGATAAAAATGAACTGTCATATCTTTTATGATATTTTGTAAAAAGCGACCATTCTCATAAACGACCGATTTTTGGTGGTCGCCTTAGTGGTCGCTAAACACAAGTTTTACTGTATCTTTAACTTCAGTCTGAGATTAAAGCTATAGTAATGCAGTAGTAGCTACGATTGGTAGGCCTAAATGAACACAAACAATAACATCAATACATTGTTACAAATAACAACTAATTGATAATATCGTTTATGTTCATACAGTAATTGAATATTAGTAGGCCTATATGAACACAAACGATAATATCAATACATTGTTACAAATAACAACTTACTTATAATATCGATTATGTTCATACAGTAATTGAATTTCTAAGTTTGAGAAAAATATCAGGGAAGACAAAAGTTTCATAATCTCGAGACAAATGTTTTTTTTCTATGGGAAGATAACGAGCACAACTTCTTCAGTGTAAGAACGATATACCCTCGAGACATCAACAAATGTTAAGATTTCATGCAACGCGGGACTATTTAACTCTTGTAGTTCACGAAATAAAAGATTTCTTAATCCTGCACTTCTAAAAAGACTGTGAACCACGAAGAGTTTGCGAAATCATCTATAAATTCATGAAGGAGAATCGTATTTTTGCAAAAAGTAGATTGACATTCATCCATCCGATATGATTTTTGATCTGCGACCCAAATGAAATCTGCCAATTCATCTTTTGACTGATTATCTGCAGAGCAAACTGTATTTTCTGTTGTCGGGTAATATTTAAGTATTTAGGATACATAAACATTTCCCCACCAGATAAACATATTAACATGTAATTTCTGTATTGTGAACTTGCCAAATAATCTTTAACTGATTGAGGATGAATCGTATATTTGCAAAAATTTATACATAGACATTTGTCTGTCAAATTCCCTAACCATTAAGGGACTACATCTGTATTTTTTTTTATTATTTTTGAGTGTGAATCGTATTTCCTGTAATCGTGTATACTAGCTTAAGAATAAGATACCTTTGCATTCTTCCATTAAGTATAATTTCTGGTCTGCGAACCAAATAGGACTTGCCAAATCATCTATAAATTGATTGAGTGTGAATCGTATTTCTGCTGAAGTACATGTCGGCAACACTGACTGTATCCTCTTTTGTAGACAGGTCGCCAAAGAGAAATAAAAACTGAAATAACAAACTAAATCATTATTACCCATGATTGATGCCCTGGCAGGGCGGAGCCTATGTAACGGGTCGTTGCACTTAAAGTTAAGGGAAATAAGCGTTTATCTAAAATAACCTGCTTCTAAAGAGACTCGACATAAATAACTCGAGACCTTAAATAGTAGAATGGTAACCAAATCATCGTAACTTCAGCTAAATCAAGCTGAAGTTACGAGACTTTGGTAACCAACCGATGAAATGTGTTCACTCTCTCAAAGCAAGTGAATCCTTTAGATTTAAGGATACAGTTATAAGCACGCGTTAACGATGATTACTGACTAAAATTCGAAAGAACCCAATCTATCAAAAAGTAAACTCGCCAAATTACGTCACGGTTAAGCCCCGCCCTGCCAGTTCATTTATTACGCAGAATAACATAAAAAGTTTATTGCATTAACAGATACCTTATTGCAATAACTGAATACGTGTTAATATAGACACATATTTAGGTATTGCAATAAGGCAACGATTTGAATCAGTATCATATTTTTCGGTATTTCAGTGTTTTCCCGATTCGTGATATTTTTCCAAAGAAGCATGAACTGAGATTTATTTTACGGTTAGTTACATCGTGAAATTGACATTCATCCCAATCAAAACCATTCTAAGTCGCTCACTCAGCGCTCCATTATTCCTTCCAAACACTCACTAAAACAAAAACGCTCCAAAATGACTAAAAGAGGTATATCAACAGCTACATTCAAAATGAATATACGAGAGTTGATCGGAAAGTTCGTGTTATTTTCAAATTCTTAATCATTCACTCAGCGCTCCAATCATTTATTCCAAACACTCACCAAAATCGATCAAAAACGCTCAGAAATCATGAGAAAACATTTAGAAACAAGTCAAGGCTTTCAACAATAATTTCAAACCTATCTATCTATTCTACGATTTTATAAGCTGGTGTTGACTTTAAAGTGCCTGATTGGTCAACGATGACGTATAATCAGAAAAAAAACGTTTATTTTATAAAAGGGAGGTAATTAATATCGCTAATTTTGTTCATCATGAACATAATTTGGGATATAGGATTACCTCCCTTTAATTTCACTCAGAACTTGCTCCGCACACTCATTCAATTTAATTCCGAAACCATTCCAAAATCATTCACCTTGTCAATTTCACAATGTTCTTAACTGTAATAGTGCCTAAAAATGAATTGAGTCCCTTCATACAATAGGACTCTGTCGATCGAAAGCACGTTTTATTTTGATCGGAGTGCTTTCATAACACCCGCTAGTTGCGTCACGTGACACCGTTCGAAGTATCTTCGTTTAAGTTATATTCAGCCATACCTCGACTCACGGTGATTGAATTTAAATATGAATCGTAGAAAGGCCAGCCTAAGGATTGAAGTAGAACTTAAGTCTTTCGATATTCATTTTATTCTAAATTCTACGCAAGACGCAACCTGTTCGCGTTGTAGAGCTGCTTCAACGTCCGAAGATATCCGACCGGAAGTAGAGCGAGCGCTTTGTCGGATTACCTGCTTTTCCGTTGGTCACTATAGACAATAGTTTTCGCAAAGACTACTTAATTTGGAAAAACTCACAAAGATTCCGATAATTTCATTGATTCTAGTACGCCGGATGTGCGACAATAAGTTACTTTCTATTTTAGCGAGAGAAAAACTTTAATGGGATTTTTACAGTCATATATATTGTGGAAAGACATATGAAAAGCACTATCTGATTGTAAGTGTTTCGACTAGGTGTTTGTAAAAACTAAGATTTCTTGGTTGTTATGAAAAAAAAAGACATCTGAAATCATGTTAACACCCTTATTGCTCAAAGTTACGTGACCGCCATTTTTTCGACGGCGGGTGATTACAGTGACGTCTTAAATATGACGCCATTAAATAAATTCTGACGTCACGAAAAGGAAACTATTTAAAGAACTTGTATACATCATTTATTAAAAGGTGGTAAAATATATCGCTAGTTTTGTTCATTCTGAACAAAATTAGCGGAATTGGATTACATCTCTTAATTTTCGCCCGAAACTCGCTCCACGCACCCATTCAATATCATTCCATAATCATTCCAAAATTACTCACATTGTCAATTTCACTATTTTCCTAACTATAAATGCAGGATAACAAATTCATGAAACGACGAAAACGGCCGATCGTGACTAGACACCAAAGCTACCTAATCATCCAAAACTTACTTTCAGAATTATTGACTTTAAACTAACTTTAGACTACGCTTCGAGTGAATCGGCCAATCAGAGAACAGTTTCAAAGGTATACGAGCGTTACATTTACAGATATACGATGGTAGTTTGTCGTACACTAGACTCTCGACAGGTTTCGGGTGCCGATTCATTTTAAAAAGATGACGGATATTTTATATGAGTGCATTTTTCTTAAAGACTTTCTACAGTCGCAAAAATGCAAAAAATCTGCAATTAGTAATGGAAATGGGTTCATAAGTAATTTCCGCATAATAACACATAGTTATTGTAATATCATGAGTTTTACTCTGTTTCATTGCTTAGAGCTTCGAGTAAAAAATATAGACAATGTTTAAAAAGCGTTGTCTAAGTCATATAGAAAATCTGGTGCCGTGGTATAAGTGGGAAATAGACTCTCGCTAACGCTGGCGTCATTTTCCCATATGATACGGCACTCGTTTTCTATCCTCTACTTGTCAAAAAGTTTGTCAAATTGGTCTATTATTATGAAAACGACTGCATAGAGACACCAGCGGTCGTCAAAATTTGTAAAAAAATCCATGTTTGTCCGTTGATGTTGTCCAACGCAGGTAGCGAATGATTAACAATTTATTTCTATGGACTTTATTGTTTCAAATTCAGAGAAGAAATAAATAGAAACAATTGCATCTCACTGCTAACCGTCGCGTAGAGTGAGGTTTGTTTTCATTTGAAAAGGAAAAGTCACGAGTTATCAAGAATAATCCGCTCTTGTTATCAGTGTGCAATATCAGCATTTATTTCCCATGGTATGGTAAAATATTGGTCATGATGAAATAATATCAAATTGTTCCCTTTATTTATTGGAAATGAAACAAGGGTGTTTTAAAAATTCTAAATTACGATAATAATTTTGTTATTCTATAAATGTACAATCGTGATATTGCTGCTGTTTTAAACAGTCCACCCCTAATGAAAACGTTAAAACCTGCTCGACATCGGAGAGCTCGGAAGCCATCGTTATATTTCGCCATTCGGAACATCGCTCGGACATTTCCGTAAACTGGAAAGTACCTCGGACGTTTGACTGGCTAGCCTGTCTCAATCTTAACCTGTCCCAATCTACGCTAGCCTCCGATACTGGGACAGGAAAAACCTAATTTTTACCATGCAGGTTTCTGCATGGTAACAATTGCGCATGCGCAAGGATGGGCGGAGTTAATTGGAAAGAATAGCTTGTCGAACCGAGGGTTATGAACGCTTTACTTACTATTGATTCGATATCCGTTGACTCGTGAAGATGGGAAAGGAAATGGCTTTATGATATAACACTCTTCCACTATTTGTTCACTTATAGACTTTTTTATTTATATGATCAATCTTATTCATAATTGGCGAGAAAAGAAATTTAAATATGATGAAGTTGATGTTTAGAAAAACTTCTATTTACACAATTTCTTTATAATGTGACATTAGTATTCGTTTGCAACGGAAAACGTTTAGACCACTGATTGAATAATTTTTGTTTCCCGTATTCGGTTACCTGAAAGAGTTTTTTGTTCTATTTCCGATTGTAATGTTTGTGGTTAATAAGCACCGAAAGCATAAATTTTTCATAAATACAAAACTTAATCACGCTTCGCCATTAAACATTTTTACAAATAAACCAAACAAAGTGTTTTTCTTGTATTTTCTTCCGACAAACACTTATCTACTTTTTATCTACTTTTACACGACATGAAATTGTTTATTTTCTCTACATGTACGTATTGTTTATTTATTTCTCTATTAATATTAATCAATCTTTTGTGATTATTTTGATAATTTATATTGCGAAATCAGTGGCTTTCACAGAAGAAAAAATCATAGAAATTCTATAATTTAAAATAATTAAGAGTTATTTTTTGTAAATTAAATCTTTTAAAGTTTAAATAACAACATATTTCAGACGCATCGTGACATCAAAGAGTTTTTCACTGACTGTCGAAAAATGAGAGTAGTATAGAACCGGAAAATTAATGGACAATGGGGAATTTTCGAGAATATTCTACAATTTTTTTGTTTTTTCGTGTTGCGATATAGGGAAATTCATAATCACTTATCAGACAGCGCGAGACGCGAATGTGAAACAAGTCAAAACTTTTTATTTACACGAAAAATAATCTTCATGTTCGTTTAAACGTGCAATTAAAGTATGTTTTCTGTCATAAGGTTCATTTTCCTTTTTTTTTTTTAATTGCAAAAACGTTAAAATTGAAATGTAAGATAATTTAGATAGTGAAAATTTCTCTTGTGCAAATACCGGTCAGTTTTCATGAGAAAAGAATTGGATAATTAATCGTCGATGTGCTACAAAAGCCGCGCAACTACATTTTTAACCTAACTATACTTGCGTGATTTTTGTGGCCCATCGAAAATAGAATAAACTTCAAAAGAATCTGGGGAATCATTTTAACAAAATAGAAAGAGAAAGAGAGAATTTGAATATTTATCTTATACATGTCTTGGAAAGAAGGGAGCCCAGATGTTTCAACGCTGAATATACATGACACGCGATTCCAAGACCGCGGTCTCTTTCATCTATATATTGAAATCTGGAATTTAACTGTAATTAACCCTTGATTCTGTCTGCGTTATTATATCGTTGTGTACACGGCTTGTGTCGAAACGCCACGCCCATATACAAAGCGGCCAATCAGAATCATCAATGCATTTTGGCCAATGAAACAAAAGGATACAACGGACCAATGATATCCATGCTAACATTAGGTTTTACCTGTCTCAATATAAACTGGTTCTGCTGTCGACTCATGTATGAAGCCGACAGGTTTGACTGGCGAGCCTGTCTCAATCTGTCGATATTGAGACAGGTAAAACCTAATGTTAGCATGGATATCATTGGTCCATTGTATCCTTTCATTTCATTGGCCAAAATGTATTGATGATTCTGATTGGTCGTATTGCATATTGGCGTGGCGTGTCGACAAAGGCCGTGTACAAAACGATATAATAACGCAGACAGAATTAAGGGTAAATTACAGTTAAATTCCCGATTTCAAAATAAAGATGAAAGAGACCGCGGTCTTGGAATCGCGTGTCATGTATATCCAGCGTTGAAACAGCTGAGCTCCCTTCTTTCCGAAACATGTATAAGATAAATATTCAAATTCTCTCTTTCTCTTAACTCTTTTTTATTAAAATGATTCCCGAGGTTTTTTAAGTTTATTATATTTTCGATGGGCCACTAAAATCACGCAAGTTTATTTAGAATAAAATTGAGTTGCGCGGCTTTGGTAGCACATCGACGATTAATTATCCAAATTCTTTTCCTATGAAAACTTGAGCGGTATTTGCACACTGAGAGAAATTTTCACTATGTAAGTTTTCTTACATATCAATTTTAATGATTTTGCATTAGAAAAAAGGTTGGAACCTAAACCTTATGACAGAATACATACTTTAATTTCACGTTTAAACGAACATGAAGATTATTTTTTGTGTAAATAAAAAGTGTTGACTCGTTTCACTTAATCAATCGCATTTCGCGCTGTCTGATAAGTCATGAATTTCCCTATATCGCAATACAAGCAACCGAACAGAAAATTTGTAGAATATTCTCGAAAATTCCTCATTGTCCATTGGACAGTCAGTGCAAAAAAATTTTGATGTCACGATGCGTCTGAAATATGTTGGTATTAAAAGATTATTTTTTTTTACAAAAATTAGCTCTTAATTTTTTAGAAATGATAGAATTTTTATGATTGTTCCTTCTGTGAAAGCCACTGATTTCGCAATTTAAATTGCCAAAATAATCACGAAAGATTGGTTAATATTACAGTTAACAACATCGTGAAATTGACAAGGTGAATGATATTGGAATGATTTAGGAATGAAATTGAATGAGTGTGTGGAGCGAGTTTTGAGTGAATTTAATGGGAGGTAATCAAGTATTGCAAATTTTGTTCAGCATGAACAAAATTAGCAATATTGATTACCTCCCTTTAATAAAATATGCATACAAGTTCTATAGATAGCTTCCTATGTCTTCAATAACCTTTCAGACTTTTACAATTTCAATTCATAAAGTGAAATCCCAATTTTTCCCAGCTTTTTTTTATTTTGAACGAAGTAGTTGTTGTATGTCTTTCAGTTAGTTTGGAGCGTTTTTGAATGGTTTGAGTGAGTGTCTGGAATGAATTTATGGAGCGCTGAGTGAGCGATTTAGAATGGTTTTGATTGAGTTTAATGTCAATTTCACGATGTAATTAACTGTAATAGAGAAATAAACAATACATACATGTAGAGAAATAAACAATGTCATGCCGTATAAAAGTAGATGAAAAGTAGATAAGTGATTGTCGGAAGAAAATACAAGAAAAAGACTTTGTTTGGTTTATTTGTAAAAATATTTAATAGCGAAGCGTGATAAAGTTTTGTGTTTATGAAAATTTTATGCTTTCCATGCAACATTTCGGTACTTATCAACCACAAACATTACAATCGGAAAAAGAACAAAAATCTCTTTCATGTAACCAATAACCAATAACCCTGTAACAAGAATTATTCAATTAGTGGTCTCAACGTTTTCCGATGCAAACGAATGCTAATGTCACATTTGAAAGAAATTGTGTAAATATAAGTTTTTCTTAACATCAACTTTATCATATCTAAATTTCTTTTCTCGTATGAAATGAGATTGATCATCAAAATAAAAAGTTCTATAAGTGAACAAATAGCTGTAGAATATTTTATAATAAAGTCATGTGCTTCCAGTTCACGAGTCAAGGGATATCGAATCGATAGTAAGTAAAACGTTCGTAACCATTGGTTCGACAAGACATTTCCTTCCAGTAAACTCCGCCCATTCTTGCGCATGCGCAATTGTTATCATGCAGAAACCTGCATGGTAAAAATTAGGTTTTTCCTGTCCCAGTATCGGAGGGTAGCGTAGATTGGGACAGGTTAACCAGTCTACCGACAGGTATACGCCGATTTCTTCGTCCATAGTCTAGAGGCCTATCCCATCAGATTTTCTAGTCTATAAAAATGAAAACGAGGCTCCGGTCCGTTACAAAGTTAAAGCGATAATGGCGTTTATTCATTAAGATATGTGTGAAAATATTACATACTGACGAAAAGACTTGTGGGTGATATAGATTATTTATGAATGTATACTTTCTTAAAGGAAATAACCTTAAAAAACAAACTTACGCGAAAGGCAAAATGGCGCCCCCTCCTGACTTGTTGTTTACAAACAATTCATTAGCCAATCAGAAGTGCTAGGTGCGCGTACGTCATCAAATATCGAAAAGCCAATACCGAGTGACAGTAACTTGGAGACTACCTGCCGGCTTTTATGATAGTCGACAGTGGGACCAGTATAGTCTCAATATCGACAGATTGAGACAGGCTAGCCAGTCAGGTAGCGTAGATTGGGACAGGTTAACCAGTCTACTCGGACGTAAGTGTAGTAATTTTTGGTCAATTCTTAGGTAATTCGGCTCCTCGTGGTACTTCGGTTATTACGCTTGAAGAAAAGCAAATTCCTTTAGTGCTTTCAGATCGTCTATAGAGATCATTTTGGCATATTTTGATTTGAAAGCAAAACGCAGTAAAACACTGCGTTTTGTTTTCAAATCATAATATACCCAATTTTTACCTGTTGTTGATTTTGTTTTTCGCAGCGACATCCTCAGTTGTGTTTGTGACGTCATATAAACCCACGTGCGAAATTACGCGCTTTCATGGCAGCGCCCGTATTATTCCCGAGGTTTATTCCGTAGAATCGCCGAGATATCCCGATTGTATATTTCGCGTTAACCAAAAATTTCCGTTTTGCGTGCTAATCGTAGTACTATTCAAAGTTCGTAAGAACCCAATTCATATCAATGCACTGACGACGATAACATAAAATACTTCTCAAAAAAGTTCTTTGACATTGGTACATATATTTACTACCACAAAAAGATCTATTTATATGTAAAGTAAATCGTTGAAGGTGAAGTTCGGTCATCTTTTAACTGACTTTAAACACAATTACTGATTTTCGGTCAACGATTTGCAATGGTGACGTCGATTAAGACAGTTAAGTCGAAAGTGTCGTGCAGAAGCAAGTTTGAACTCTAGAATCTGGTTCCATACTTTCTGTTCTGTGATTCCACACCGTCTAGCAATCAAAATTGTCTTCGAAGTTGCGATAAGAGTGGAATACTTAAAATACCGTTACGGTATTCGCCCTACTCGACGAACGTTGTTTGTACGTATCAGGCCTATCTGGTTCTATGCATAAAGTAGTAAGTCGCGTGAAAATGGTAAAAGGTGTTCAAGATGGTTGGTCCCGAATCAACAAAGTCATTTACATTGGCTTGCCGTATGATGCCTGTGCCTTGGCAACCTATAGCCTCATGACGTGGTTCCTCTGTACATTAAACCATTTTGAAGAACTTTCATGAATATCAAATTAATCTGAAAGTGCACGTGCGTTTGAGAAATGCAGATTTTGCGTTATTTGACGTTGACGTCTATATGCAGAAACGCTTTGAAGTGACATATCACAAATCGCGTGAATTTCTTGAGTAACTTTTATTGTTAAACAACCACTAGTCATCAATTTCTTTGTCATATTTAAGTAAAAAAAATTTTGATACATTTAAAATATCGTGAAATTGACATTCACTTCAATCAAAACCATTCTCACTCAGTGCTCCATTCATTCTTTCCAAACACTCACTCAATCCATTCAAAAACGCTCAAACCCATTTAGAAATATAGAATTGACAATCATTCAAAATTAATTTGGAAAGATAAAAAATCGCGATTTCACTGACATACTTCAAATTGTAAGCGTCTAATAGGTTTTTGAAGAAATGGGAAGCTATCTATAGAACTTGTATGCATATTTTATCAAAGGGAGGTAATCAATATCGCCAATTTTATTCATCCTGAACAAAATTTGTGATATAGGATTACCTCCCATTAAATTCACTCAAAACTCGCTCCACACACTCAAATAATTTCATTCCTAAATCATTCCAAAATGATTCATCTTGACAAGTTCACGATTTTGTTAACTGTATTTAAGTGAAAAAATGATTTTTGATAGGTGTCAAAGAACTTTCTTTGAATAGTACACAATGACGAAATCAGTGGTAGAAATACTATGCATTTTCATCCGCTAGCAGTCTAAATGGAAACAGAAACCTTCCGAGAAAACACGAGTATTACCGATTTCAAAAGTTTCATTTGAGATGGAATACGTTAGGGTAGTGGACCCGTAATAGTTCTGCAACATTTCGGAACTCACGATCTTTAACAATGTTGACCGAGGTTTCCGAATGAAAATCATTAATAAACCTCGGTTAACACTTCTAAGGTTCAATACATCCGAAACGTTGCGGAAATGATACGGGTCCACTACCTTAAATGATATGTTTACATGTTTTATACTTACTCGCAACGCTCCTGTCCCACCAAAACGATGATATCCTTGAAAATAACTGCATCAGAATAACCACATGGTAGCAACCCGTCTTCAATGTTGTTTCTATCCGCACAATAGGCTGCAGTATCTGTCAGAATTAATGAATGCAAATCGATGGCTCAGCGCGAAACAGTTGTAACTGCCTATATGTTTATAGGCAGTTACAACTGTTTCGCGCTGAGCCATCGAAATGTAGGGATCTGGATAATTGCCATAAATTGGGCTTTTTGAATGCACTTATGGTTGGGCGAACGAAAAACACTTGTAGCTACCTAAAAATATATAGGTAGATACTACAGTAACTGTTTCGTCCTGAGCCATCATTTTAAATAAACGATGTCCGATAAATTTAGGTGAGACAAACAAATTTTGTAGTGGATTCTTTTGAAAAGCAGAGGTTGACGTTTTTCAAAAAGAGACGCAATACCGTGTGCGACGTCAATACAGTTAAGATCACAAAGAAATTGACAAAGCAAATGACTTTTGAATGAATTCAGAAGGCAACTGAATGGAAATCTACATTCTACTATTTCTATATATTTGTGGACCAATCAGACTTTTCTAGAGCCAAACCAGCCAATACGATAATAGACTTTTTTCATCGGTTTGAAAAGAGCTATGGAGCGTTTTGACTGTTTGAAAGCGGTTTTAGCGATTTGCGCCAGTGATAAGAATTCCTTGGCTGGAGCGCTTAGCGAGCGTTTTACAAGAGTTTTGATCGAAGTAAGCGTCGAATACACGATGTCACTAAGTTTTAGAGTCAAATATACGATGTTTCTAAGTTTAAGAGTCAAATTTACGATGCTTCTAATTTTTCAGGTCAAATTTACGATGTTACTAACTGTACTCCATATTACTTACAATTTCTGCAGTGTCCTTGCACGTAATATTCCGTCGTGTCACACGTGAAGTACGGATGAACTGTGGTTGTGATCTTTGGCGTTGTTGTGCAGGTCTTGCAGGAGGGCTCATTCCCGATTGGAGGTAAAATTTGGGATGTTACCATTGAGATCTACGATATAAAGAGAATAAAATAAAAAAGAAATTTCAATGTTATCTGAACGAAATATTAAATTCATGCCTATTTACTTTTCCTTAAATAAAATAAAATATCAATGTATCTGAACGAAATATTAAATTCATGCCTATTTACTTTTCCTAAAATAAATTAAAAAATCAATGTTATCTGGACGAGGTCGAGAAAAATTATCATGACGAGGCTCTTTGCCTCGTTATGATAATTTCTCACAGCTGAGGTCTGATATCATTGATCGACACTTATGTGATTTTCTTTTATCTTGCAATCATCTAACATGGCTAAATCTTTTATTAAACTTGTAAGATCAAAGAAATTAACGTGAAAGCGGTTCTGATTATGATCATGAATATGTAAATTGTTTATAAAAATGGACTCCCTGATATCATTTTATGTTATTAGGCAGGTGATATCGGGTCAATTTTGGCTTCATTGTACGAAAAAAAAAAAAAAAAATAGTGAATCGCTAGTACATGTAGGCTAGGCTTCAAATCAAGTAGTTACAAAGTAATCTACGATACAAATAAGGATTCAAAATGTACCTTAGTAATCTACGATGCGAATGATTTACTAATCCAATCAATTTTTACCCTAGTCATTTACGAAACGAACGAATTTCACTCAAAATTTACGAAACAAAAGAAACCCTTTTAATCTACGATTAATAAACATAAGTGATCCGCTATAAATATCAATTTCACGCGTTTCGAAAGTATAACGTGAAATATTTGTCTTGGGCGTCACGTTTTGCAAAGGGTTAATATATTAATCGCGTACATATTACTCAATAGTATATATTGGTCAGGATTTGCACGAGTTATTTGGAAAGCTGAGTATTTATATGAACAAATTGTAAGGTGTAGTCATTCTACCAGACGACGCAGTCCTTAAAGGCTCTTGTTTTAAACTACGCTTTTTTCCCAACACGTGGCATGGCTACCGAAAGCGAATTTTTGACCAAGTTGGAGCAGCTTATGTCCGCAAAACTTGAGGACTTTGAGCAGAGGGTTATGGGTTCGCAGCGTCATTTATCACAGATGGATTTGACACGTATTCAGCAGTCCATTCAACCTAGTGATACATACACTTTTCGTAAAAAGGGTAACGAAGAACAGAGCAAAGTGAATGTTCAGGTTTTGGAGAAGATGAAGGTAGCTGAGGGACATTTACGAGAAGCTTTGGAGCAAGGTCATAGTGATGCGGTCAGTTCAGCAAGACAGAATCTCTCGCAAGGTATAGACATTCTTTCTCACCGTCAGAAGCTTATAAAGTTAGCTGATTCTTCTGAAAATGGTTGGAAAGTCGTACAGGAGTACGAAGCACACCCGTTAGCAGACGATTCCGATGACGAGCGCAAGATTTATCGTGCCGAAATGAAAGCTAACCGTAAAATACAACAGGAACGACGACTGCGAACTCGACGTTTTATGCCGTATTTTCAACCTAGGGTATCCAACGTTATTCCATCAACACAGGTCAAGGAACAAACGATCCAGGGGAATGATCATCATGGCAATGGTAGAAAGCCGGGTTTGTGCTTTCGTTGTGGGCGAGCTGGTCACTGGAGGCAGGACTGTAAGGTGCAAGATAATGTCATTCAGGGTGCTGAGTCAAAGATAAGTACTTTTACTTTATGTTATAATAATGTAAATTCATTTCAGGACGAGAAGGTTGTATCGCAGGTCGGTAGGCTGTGAGCATGCTATGCACATTGGGTTAATGCCGGAGCTAATGCTTATGTTCTAGATGTAGTTAAGAATGGATATAAATTACCTTTTCGTAACATTCCTGTCAGCATCGAGCTTAAAAATAACAGGTCGTCTTTAGATGCACCGTCATTTGTAAATACCGAAATTCAAAATCTGTTAAATAAAGGGTGTATATCAGAAGTTAGAACCCCGCCACACGTTGTTAACCCTCTTACAGTGGCGTACGGTAGAACAGGTAAACCTAGACTAGTTCTCGATTGCCGGCACATAAATTTGGATTTGTTTAAGTATAAGTGTTGTTTTGAAGATCAGTCAATAGCCAAGCAATTATTTTATGAAGGTGACTATATGTTTTCGTTCGACATTAAAGGGCCTATCATCATGTTATGATATACCCAGATCATCGTACGTATTTAGGGTTTTCCTGGGGGAATTGTCAAGATAAAAAATATTACGTCTTTAATGTGCTTCCTTTCGGTGTATCCTCGGCAGGATTTATATTCACCAAACTTATAAGAGTTTTAGTTGCTAAATGGAGAGCTCGGGCTTACCGAATAGTCGTCTTTCTCGATGACGGACTCGGTGGAGAAAGAAATTTTGAATCGGCTGTCGCTGTTTCGGCTTTTATCCATAAAGATCTCGAGGATTTCGGGTTTATTATAGCAGAAGATAAATGCACGTGGGTACCCTGCCAGTGTATTTCTTGGCTGGGGTATGACTGGAATACTTTAGATGGCTATATTTCCGTCACAGAAGATAGATTAAAACGAACTTTCGATTTGATAGACTTTTTACTGTTTAAAGCGAGCCTGGGTCTCCTCACGTTTCCGGTCAGAAAGGTTGCGTGTTTGGTTGGTCAATTAATTTCTATGCATAGCGCAGTGGGCCCTGATGTACGTTTAAGAACTCGAGCATTAAATCACTGCGTAGTCAGCAGAGCTAGTTGGAACTCAAAAGTCGAGATCAATCAAAAAGCTTTAGAAGAGGTTCGTTTTTGGCGAGAAAATCTAAGAAGTATGAATAAAAGTTATTTTTTATCCGTCAAGTCTAGTAAAACTGTTTGTGATCAGGATAATCCCGTTGTCTTTTGTGACGCCAGTGGAGCTGGTTTTGGGGGCTATATACAGGGTAGAAACGATAGTCAGGTAGTCGGCTGTTGGTCAGAGTCAGAGAGCGGCTTGAGTTCGACATGGAGAGAGCTTGAGGCTATATATAGGGTTTTGAATAGTTCCTTAGAAAGCCTGGAAGGACATAATGTCTTAGTGAAGACTGATAACCAGAACGTTTCTAGAATTTTAAAAATAGGAAGTAGAGTACCAATGTTGCAGGATACTGCATTACGTGTTTTAGAATCGTGTAAAGAACGAAATGTTTCTTTAGACTTAGAGTGGATTCCAAGAAAATACAATATCCATGCGGATTTCTTAAGTAAATGCTTTGACAGTGACGACTGGTCCATAAAGGATTCTATATTTAAGAGTCTAGATACAAAATGGGGTCCTTATTCATGTGACATGTTTGCTTCGGATTATAATTCGAAGTGCAGAAAATTTTATTCAAAGCATTGGTGCTAGGTACCTGTGGTATAAATGCATTTGTTTATAAATGGACAGAAGATGTATGTTGGTTAGTACCACCACCTAGATTAGTTAGTCAGTGCATCCATAAAATAAAGCAAGATAAATGCAAGGGCACGTTAATTGTACCGATGTGGAAATCGGCGCCATTTTGGCCTTTACTTTTTCCTGCAGGGAATAAGAAAGCCGATTTTGTGCTTGATTTCATTTCATTTCCACCAGGTAAGCTGACAAAAAGGGGTCAAGGTAGGAACGGCATTTTCGATGGAAGACCATTGAAATTTCCGTTAGTAGCTGTACGTTTTTAAATGGAATTATTAAACAATTGCCATGTTTTCTATCTTCAGAGCTAGGATTGAGGAATCGTATAGATCAAGAAACGGAGAATAGTGGGTTAGATAAACAGTCTTTTGGTGATCTTTCGAGGAAGATGGCAGATTTTCTGGTGTTGTCCAAGAGTAATTCTACAACCGCGAAATACTATAGTTACTTTAAAAAGTGGGAGCAGTTCATTACACCTAAAGGGGGGTCAGCTTTACCGGCGTCACCTATTCACGTGGCGCTTTACCTAACAGACTTGATAGACAAGAAATCATCATATTCAGTTGTTTCGGCTACAGTATACAGCATTAAGTGGGTTCATTCAGTACACAATCACTTCGACCCTACAAGTAATTCATATGTTACAAACCTTGTAGAAACATCTAAACGTTTATCTTCCAAACCAGTGAATAAGAAGGAGCCAGTAACATCGGACAATTTGGTGACTCTGTGTAAAAAATACACTGGTCTCATCGTTATTAGAGATTTAGCTATGATTTTGATTACTTTTTCAGGGTTTTTACGATTTGACGAAATGATTAACTTACGCTGCAACGATGTTAAATTTTTTGACAAGCATGTGTCTTTATATATAAAGAAAAGCAAAACTGGCCAATATCGTCACGGTAATGAGGTTGTTATTGCAAAAGGAACGACCGAGGCGTGTCCGTACGCTATGTTAAAGCGCTACTTTGATTTAGCAGATTTAAATGTTTCAGATGCTATGTTCTTATTCCGACCGTGTTTCCGTTCTAAAGAGGTATGTAAACACATTCGCAAAGATAAAAAGCTCAGTTATACACGTACTAGAGAATCGTTAGTATCGAGATTGAGAGAGATCGTTGGCGATCTTAATATCGGAATTCATTCCCTTCGCGCAGGGGGTGCTACTACGGCCGCAAATGCAAACGTTAACGAACGCTGTTGGAAAAGGCACGGGCGTTGGAAGGGAGAAAACAGTAAAGACGGCTATGTGGCCGACTCCTTGGAGAGGAGATTAGTAGTAACAAGATCACTTGCTCTTTAGTTATGAGTTGTAAATGCTTTGTTTTTATTCATGCCATTTCAATTCCTCCAGCCCGCTCTTTTCGTTTTCTAAAGCCACCGTCTGGTATATGCAAATTGAGTTTTGGTGTTGTGTTTTTCTATTGTGTGAAGCAAAGTCAAGACTATCAATTTCACGCGTTTCGAAAGTATAGCGTGAAATATTTGTCTTGGGCGTCACGTTTTGCAAAGGGTTAATATATTAATCGCGTACATATTACTCAATAGTATATATTGGTCAGGATTTGCACGGGTTATTTGGAAAGCTGAGTATTTATATGAACAAATTGTAAGGTGTAGTCATTCTACCAGACGACGCAGTCCGTAAAGGCTCTTGTTTAAAAAAAAAAAAAAAGTATATATATGTGTATAGGTATTGCGTATCAATTATTTTGAAATATGTTGTACTAGGTTTTTCTTCTCAAACAACACGGGTTTAAATGGCTCAATTATGTTAAGTCATTCATGATATCGAGTAGTTATCGCTGATTCCGTTTTGTGTGGTCAATTCGTACCATTGTCTTTCGGTACTGGTTCAGATTGCTTACACAGCGTGGTCCCAGCGCGAACTTTTGCCTAGGTAATATCATATTATTTGTTCTGTTAAGGCTTATAAGCTGCATTGTTTATGTAGGTTTACAGATAGCGAACCTGTCGCTGTAACGCGCATTCTGATACAGGGACAGGTTTCCATAGTTTTTTCCTGTAAGGTTTTATCTATGGTTTTTCCTGGGCGAGCGCGTTATGTTTTGTAGGCGGTAAGAGCGATTGTTAGACTCATGTTCATCATAATTAAGCACATCATTGCAACTGCGTCTTCACTCTGTATTAAAGCCACCGTCTGGTATATGCAAATTGAGTTTTGGTGTTGTGTTTTTCTATTGTGCGAAGCAAAGTCAAGACGAATAATTTCTAATTATAATATGCCTTACGTCGCGGGAATAAAATAAACTCATTGGATTTTTTTTGATATTACACGGGTATTATTACACTAGTTGAATAACGACTTTAAAAACGACGTCATAATGTATATATTGTTACGCCAGTTTTAAACGGCGTAATAAGATTCGCGGAAAATTGAAATGTAAAATTTCAAGAATTTTGACGATTTTCTCCAAAAATTGTGGTCATATTATAAATACAATATAAAATTTATGCTCATAAAATACAGAATTTATTAAACTCGTCATCTATAAACAGATAAATACTCGGCACAGCCTCGTTTTCATCTGTTCATAGATGACTCGTTTAATAAATTCAGTATTCCATGACTACTCATTCAATATCCTCTGTGCCGCGGCAATAGCGCAGTTGGTAGCGCGCCGGACTTCTAATCCAGGGGTCTTTATTCGCACGGGTTCGATCCCCGGCCGCGGCACTTATCCTTTCCGACATTTGTCTTCCACCAATGGGTAGATAATCGTAAACCTATGTGGAATAGCAACTGGAGGCTAGGAAAGGGATGTGGTGGTAGTACTGGTGTGAGAAATACCAGGAATCCATCGTTAGGTGCTCCAGTCGTCGCGATATAACTGAAAGATCGTTGAAAGCGACGTAAAACCCCAATTCAAAATTCAAAAAATTCAATATCCTCTATTTCTATAAGTTTAAAAGGCATAAAAGACACGTAATCGTAGCTACAGTTAGTAATATCGTTGAAACTACTAAGCTGAACGATTTTTGAATGGTTTCGAAATGAATTTGAATGAGGAAGTGGAGAGAGTTCTGAATGAAATTAAGGGAGGTAATACAATTTCGATAATTTCGTCAAAATTGGACGGAATTATCAATATTTTATCACCTCCCTTTAAAAGACAATCTACGTACTTTTCTATGAAAAGGATTTGAATGTCTTCGCAGATGCTTTCAAATCAATGCAAGCTAAAATAGAGTCAAAGAATGGTTTCTTTTGGGTTTTAATGAGGTTGAAAAGCATTGTGAGCGATTCTGGGCTATTTTCGAATGAATTCAATCTGTTTCTGAATGGTTTGACTGAGTATTTTTTGGGAATAAATGAATGAAGCGTAGAGTTTGATTTCTCGTTATCTTCAAAGTTTGATTAAAAGTGTGGTTAGTTTTAATTTTAGATCCAAATGAATTAAGTTCCTGGTCCACAAATAACAAGTCCAATAATATCCAAATTTAAAACTAACCGCACTTTTAATCAAACTTTTAAGATAACGAGAAATCCCCTTTTAGTTTAACACAGTACTACTAAATGGAACCATTAGTCTTAACCAAGTGAACCAAGAATGCTGTAGGAATCCCTTTTTTATAATATTATAGAACATTCTAGAATAGCATAGAACATTAGAAGACTCTAGAGTCTGAATCACTTTCTAAAAGTCCTTTCTAGAAAGATCTGAAATATTCTACATTCATGTTTATCTAACAGTGTCAAGAGATCGGAAAATTCCCAGACTAATTCTAAAAATAGACACGGGCTAACTATTATAGATCCACAAGTTTAAGTGAGTGATCAAAGGTCAATTTTGTCTATACCTGTAAAGAGTGATCAAAGGTCAATTTTGTCTATACCTGTATAGACAAAATTGACCTTTGATCACTCACTCTAAATTGCGGATCCATATACATTTTACATTCATACATGCATAAAAACATCAAAACTCTTACCATGGACACAGCGAAGACGATGAAACAATTCAGTGACGGGCACATCTTTATTGGTATCCGAGAGTGATTGATGTTTTTGCCTTTAAGTCCAGTTTTCTTTGCGAGACAATTTTAGATCTACAGCAAACAAAGTTGATTTCAACGATTTCTAAAATACTTGAAAATTGCTTCAATGAGAAATGTGAAAATACGACTGTAAAAATCGAAAATGTGATTTCAAAATGTGCAATGAAATCCCTGAATGGAATGGAAAAAAAATAAGTAAGTTTCATCTTAAGTGTGCCTTTATCGAGATCTGTTGGGTAAAAAAAGCTTGAAAATGCTAAGACGTCGCTCAATATTTGAATATGTACGTCTCCCGTTAAGTTCCATCTGCCATTTTTCCAAACCAGTTGGCCAATTTCTACCTATTTTTAACTTAATGGACAACAAGAAACAAACTTTTAAAGTATATTTGTTAGGTGAATTGATGAAATCAAATTCCCATTTAATTAAGTTTCTTTGTCACCAAAACTCTGCAATTACGTCTGTAAAACGTAACAAATTATGTGTGGCTAGTTATCTTTACAACCCCTAAAATGTGTTAAATAGTCCATGTTAAATGTTGAGAATCTTAAGATATGAGAGCTTAATGTCAAAATAAAGATATGCTATGTTATGTTATGTTATGCTACCAAATACACAATGACGACGGCGAAAATCACAAGATGAATACTTTTTAAATGGATTTGAAATAAAATTGAGCGAGTAAGAAAAGCGAGTTTTAAAAAAAATGGAAAAAAGGCTATATAATATCGTGTTTGTTTTTTCGTTCAAGTGAACGCGGAACGACCCTTTTAGAATGACTTTGATTGGGATGCATGTCAATTTCATAATCTTATAATCTGTACATGTAAGCACGATTGTGGAAATACAATCTTTAGTGAGCCTACGCACGCTTCGTCACCTAGAACGCCGTGCTCTTTTAAATGAGGTTTTCCATAATTTTTCCTTATTTTTCCAGCCAAATTGACACATAAGCCTTCACTCAAACGATTTAATGTCGAACTGAATTATCAGATTGGACTGGTGAATAATTAAGCGCATCATATAGCACTACGCCCAGGATGACAAAATATTCGCTAACGCTTTGTACAGTTAGTAACATCGTAAAATTGACATTCATTTCAATCAAAACCTTTCTCAATCGCCCTCTCAGCGCTCCATTCATTCATTCCAAACACTCACTCATATCATTCAAAAACGCTCAAACCCATTGAAAAATATAGAATCAACAACGTCATTTGAAATAAATTTGGATAGAGAAAATTCGCGATTTCACTGACATAATTCCAATTATAGGGGTCTAATATGTTCTTGAAAAGAAAGGAAGCTATCTGTAGAATTTGTATGCATATTTTAATAAAGGGAGGTAATCAACCTGAACAAAATTTGCGATATTTGATTACCTCCCACTAATTTCACTCAAAACTCGCTCCACACTCTCAATCAATTTCATTCCTTAATCATTCCAAAATCATTCACCTGATCAATTCCACGATGTTGTTATCTGAAATGCCCCACCTCACTTATATGTGTATTTCTATTAATAGAATATGTTTCGAGAAGAACAAGTGCTGGTTATTTAGAGCGAAGAGAAACACCACCCCTGCGTTAAGGATGTCAAATTGGTGCAAACAGTCTCCGATTATACCCCGTTTTGCACGTGTACTTGGAGAACTGTTTGCACCGTTTTATCATCCTGAACGAAGGACACCATAAACCCCAGTCGTGATATCAAACGGTTCGCTATGATCGAAAATGAATATTGCAAAAAAGTGTACAGGAAAATTTGAGGAACCCGTTTTAAAATGATTTCAATTATAGTCGTGTATGAGTAAAGAATGGATTCATTCCTCCGTGAAAACAGTTTTGAAGACGCAACATTTTTTTTTGTATATTTGATCACAGAATTTTATTTCAAGTTATAGTCCCATCAGAAATCTGTCTCAGTGGGATATATACATATATATGAAACCAAAAAGCCTCTAACCCTATTGGATTAATCTGCTTCGCGTATTCATACAATGTGATCATACACATTTCAGACAATTAAATCTCTGATGGTTGTTCGTTAAAAAAGACAGAGGGGTCAATTAAATTTTCTGTTGTCTTAGCTACAATATTCTTCATAAGATATCAATGACTGATTTATTGATTGATCGATTGATTGATTGATCGATTGATTGATTAATTGTATTTTATATGGATAAACAGAATTCATTTTTTGTGATTTATTTATAAAAATCGGAACACTTTGGTCAACATCGTACTTAGAAAACAATTAATTTCACAAAAATCTCAATTAAATTTCATTTATGACAATTTGCAACTTTAATAGAAGTTTTGACTTTTATGCAAAAGAATTGCGCTACAAATTCTCAGAAACAAAAACTTAAGAATATACATCGTAAAAATTCCAAAATAATATCTCCAATCACTTTAAAGTACAATAAGCAAGTGAACTTGGGTTTTCACAAATTGCTAGCAATATGTTAAGAACGAAGATATTATAGATGCTATCATTTTGAACAATGCAATACAAAGTTCATGTTTTTATATCATTTTTCTGGTTACTTGAAATTGTTTGCGTTTATTACACACTTAATTGAACAATATAATCGAAAACGTATAATCGTTTTAATGGTTAACTTTTTATCTGAGTTTTATTTTTCGGTGAAAACCGATTTTCCTTATTATTCTATCACTTTCCAAATCGAAAACTGTACAAAAAAGTTTATCTCTGTTTAAACTATAATTAAAGATTAATTGAAAGTGTTTAATTTATGAGCCATTTGACGCACGTTGTTAATGTACATTTATGACAAATATGTTTCGATACTGGTTTTTATCGTACAAAAATGCTTTTGTTTAAGCAAAAGAATCTGTTCGATTTCCTTTGAGACAAACTGAGCTTAACCTCGTCTAGAAATTTAATTTTGTATAGCGCGATGGGTCTTGCTTAATAACTTTTCAGTTCTAGTCACGATTAAGGTGGAAGAGGACAATAGCGGTTTTTGAGAGAAGTGAATAATTTTTGGTATATATGTAATCTCTAAGTTAATGCGATCTCCACGCCTTATATTTTTGCTTTTAATCTAGAAATTACGTTACCATGACGGTAAATTACGTCGACGTCACTATAAATGAACACTGATTTTTGTAAGTTTCTTTCGCATGCTACGCGTTATGACGTCTATTTAACTGGCGCGTTAGAAGACTATTTGTGGGTGCCGTGATATCATTTTAAATAAACTTGAAAAATCCCAATGAATGTTTATAAAAGATGAAAAATCTTTTCGACGTTTACTTTTTCTATATACATAAATCTTTAAAATAGTTTTAGTCAAGTATGTCAAAAGAATTTGGCGAATTTTTCGACGTACTGCGTTTGGTTTTTTTCTCCAAATTTCGACGTTAGGGTAATAAACTTTGATCCCCGGTTGTAGAATTCCGTACGGGGAAACTTCACATTAAGATGCGAGCATATACAACCGAAATAGGAAAGAAATATCGAATTATAGACAAATTTCACAGGCCCATTTTTTTTTTTTTTTTGAAGATAAGTTGAATGCATTTTTTTTCGGCCGCATTTTTTTGAAAATTATCTTTGATTCAATCACATGTTTCTATCGTTGAATATAAATTTCATCATTACATGTCAATGTTCAGTTATTTGGCGTCATTTTGGTTTTTTCCATTGAATTGAACCGTCTTAAATACGATATAATATCACTCCAAATATATTTGAACTTTCGTAAAGCGTGAAAATCGTAAATTTGATTGTGTGACTGATTTTGCGGCGATTTCGAATGAAAATGAGTGGGAAGAGCGACATTTGAATGAATTTAATTTAGTTAAATATAGCATCGGTCAATTCATTCGCTGAATTCCGTTTTGTGTATTAACAGTTTACAAGAAAGCGAGGAAAAACATATGGTTGAAAAAAAACCTTGTATGTCGATGATAAGTTATGCCGCAAGCTGTTTAATGTCGGTATGTATTCGTCTTCCTAAATGCTTTAAAAGCAGATAAGATACATGACACTGACAACTGTTTTTGTAGTACATTCAACATTCGATGCAACGATGATTACATTGATATACGTGTATTGTCTGTTACTTTTGACATGATAGGACGAAACCTGTGTAAAAACTCGATACAATAGTGTTGAAATAAATCAGATATTTTAGAAATTATTATAAATTTATCAATTTTTGAAATCTCGACATTTAAAGAATTAAACTTTGAATTATTCTTTGAATTATTTACTTTTTGAGTTTTTTAAAGTTACTTTGTAGATACCCTCGATAATAATCATATCTGTCAGCTCTACGGCATACATCATTTCATACAGTTACTTACATCGTGAAATTGACATTCATCTTCATCAAATCCATTCTAAATCGCTCACTCAGCGCTCCAATCATTCATTCCAGACACTTATTCAAGCCATTCAAAAACGATCAAACCCACAGAAAAATATAGAATAAACGACATCATTCAAAATAAATTTTGATAGATAAAAATCGCGATTTCACTGACATAATTAAAATTGTTAGCGTCTACTATGTTCTTGAAGAAAAATGTAGCTATGTATAGAACTTTTATGCATTATTTATTAAAGGGAGGCAATCAATATCGCTAATTTTGTTCATCCTGAACAAATTTTGTGATATAGAATTACCTCCCATTAAATTCACTCAAAACTCGTACCCCACACTCATTCAATACCATTCCTAAATCATTCCGTAATCGTTCAATTTGTCGATTTTACTATGTTATTAACTGTAAAACGAGAATGAGTGTTTGTTTCAATGAAAAATCGATCAATCTTTCATTGGGTCAACAATTATAGCTAATATTTTCACAAGCAGCGGGGCTACGAGGGAAAACAAAAGCTTTTGTTGATAAGGAAAGATAAATCGATCTAAGGCGAAAAATAAACTGCTTTTTTGTTTCTCTAAAGCAAAGTATTTGTGTATTTACACTGTTTTTACAGTAAGTTACATCGTGAATTTGACATTCGCCTAAATCAAAACCATTCTGAATCGTTCACTCAGCGCTACATTCATTCATTCCATTCGATAAATTTGGATAAAGGAAAAATCGCGATTTTACTGACATAATTCAAATTGTAAGCGGCTAATAGGTATTAGAAGAAATAGGAAGCTATCTATAGAACTTGTATGCATATTTTGTTAAAGGGTTGTAATTAATATCGCTTATTTTGTTCATCCCGAAAAAAATTGCGGTATTGGATTACCTCCAATTAAATTCACTCAACACCCGCTCCACGCAATCATTTAAATTTCATTCTTTAATCATTCCCAAATCATTCACCTTGTCAATTTCACGATGTTGTTAACTGTAGCTAATGTTGGGTAATTACATGTATCTGTTGTGTTGAATCTTCGTGTAATTCGGCTTTATAAAGATTTAAATGAATGGTAAAATGTCGATAATATATCGGGTCAGCATTAAGAATGAAAAGTATACCCGCAAACTTACGTCATGGTTTGAACTTGTACTGCCGGGTCAATATTAGCGCACAATATTTCAAAAAAATATATGCTACCCTTCACGATAAAAGGGAAGTTTGTAAATTGAATATTTGAAAAAGATATGGGGTTGAGCACATTTCGCCATTTCAACCAGGCATCGCATTTCTAAAATTCTGATACAGAAAAGTAGAATGATCATTCTAGATTAAGGAAAACGTGCCAAGTTTGAAAAGTTTCTACCCTCTCCTCTTCTTTCTTTTTACTACATATGTCCGAAGTTAACCGATTAATCAAATAAAGAGGTCATGTGTGCGATTCTCGATTGCAGCAAACTTCCTTTTCGACTATTTACTTTCTGCAATAGTTTCTTTATCCTAAACTTATGCGCAGTTGGTGGCTTAAATATGCTTTTATGGTACAATGTGTATTTTTTGCGCAAATATTACCAGAAATCCATTTTTAGATGTTGCAGCCGCCGAGATATAACTGACATACTGTTGAATGTGAATTCACCAATTCAAGCAAACCAATTTGAATTTGGCTTGTTTGTCAGAAAAAGATGCTTAAATGATAATATAATTGACAATTCACTGAAACTCCGATCCTAAAAAATGCTAAATATAATACTCAAAGTTTGCTAAGCACCAAAACTATATTATACTACAATTTTAGGAAAAAATGAAATTTGATTATAAGAATGTTGGAAAATGGTCGATTGTTATCAGTTTATCGAATTTTAAGAAGAAAATAAAGCTTTATAATGATAAGAAGACTTTAAATGTAGACCATACAGAGAGGCCCTGGAAATTGGTCTGTTTTCTTGAAAATTGAAAAAAATCGATTTTGCCCAAAAAGGCGTTCTTTCAATTGTATTTGGTTCAATAACGAGGAGGAGAGCCGGCTCTGTAAATACTAGCCTGACAGCGCCTCCACTTACTCCTGATTAAGTTCTGGATTACTCTTTGGGGGATAACAGACCATTCTTCTCTAGGGATCTGGCAAAGGTCATGGACTGTCCTTGGTTGGACCTGGAGAGCCGAAACTCGAACCTGTTGCTCATTCCACATATGCTCTTTCGGATTTAAGTCTTACTAGGGTATTGAGGATTTCATCAATGTACCTACGTGCTGTCAGAGTACCTCTTTCTAAAATAACAAGATGGGTCCGCCCATCCCAGCTGATGTCACCCAAAACCATAATGGATTCACCCCCCACAACGATCGTGCTCAGCAATTGTTGCTGCATGAAACCTTTCCCCCGGCCTTCTCCACACCCTAGCCCGCCTATCAGTGTAGTCCAGGCAAAACCTTGACTCATCCTTGAATAGCACGAGACGCCAGCTTCTTATGCGCAAGCCAACGTGGTCCAATGCCAATGTTAACCGACACCGACATTGAACTCGGGACATTAATTCATTCTTAACATTCACCAAAAACACCCCGAAATTATTAGAAAGCATTTAAGAATCGTTCAACTTTTGACTCAAACCGATCAAATTATTGTTCTATTTTATTGGCTGATGTTGCTTTTAAAACTTCTGATTGGTTCACGTAGAAACACAAACAGAAAAATACGTATATTTTGTTAAAGGAGGTAAAAGACATCGCTTATTTTGTTCATCATGACCAAAATCAGCGATATTTGATTACCCTCTTTTTATTTCACTCAAAACTCGCTCAACATGTTCATACAATTTCATTCCAAGATCATTCCAAAATCAATCATCTTGTCAATTTCAAGATGTTACTAACTGTATAAAGCAGGGCTGACTTTTCTGTTACGACAGATCAATTATTTGTTTACAGCATGTACTCAATGCCGTCGGATAGTTTATGTATCAATATAATAGTTACTCAATTTATTATTTTTGTTAACGCTGTAATCCCGTTAGTGATAATATTAGTATATTCGTTATGTTATCATTAAGGTTAAACATACAATTATCGATATTGGGCAACAAAACCCCGTAGCTCTTATATTATCCGGACTCTAGTTAAACTCTGTAATGCAGATAGTATACAGTTAGTAACATTACAAAATTTAACCCCACCACGACCATTTAGCAATGATTTTGGAATGAGAATGAATGAGTGTGTGGAGTGAGTTTTGCGCGAAAAGGAGACACGAATAATATGGAATAAATATAGCTTGTCTTTAAATGTGCCCATTTATTGGAAAGAAATGTTACCCCATGGATCTATCTAATAGAGTACAATTTGAACAAGAGTTATTTCCCCTGTTTATACTTTTGCTTTGGTTTTCCAGCAAGCCGAGAAAGTTTCGTTTGACAATACAACGCAAACATTGTTAAAATAGGTCACCATAAATTGAAGGATAACGGATATAGCCACCACGTAAATTCGTTTGCCAACCCAGGGGCCAGTTTTACTAAACTTCTTAAGACAAAATTAGCGTACGTCAAAATCACAAATCGTCCCTGGTTTCTTTTATTCATAGTTAGATTCTGCCTTGCAATATCTCACAAGAATCGTCTTTAGAAGACGATTCTTGTGAGATGATACATGGAAGAATTTCAAAGTATGTAACAACTGTAAAAACTACTGCAATTTTTGACTTACGCAAAAAATGACCGTAAGATGTTTAGTAAAACGAACCCTGATACTAGCCCATTCTTCAATCAAGACACGAGGGAAATAAAAACCCTCTGTCGGATAACAGCACCACCCTAACTTTGGTTGATAGATTGGGGAACAAGTTTGGGTGGCCATGACCTCTCGCTTCAGATCGACATCATTCTTTTCAAGCTAGTCAAGTTAGACTCTATCGAAAAGCAGCTGGCTATTCTCGTGGAAACATCATGTCAAATGGAAATACATGTAAAAAAACAAAGCAACACAAGAACCGCATCTATGCTGCGATGGTTGTTCTGCGTTTTTAATGAACTGGCAGGGCGGGGCTTAGCCGTGAAGTAATTTGGCGAGTTAACTTTTAAATATTTTGGTTTATTGAAAAGTTAGTCGGCGATAATCGTGAACGCGTGCAAATAACTGTATCTTAAACCAAAATGATCTACGTGCTTTGAGAAAGTGAACGCGTTTCATCGTTGGGTTACCAAAGCCACGTAGCTTCAGCTTGGACAAGCTGAAGTTACGAGGGTTTGGTAACCAACCTACGCTTAACGGTTTCAAGTTAATGATGTCGACTTTCTTTAGAAGTAAATAAAAATGAATAAAGGCTTACGTACCTTAACCTTAAGTGTATCGACCCGTTACTTAGGCTCCGCCCTGCAAGGGAAAAATCATGGATAATAAAATGGTTACAAATGGAAAATGCATGGATTTCCTGTCATTGAAACAAGACAATGTTGTATATGATTCCGCCGCCGTCATAGCGCAGTGGTATCGCGTCGGACTATTGTTCAAAAGGTCCCGGGTTCGATTCCCGACGGCGGCCTTCATTCTTTCCGACTATTTGTCTCCAACCAATGGGATGAAAATCATAGACCTATGTTGACTATAGGTAAACCATGCTATTCGAATGTTTAGAACAAGCTTTCGACGAGTTTAATATAGAGAACTTTTGGACCAACAATTTTTTAACTGTCACGGACTTTTAACTAAAAGATCAAAGAAACGCAAGACTACTGGCATTTTTACCATCAGTTGAATTACACCTGTAAACGTCATGTGTCATGAAGCGTAAAAGTAACATGCTTTCGAAACCGACTTCATCATGGAGAATCTAAATTTGAAACGACAAAAAACATTGAATATCGATACGGAGAAAAATGTGTTTTTCTTGATGAGTTTCTTTACTCTCTCAGTATATAGGTGATCACATTTTCAATCAAGTACATTTATCTCACGCTTGTTAAATTTCAGTTCAGTCCATCCCTACTCCAGGCTATATCACATTTTCCCGCGTTTTCGAGTATCACGGTTGGACTATAGCAGCTGGAGGCTAGGAAAGTATGTAATGGTTGTACTGGTGTGAGAAATACCAGGAATCCATTGTCAGGTGCTCCAGCCGCCGCGATGTAACTGAATGATGATTAAAAGCGGCGTAAGACTCCAATTCAAATCAATTATGAATGACTTCGCAACATGTGTATCGAATACAAATCAAATGCGCACTGATTTGATTATTATGAAAGACATTGTAGAATCTCTCAAGTAACATTTAAAAAACATCGTGAAATTGACACTTATTTCGATCGAAATCATTCTTAATCATTCACTCAGCGCTCCATTCATTCAGTCCAAACACTCACTCAACCGATCAAAAACGTTCAGAAACCATTAAAAACAATGTAGAAACCAATTAAGACTTTCCAACAATAAATTCAAATCGATCTATCTATTCTATGATTTTATTTGCTGGTGTGGGCTATAATTTAAAAGTGTCTAATTGGTCTATGATGACGTATAATCAGAATCAAAACGTATATTTTATTAAAGGGAGGTAATAAATATCGCTAATTTTGTTCACCATGAAATAAATTAGCCATATTGGATTACCTCCCTTTAATTTCACTTAAAACTCGCACCACACACTCATTCAATTTCATCTCGAAATCATTCCAAAATCATTCACCTTGTCAATTTCACGTTGTTCTTAACTGTACAAACTCATAAACTTATAGACGAAAATATTAACCTAAGATGCAGATCCATGCGCGATAATATGGTCCTTGTGGGGACAACAGGAGTAGAAGGACAACAATTCGATATGATGAAACCAGCACAATCTGTGTGTATCTAGCTAGATACCTAGACAATCCGATATCAATGATTCGATTGACCCAACATATGCAAATGATGTCACAAGTGAAAATTGTAAAATGGAAAAAAAATGTGAAAACATACTCCATATTTCTGATGATCATAAGAAAGTTAACATTGTCAGAGCTCATCGATAATGATCAAATTTACAGTTACATAGTCAAATATGTAGTTACATAGTTAAATATGTTTATTAAGACAGCCTTGAAGGACAGTCGAAATGCAGTTTTCGATTAACTTCCTCGTGAAGTGCAAGCTCGACGAAAGGAAATAATGCCTGTTCTCGATTAAGCAAGCAAGGGATGCTAAAAACACGCCTATCTTGTTCGAGACAGGTTATACCTTGATTCTAATCTGTATGTTCCTAGAAATGAAGTTAGGACAGGTCAAATCACATAAACAATTTCTAAAATCCCCCCTCCCATATTCAAAGCTTATATAGTGAGTTCAATCTTCTTTGACCTAACGCTAGGACAGGTCAGAGAAGATTGAACTCACTATATAAGCTTTGAATATGGGGGGGGGGGTAGAAATTGTTTATATTATTTGGAATTCATAGATTTTGTGAATAATTTTTATTTTCACTTTGCTCAGAAACCTGGAAAAAGGCAAAGGGCATATTTTAGAGTATCATACATGTCTACATAAAAAAAGAATTATCTCTTTTTAAAACAAGAGGACCTTTGGCCCTGGTCCGCTCACCTGAGTCAAAGCACCTAAGGGTAACTTGCATTACTTTTAATTCAGATGATAAAGTTATTGAACTGTAACACATTTATGTTTATAGGAAAATAATCTTATGGTCAGACCAGTATGATTCTACAGTCTCAGTTTTACCATTTCTGTTTGAAAATACAAGATCCAAAATGGAATTGTTATCAGTCGTTGGATTTTGCATATTCATTTTACAAGAGAATATGTGGGATAACTTTAGTACGAACATTTTTATGCTTAACTTTGATATCAAGATTGAAATCTCCCATGATAATTAAAGGTCTTGTTATGTCTACATGAGAAACAAGTTCTTCTTTTAACACTTCTAAAAAACTTGAAGAAGGCATATCTGGTGCTTTATACAGAAGAACAAGCTATATTTGGTTGGAAGTAAAATCCAGGCATAATATTGAAAACTCCAGTTGCTAAGAGGTGAAAGACAAATTTGTTTTGATAGGAATATTTTCCTTTACGTACAAGGCCAAACCATGTGGAGGTCTCGCCCCAGTATATCCTGTTTTTGGTCATTTCGAATAAGAGTGAACCCATCTAAAGCATAGTCAATATCATTGTCAGAATAAAGAAATCTGGTTTCAGCAAGTGCAATTACATGTGCAGTATTCAGACCTTTATTATGTTTAATGTCCTCAATGTGCAGATTTAAAGATCTACAATTATTGAGAGTGTTTTTTTTATGGTGAATCAACAGATTCTATAGGAAATAAGATAATTCTAGTTTGGCATTGAGTTGTAGTCTTTCAATTTCTCGTTTAACCTGGTCATCTACCTTCAGAGCCTGTTCATTAAAGTTTAATATTTTGAGATTTTTCCGAGATCGTTCTTGACTTAATGCAACATAATGTAAATGTGGTACCTTTCTTGTTTTTTTTTTTGTTTTTTTTTTGAGACAAATCTACAACAACTCTGTCTAGAGTTCTACCTTGAGCCCTGTGCTCCAGCGTGATAAGTTGTAAACTTCAAGAGCTCGGAGATTTTTCCCTTAATTACCACCATCTAAGACATCGAATTATTACTGAAATACAAGGAAACGATCGGAAACACTTTTGGATTAGAAACGTGAGTTCACAAATAATCGAAATGCTTTGAATTTGACTTTGAACGTGTTTCTTATATCGCCACGTAAACAGAAGTGGGTGGGATATCGGAAAATTTATCGATACCGGTACCTCCAGGCTATGATTGACAATTCGCTTCACTGAATTCGTTCAGTGCTCAATCAACTGATATACCATGGGAGATAAACCAGTCGGACATAATCAGAACAGGTTATTAGCGGTTAACGAAATTTCACATAGAGAAGTAAGTCAGCAATCACGTAACAGAGTAAATGATAGTCTCAGTAAAATAAAACAAGAACTATTAAACGAATCAGTGATGTCCGAATATGAATCATCTGACGGAGAAGAATGTTCTTCCCAACCGCTGCCACAGCAATTCTATGCGGACTTAGATGAAGAACTGAAGGGTCGACCAAAGGAGTCATATATAAACGTGCTACTCGCATATTGCAAAAGTGACTATAATCGCGTCAAGGCGTATCGAGAGAGACTTGCTGAGAGAGCTCAAACTCATCCTGGTTGTCCATCATCCCGCCTCGTAAATAGACGTACGACTCAAACATCAAGAAGAGAGAAAAAATGCGCATCGGACTGTTATACCTTACAAGCATATATCAACGGAGAACGCACAAAAGATATCTACGACGTTTTCACTAATCAGAACCCTATTTCGATTGAAGATGACCAACAACCTATTGAAAATGAATTGTTTTTTAACACTGATACGCAATGCACACTTGACAAGGTACTAACAGTGGTAAATGAAATTGCTCGAAAACAAGCGAGCGACTCATTTATGTTACAGCAAATACAAAAAGACATTAACTACATTTACGCCCAATTTACTCGGTTCCAAGGATCCTTGAATAGAATATTAGCAATATTACCTACAGATGCTTCAGACCAAGCCCAAAACATAGGTAAACTAAGAACAGATGTATTTAGACTGCAATCAGCCCTCTCTACAGTCAATGAACGGCTTCTGGACAGAACGATCCCTGATCAATCAATAAGTAGTACGGCGACTACACTTACGAACACAGTAGAAAACAGTCTACCATTAAAAAATCAACAAAAAACAAGTAGTGTGACCGTTAGAGCAAAGACAAGCGATCCTGAACCTAAAAAGTCGTTTGCAGAAATAGTCAATTCAAAACCCGAACAGAATCAAGACAAATCTACTATTTGTCCCACAAGTGCTAGTCAAAATAGCACCACTAAAAGCAATAAAAGCGCAAATTTAAAAACAAATAGTACAACTACAGCAAATGAGCCAAAAGAGAGTGCAAGCAAAGAAAGAATGTACGACACAAATACAGCCCAGTTAAAAGATACCCAAGAAAATGATTATTTATCGCTCTCATCGCACGGCATTTCAAATAGCAGTGAACTTCGTGTCAAAGCAAAAGATACAAACACAAACAGATTCTTTGCGGTTCGTCGTAGATACTCAAACACGATTTCTTACTTCATAGGAAATATCGACCCGTCAGTGAGAGAATGTGATATAGCAGATTATATAGAGGAGAATGGAGTGCGTGTCAAACGCTTAACTCTATTCAAAGGACGAAATGGATCGTCCGCAAGACTCAGTATTTTTCCAGAAGATGCCGACGCTGTATCGGAGGAGTCATTTTGGCCAAAATATGTTACCATACGTAAATGGATGAGCAAAGCTGAATGGGATCGACAGAGAGATCAGAAACAAGATCGATACACTCGTAACGGCGATCATTACCCCAAACCAAACCAATCATCGCATAGAGATCGCTACAATAGAAATCAAACAGACGATTATTCGAAATACGATAAATACGATAATCAAGACACTTGCGGTGAATACGATAGAAATAACGACACGAATTATCAAAGTTCGTGGGGTACCAACAATAAAACGAAAGACTGGTGGGCCCCCGATTGTGAATAAATATAGACTAAAACATGAGCATTTTAATCAAATTGATACATGTACCTATTGTGATGCAGCTAAATTTACTTTATTGGAATTGTAGAGGCATTATGTCCTCTGCATACCCGTTGTCGCAAATTTTAGACAAGGAGAACATTGATATAGCTCTTATTGTAGAACACAAGCTTTCAGTAGTTAATATCGACAAGTCCTTGGACAAGTTCTCCAGTCTAAAATGTGGGAAAGCGGGAACGGCAATAATGATTCGAAAGTCAATAATTTCGCAGACTCAAATTATTCACGGAATTGAAAATGATCGTATCATTGGTATTGAAATTCAATCAAAAGATTCAATCCCTTTATATATATTTTGTATCTATATGCCTGCAGATAACGATCTTACTCTTTTTAGGGAAAACCTGTGTGATATAGAATCGCTCTATTTATTATACTCTAAACAAGGTTACATTATCGTCTGTGGCGATTTTAACGCAAAAATAGGCCCCAGTACACAACCTGCAAACAAAAAGTCATGTATACTATCGCAATTTGTGAATAAATATGACTTAAAATCAATGCAACATGTATTTGGACACTCAACCGATTACACGTTCATTCCAAATAAATCTACTATCGACCATATATTCATTGAAAAATGTTCAATAGATAAGTTCAACGGCTATAGAACCTTAAGCGAGAACGAAATACTAACATCCGACCACTTACCAATGTTATTCAATGTCTCTTTTACAGTTGAAACACATTCCAGACCAACACGCAAATGCATAGCATGGAATAAATGTACAGTAGACCATAAATCGGCTTATCAATCGAAAATCAACTCCTCAGTCGATGAGCTATTACGTCAGTATGATGACGTAACAAAATTAGCACCAAGCTTATTAAACGACAAGCTTATAAGAATCCTAACAAATGCCGCAAATCGTCTACCTACTAGTAATTTTAATAAGCATGCAAAACCACACTGGACAAAAGAGGTCAAAAGCGCATATGCGTATGCTCTAAAAACACGCAACGAATGGTTTAAACTTGGTAGACCTAAGGATGATTCTTCCGCATTTATTACATACAAAGCAGCTAAAACAAATTTTAGACGAACAGAAAGGCACACGAGACAAATGCATGATAATGCGCAATATGATCAGTTAAATAAAACAGCAGAAATGGAATATAGGAGTTTTTGGAAACTTTTGCGACGCAAAAAAGGAAACAGGCATGATATGTGCAATAAAATCATTGTAGGGAGCAAATCATATGAGCATGACGAAGTATTAAATGGCTTCAAGGACTATTATACCTCATTGTTCGATTGTGTTACTGAAGATGATAAAATCAACGCTAATTCTGCGCAAGATTTATCAGACTATCTAAACAGAAACGAAAATTTTGATACAAATCAAATTATGTACGATTTTCTGTAGACGAAATTGAGAAAATCATTAAAGAATTGAAAAACCGGAAATCGCCGGGCATCGACGCTATTCTCAACGAGCATGTAAAAATGGCGGGATTACCTTTTACAAGAATCCTTACTATTCTTTTCAATAATATATTGCACCAGGAGATAGTACCAGATATATGGCAAACAAGCATAATAATACCGCTTTTCAAAGGAAAAGGAAAAAAAAAATAAAACAGATCCTTCAAGTTATCGACCCGTGTCCCTCTTACCATGTTTTAGTAAAATATTTGAAAAGGCATTATTAAATCGTATTAATACTTATATTTCAATGACAAATTTACCATTTCCATCACCCCAACAAAATGGGTTCCAAAAAGATATGAGCTGTACGACAACAGCTTTTAATATTCAAGAGACCGTGTTATACAATACAGAACGTCAAAGTGACGTATATGTTGCGAGTCTCGACCAAAAAAGGGCATTTGATACAGTAAGGCATGCCTCTCTGTTTCTAAAGTTAGGCCAGCTTGGATTTAAAGGCAAACTGTTGAGAGTTCTCAAAGCAACATATACCAATCTGAAATTCGTTGTCAAATATTCGTCACGTACGTCGTCTGCTAACAACGTTGTCCGTGGAGTCCGTCAAGGAGGGGTCCTGTCTACGTTCCTATACCTCGTCTATATTGACGAGTTACTATGTAATCTAGAAAGGAGTGGGTTGGGAACGGGCGTTACAAATACGAACGTTGGTAGCCCAACGTTCGCCGATGATATTTCCCTTCTCTCTTTATCACCCCTAAACCTCCAAAAAATGGTCGATATTGTCTATCAATATTGTATAAAATGGAAAATAGCTATAAACGTTGAAAAATCAAATATTATCGTATTCAGTAAACGACGCAACGAGCCACGTGTCGGTATAATGTATGGTGGCCATTTTCTGGAACAAGTCAAATCAATAGTCCATCTCGGGATTACACATGAATCGAACATGCGGCTTAAATCGAGAATTGATAACCGGATTCAAAAAGCCCGTAACTCATTCTATGCGATAGTAGGTAACGGCATTCATCCCAACAATGTAAACCCCCTAGTTTTAACAAGACTTTATAAAAGTGTTGTTCTTCCAACTCTTCTATACGGAGCGGAACTATGGAATGATTTAAGCAAAAATGAACTCCTAAAGATAGAACAGTTTCAGCATTTCATTGCTAAGAAAATACAGGATTTTCCTATAAGAACAAGATCAGATATCGCCGAATCATTGATTGGCCTCTTTACAATAAATTCAGAAATCGAAAAACGAAAACTCATGTTTCTGCAAAAAATTCTCAGTCTGCCATATTCTTGTACAACTAAAGAAATTTTTATGAAAAAATATTTGATGTTTACTAGAAACAGCGATTTGGTGAAAAGCGGTTTTATTCCCGATATTTGTCAAATATTAGAGAAATATAGACTGACATTTATAATTTCAGATTATGTAAATAATGACATTCTTCCATCTAAACTTTCATGGAAACAAACTGTTAAGCAAACAGTCCAGAACCATGAAAGTCGAGAATGGAACACAAGGATTAATAACGACAATGACTTTTTACTGTTTAGTGTTCTCCATCGAAATATTAAGCCCTGTATTGTATATTCATTATGGAATTCTAGTAACTTAAAACATTGTACAAGCATCGTAGCAAGTATATGGGCTTTACCAACAGAGATCAAAACCGATCTTTGTAATAAGTGTGGCAGAGCATTCCAGATAGAGATCGTACATGTACTTCACGATTGCATAGCAACCTACCCAGAGAGGGAAAATTTCTATAGGAGTCTGTCTCTAGTGTTTAACCAAGAATTTATAGATGAATTAATTATTGAAGACAGTATCTCATGGACACTAAAAATCCTTGGGGCACCAATTGAGCCTTTTGCAGAAACAAATCAAAATGATATATTTCTGAAAAAGGCGTTTATTTTTATATATAATTGTCTTAAGCGATACCTTCTATAAAATCAATCACTACGTTGTTCTAGTAAATGGAAGTGTGTAAAATGATTTGTGCCACTTAGCATTACTCTGATAAACGTCTCGATTGATAAACGATAAAATACTGTGAAGACATTGGAAGAAAGGAAAAACTAATATTAATTATTTTTTTCCATCTTCTTTAAATGCCGTCTCATCTTAAAAATCGATAAAGAGCAGCAAAACATGTCGACGTCGATAAATTGAAATGTCAAGTCGTTACATTACTCGTTTGTCTCATTATTCGTGTTCATTTTATATAGAAGAAATTTTCTCCTGTGTATGTGCGCGAGTGTGAATGTGCAGGGGCTCGAATAATGCATGTGCGCTTGTGCAAGTGATGTGTGTGCGTACGTACGCATGTGTGTGCGAGTGTGTGTGTGCGTGCGTGTGTGTATAAGTGCAAGTGTGTGTATGTTTTGAAACCTTTTTTTTTCTCTTCTTTATATTTACTAATTTTGTGTTCAAAACTAAATGTAACTTTATATGACAATATCTCCAAAAATGGAGGCAATAAAGATATTGTATTGTATTGTATTGTATTTCATAAGAATCATCTTTAGAATACGATTCCTGTGAGATGATACATGGAAGAATTTCAAAGTATGTAACAACTGTAAAAACTACTGCAATTTTTGACTTACGCAAAAAATGACCGTAAGATGTTTAGTAAAACGAACCCTGATACTAGCCCATTCTTCAATCAAGACACGAGGGAAATAAAAACCCTCTGTCGGATAACAGCACCACCCTAACTATGGTTGATAGATTGGGGAACAAGTTTGGGTGGCCATGACCTCTCGCTTCAGATCGACATCATTCTTTTCAAGCTAGTCAAGTTAGACTCTATCGAAAAGCAGCTGGCTATTCTCGTGGAAACATCATGTCAAATGGAAATACATGTAAAAAAACAAAGCAACACAAGAACCGCATCTATGCTGCGATGTTTGTTCTGCGTTTTTAATGAACTGGCAGGGCGGGGCTTAGCCATGACGTAATTTGGCGAGTTAACTTTTAAATATTTTGGTTTATTGAAAAGTTAATCTTCGATAATCTTGAACGCGTGCAAATAACTGTATCTTAAACCAAAATGATCTACGTGCTTTGAGAAAGTGAACGCGTTTCATCGTTGGGTTACCAAAGCCTCGTAACTTCAGCTTGGACAAGCTGAAGTTACGAGGGTTTGGTAACCAACCTACGCTTAACGGTTTCAAGTTGATGATGTCGACTTTCTTTAGAAGTAAATAAAAATGAATTAAGGCTTACGTACCTTTACCTCAAGTGCATCGACCCGTTACTTAGGCTCCGCCCTGCAAGGGGAAAAATCATGGATGATAAAATGGTTACAATGGAAAATGCGTGGAGTTCCTGTCATTGAAACACGACGATGATGTTAATGATTCCGCCGCCGTCATAGCGCAGTAGTAGCGCGTCGGACTATAGTTCAAGAGGTCCCGGGTTCGATTCCCGACGGCCGCACTCATTCTTTCCGCCTATTTGTCTCAAACAAATGGGATGAAAATTATAGACCTATGTCGGCTAGCAGCTGGAGGCTAGGAAAGGATGTAATGGTAGTACTGGTGTGAGAAATACAAGGAATCCATTGTCCGGTGCTCAAGCTGCCGCGATATAACCGAATGATTATTGAAAGCGGCGTACAACTCCAATTCAAATCAAATGTGAATGACTTCGCAACACGTGTATCGAATACAAATCAAATGCGCACTGATTTGATTATTTTGACAGAGAGTGAAGAATCTCTCAAGTAACAGTAAATAACATCGTGAAATTGACACTCATTCCGGTCAAAATCATTCTTAATCATTCACTCAGCGCTCCATTCATTCCTTCCAAACACTCACACTAATCAATCAAAAACGCTCAGAAATCATAAGAAAACATTTCGAAACCATTTAAGACTTTCCAACAATAAATTCAAATCGATCATGAACAAAATTAGCAATATTCGATTACCTCCCTTTAATTTCACTCAAAACTCGCACCACACACTCATTCATTTCCATTCCAGCATCATTCCAATGTCAATTTCACGATGTTGTTAACTGTACAGTAATTTACGTGGTGGCTATATCCGTTATCTTTCAATTTATGGGGACCTATTTTAACATTTTTTGCGTTTTATCGTCAAACGAAACTTTTTCGACTTGCTGGAAGTATATCCAAGGGAAATAACTCTTGTTCAAAGAGTAGTCTATTAGATCCATGGGGTTACATTTCTTTCCAATAAATGGGTATATTTAAGGACAAGCTATATATATTCCATATTATATGTATCTCCTATTCGTGTAAATATAATTCCAAAATCATTGCTAAATGGTCGTGGTGGGGTTAAATTTTGTAATGTTACTAACTGTATACTATCTGCATTATAGAGTTTAACTAGAGTTCGGATAATATAAGAGTTACGGGTTTTTGTTGCCCAACATCGATAATTGTATGTTTAACCTTAGTGATAACATAACGAAAAAATACTAATATTATCACTAACGGGATTAAAGCGTTAATAACAATAATAAATTGTGTAACTATTATATTGATACATAAACTATCCGACGGCATTGAGTACATACTGTAAACAATGTTTGATATATGTCGTAACAGAAAAGTCAGCCCTGCTTTATATACAGTAAGTAACATCTTGAAATTGACAAGATGATTGATTTTGGAATGATCTTGGAATGAAATTGTATGAGCATGTTGAGCGAGTTTTGAGTGAATTAAAAAGAGGGTAATCAAATATCGCTGATTTTGGTCATGATGAACAAAATAAGCGATGTCTATTACCTTCTTTAACAAAATATGCGTATTTTTCTGTCTGTGTTTCTTCGTGAACAAATCAGAAGCTTTAAAAGCAACATCAGCCATAGAATCGTAGAATAATTTGATCGGTTTGAGTCAAAACTTGAACGTCTTGAACGATCATTGTGGGGGTGAATCCACCTTGTTTTTTGGTGACATCAGCTGGGATGGGCGGACTCATCTTGAATCATTCATTCACCTTGTCAATTTCACGTTGTTCTTAACTGTACAAACTCATAAACTTATAGACGAAAATATTAACCTAAGATGCAGATCCATGCGCGATAATATGGTCCTTGTGGGGACAACAGGAGTAGAAGGACAACAATTCGATTTGATGAAACCAGCACAATCTGTGTGTATCTAGCTAGATACCTAGACAATCCGATATCAATGATTCGATTGACCCAACATATGCAAATGATGTCACAAGTGAAAATTGTAAAATGGAAAAAAATGTGAAAACATACTCCATATTTCTGATGATCATAAGAAAGTTAACATTGTCAGAGCTCATCGATAATGATCAAATTTACAGTTACATAGTCAAATATGTAGTTACATAGTCAAATATGTTTATTAAATCAGCCTTGAAAGACAGTCCAAATGCAGTTTTCGATTAACTTCCTTGAAGTGCAAGCTCGACGAAAGGAAATAATGCCTGTTCTCGAGTAAGCAAGCAAGAAATGCTAAAAAAACACGCCTTTCTTGTTCGAGACAGGTTATACGTTTATCCCAATCTGTATATTTCTATAAATGAAGTTTAACGATAGGACAGGTCAGAGGAGATTTAACTCACTATGTAAGGGCTCAGAAACCTGGCAATGGCCAAGGGCGTATTTTAGAGCATTATACATGTCTACATAAAAAAGGAATTAACTCTATTAAAAAACAAGAGGGCCTTTGGCCCTGGTCCGCTCACCTGAGTCAAAGCACCTAACGGTAACTTGCATTACTTTTGATTCAGATGATAAAGTTATTGAACTGTAACAAATTTATTTGTAGAGGAAAATAATCTTATGGTCAGACCAGTAAGATTCCACAGTCTCAGTTTTATTATTTCTGTTTGTAAATTCAAGATCCAAAATGGAATTTTGATCAGTTGTTGGTTTTTGCATGATCGTTTAACAAGAGAATATCTGGGAAAACTTTAGTACAACATTTTTATGCTTATCTTTCATATCAAGATTGAAATCTCCCATGATAAATAAAGGCTTTGTTATGTCTACATGAGAAACAAGTTATTCTTTTAACACTTCTAAAAAACTTGAAGAAGGTATATTTGGTGTTTTATACAGAACAATAAGCTGTAATTGGTTGAAAGTAAAATCCAGACATAATATTGTTAACTCCAGTTGCTAAGGTGTGAAAGACAAATGTGTTTTGATAGGAATATTTTACATACATATCCAAACCATGTGGAGGTCTTGCCCCAGTATATCCTGTTTTTTGGTCATTTCGAATAAGAGTGAACCCATCTAAAGCATAGTCAATATCATTGTCAGAATCGAGTAATCTGGTTTCAGCAAGTGCAATTACATGTGAAGTATTCAGACCTTTGTTATGTTTAATGTCCTCAATGTGCAGATGTAAAGATCTACAATTATTGAAAGTGATTTTTAATGGTGAATCAACAGATTCTATAGGAACATAAGATAATTCTAGTTGGGCATTGAGTTGTAGTGTTTCCATTTCTCTTTTAGCCTGTTCATTAAAGTTTAATATTTAGAGATTTTTCTGAGATCGTACTTGACTAAATGCAACATAATGTAAATGTGGTACCTTTCTTGTTTTTCTTTGAGACAAATCTACAACAACTCTGTCTAGAGTACTACCTTGAGCACTGTGTACGGAGCGTCCTGCAGTAGGTTGCAACGGGAACTGAATCCTCTGAAAAGTTTTTTGTTATAAACAAAGGTTTTCTCAATATCAAATATTGGTGTCCACTTTTCATTGATTAGACTGTGGTAGAATTGTTTGCTTTTCAACTCTTTTCGAATTTCGATTTCTGCTTTTTATTCGTCAAATTGGGCCCAGATTATGCTAGGGCGGTTTGTTGCTAATTGTTTTTACTCAATATATTTAACAGTACAAGAGGCCCAGTTTGCAAGACCATCTTCTGTTTTTACATTCACTGTGAGGTCATAAATCATATCCACTACTACAACCAGAGAAGATTGTAGATTGGCTGTTATATTTGGGTCAGTTGGTAGTTTTCTTGTAGCTTCTGCCTATTTTTCCTTTGATAACTGTGGAGCTATCACAGTGTCATGACAAGGAATCACTACATTGTCTGTATTCATATTACTAATGAGGTTATCATTGAATAGATACATGAAGTAATTTTCTGCAAACAGATGTGGGGCATAGATCATTGTAGGAATAAGAATTCTGTTCAATATTGCAATTCTTTCAATTTTAGTCTGTCTTCATCTTGAAAATCATTTTTTCTCAACCTATTAAGTAATTGCGCAAAGTCAAGATCATCTTCAAACATTGTGAAGTGGTCTTGCCACAGATTATTAACAAGTGAAATATCCAGTCACTGTTCGCTGGTTTTAGTTGATACAGATCACCTACAGCAATGATGCTTACACCACCAAATGCATTTATTGCTGTTTTTGGTCTATGAAACTTAGCAAAGAGTTACCAACCATTGACACTTCATTAATTATAACAACTGATAAAATTCTGAATTTGGATCTAAATGAATTAAGACTGTCACATGTCAAGATCTGATTTGTCTGTTTATATTTGAGTTTGAAAGCAGATGATATAGTTGAACCATCTATATTGAAAGCAGCTTTCCCTGTATAAGCACATAACAAAAGCACCCTTATTTTCATTTTCACCTTCTTTCAGATTCAAATGTCTATTAATAGACATGCCACACATCCATACATATCAATTTGAAATTCAATTAATTCAGTGTTCCAATTGATGATTCGATTTTGGAGAAAACGGTTATTTTGTTACAAGCTTTATACTACCTCTATAAGAGATCAAGACGACTGTTGACAAAAAGGGGGGTTACGAACTTCAATTGCAGGGTAAATCACTAGTGGCAGTTGCAGATGGTTTACAATAAAACCCATATCAAAGGTTCTCACATTTAAAAAACGAAGTTCAACTATCCTTTTTTCACATACCTCGATTGCGCCGTGTCTCCAAATGTCTGGTGTGCCTCGGGTTTAAAGCACACTATGTTTTCGTTGTCCTTCATTGTCTGTATTACTGCATTGAAGTATTTTGCCTTCGAACGCGAAGTCTTCAATGGAGGTATTGTATGCAAGTACCCTGTTTTCTCAACTGAGATTCTTTTTTTGGGGGGTGTTGACGCCATTATAAAACCGCGGGAAATAAGCGGAAATACAATGCATTATGGTAAGCCGCGGGGAAACAGCGGAAACGAAAGGCATGGCGGTCATATTCCTATCACATTCCGTAGACTGGTTCAAATATCGACTATGGAATAAGGCTTTAATGATAGTCAACAATTGTACCAATATAATTCTGTCCAGTTTTAGTACCTGTCAATTTCGAAATTGACCGATAAACTCACTGTTTTTCGTAACCCTAGAAACACTTCATTTTTAAATGAAACTTGACTATATTCAAATCTTAAGGGAGTCACGATCTTAAAATCTAAACAAAATAACAAACAATGCTATTTACTTATTAAAAATAGTCAAAACTAAAAAGTAAGCACGTGCTTTAACACAGGTCGGCAGCCATTGTGTTGTTGTTTGTCGCTATGCATTGTGGGTCTCCTAGAACACATGGCTACACTCCTGTCTGTTTTTATCATTGCCATGCATAATAAAAAAAACTTTGGCAAAAATGCTTTAAAATCGATGCATCTATTGAGAATCAGTATTTCTTTTGAATTCAAATTCTTTAACCTTTGTTATTAAAAAAATAAAAAAAAAAAAAAACACACAAAACAAAAAACAGATGATATAGACCATCATCAGGCTGCACAGATGTTCAGGTTTGAATAAATAGGGAAGTCCTGTTCATAACTTTAGAATTAGATTTTAGTGTGAGTAATTTGAGTAGAAGCAGTTCAGAAGAAAAAAGTAAAAGATAACAAAATTGACTCAAAGTTCTACCCCCCTCCTGGTACTGCGCACCTGGTGGCCCAACAGTTATAGTTTTAGCTATCATAATCAAGGTCTATGAACTGATTATCCTAGGCGAATTCTAAAGCTTTAGGGCTTCTTGTTCATCAGAAGAAGAATTTTAAAGATTTTCTAAAATTTCAACTTTGGTTGCCAAAGAAACCAAAGTTTTTCATGGATTTCAATTCTTTAAGCTATCTTGGAGGGGACCACCTATGAAACTTTTCTGTAAAATTTGGTGTAGATTGGCCCAGTAGTTGAGGACTAGATGTCGTTTAAAGAAATTGTTGACGGACGCCAGGCAACAGCCAAAGGACGGAAGCTGGACAAAGGGTGATCACAGTACCTCACATGAGCACTTTGGACACAATTAAAAAAAAGAAAACAAAAAAGTTGAAACGTTAAACTAAAATAACATAAATGAATGAAAATCACACTTTGATGTTATTTTGTGCTAAGAAAATCAACCTAACCTTGAAAATTTGGCATGTAACTTGGAATCTGCATCGGGTGATAATGATATTGTAAACTCAGAGATTTCAATTGGGGAAGCTATTCAAAGTATACTCAGTTCCATAAGAAAGTGTGCACTTTCACTTTTCTTATTTTCCTTATTTTTACAAGGTTGGGAGAACTCTTGGTTGTAGAACTATTTGCATATTTAAGTTATGATCCCTCAGAAACGAGGCGAAAAATCCGATTTCGATAAATTGCGAAAACTTCGGGAAAATAGTAAAGTACATTTGTTGTTCAATTTTGCCCTTCTGGAATTTCATTTCTAAAATAAGAGATGTTTGCTTTTATGGCATTTATGAGTTTGACCAGGGACTCCCTAACTGTTCCAAACAGAAGGTTGACTTTACATAAAGACGTTACCCTTGCGTCAACGTTAGAAATCTCTACGTTGATTGGCCAGTAACGTTAGACTAAACAGTGTAATGACGTTCTGCTTTATCATTTGATATTCAAAAGAGCACTTGCAAGCGGATACTAAGATTTGTATTGGGCCATGAATGCTAATTTATTTTTGTGGTGAGGTTTCTTCGTTCGATATTAATTTATGCCCGACCATAAAATTTGTTGGTCAAACTACGTTGTTGCACAGTGTACAATTGTCATTCGTATGTGAATTTATTGCAAGGTAGGGTACAAGAATTTAATTGAGTGCGATTCTAGAATAATCATTCATCAACTGTAGGATTTACAAGCAAATCGCTTGAAATGAAAGGTCATTTTCAAGCTGGAAATCATGTAGTGTCCTGTGCGTAATTTCCCAAAATATCGATGGTCAATAGTCTCGAGGTTTGTCATGCAAGGTTTTGTGACGGTAAAAGATGAAACATCTGAGATATTTGAATTTCAAAAGTGCACACTTTCTTTTGGAACTGAGTATATTAAAAAATTAAAGCCTGGGAAATCACAAGGACCCGATGGGTTACCTGCAGAGTTTTGAGTAAAGATATATCGCCATTTTATGTACTTTATGTAATGATCTCCTAAACACTAGTTATTTCCCAGATTTCTGGAGGGAAAGCATAATTGTTCCTGTATACAAATCAGCCGATAAAGACAATCCGTCAAATTATAGGGTATCTCTCTTTTGAATGTCACGTAAAAAATTCTTAAAAGTGATTAACGTTAGATTATGCAAATGGTCAGAAATGCATAACAAGATAGACAAAGCCCAGTCAGGCTTTCGATCGGATTATTCATGTATTGATAAAATATTTATCATACGGAGTCTGGTTCAAAAGTTTTTAAGTAAACAGGGTGGGCGTTTTAATGCTCTTTATGTCGACTTCCTAAAGGCATTTGATTAATTTATACACTTCAATATGTTAACAAGTCTACATTAAAAAAGGAGTTAATGGCAAGCTTTTACGTATTCTTATTCTATGTATTCTAATATGGTAAGTAATGTACGAATAAACGATAAATACTCACGACATTCATCAGTAACGTTGGTACCTGTCAAGGGGATGTCACTAGTACGATTATCTTCAATCTCTATATAAATGAGTTGTGTCTCCTTCTAAAGCAAAAGGGTCATTGAGGTATATTTGTGAATAACCATGGACATCCCCCGCCACAAAAGCTTAATAGTAAACTGAAGCCTAGATTAAAGATTATTTTGTACTGTCCGAGATTTACCTTCTATTTAATCTAAGTATTAAAAATGAAAAAAGGCAATAACTCCAAAATTATGCAAGCAAGAGTTATAGTTCTGGTGTATTGCACTTCTCCTCCATGAGATCTATCCACCAATAAAGTTTCAAGTTGATAGCTATTATACTTTAGGAAATATGCTCCAGACGAAATCTAAGTATCAAAAATAACAAAGGGCAATAACTCCAAAATTATGCAATTAAGAGTTGTAGTTCTTGTGCAGTGCACTTCTCCTCAATGAGATCTATCCACCCATAAAGTTTCAAGTTGATAGCTATTATACTTTAGGAGATATATCCCAGACAAAATCTAAGTATCAAAAATAACAAAATCTAAGTATCAAAAATAACAAAAGGTAATAACTCCACAATTATGCAAGCAAGAGTTGTAGTAAAATTTCATCAAATTCTGAGCATAAGACTAGGAGAAATGAAAGAATAACTGTATTTTACGCGCTAACTTAAAGGTAACAAACATTAAGCCCCCTTTTTCCATGATATACTTTTTTACGTTAATTTCAAATTGTTTATAGTAAAGGGCATCTGATTTGCTACTCAAATATGAAATTTCACTTCTGATTGTTAGACTAGGAGAAATTTGGGAAAAACTGTTTTTTACCCTAAGTCCCCTTTTCCCGTGACGAGGCCTTAAATCCAAAAACCGTCACAGATGCATCATCACTATATCATAGGGAGTTCACATGGTAAGTTTCATTTAGGGGGGTTATGGAGAAGTAGGTGGGGACGGACGGACGGACGGAATTACGGACGGACGGACAGACAGACAAAGCGGCGGCTATATGCGCTCCCTTCGGGGAGCATAAAAACGGAAATTATTGTTTTTGGAAACGGGGGGGGGGGCAACTTAGAAAGCATGAATCATGGATTTTTGATGGATATCCCGTAAACGTTACACCTGTTTGTAAATATATGGGCACACTATTCACCACTAACTTCTCTTGGTCAAAAACAAAGTCTAAATTGTCATGCCAGGCAAAAAAATCATTCTACGCGATTAAAGGTTATGAGAGGCAATTTTGTAAGTTCTGTTTCAAAGAACGTTTTAAACTGTTTGATTCAATGGTAAAACCTCTTCTTTTTGGTTCAGGATTTGGGGAACAGGCCTATCTATAGACATCGAGAGAGTTCAAAGCAGTTATTGCAAATGTTTCTTAGGAGTAAATTCGTCTACAAATGATTGTATGGCTTTAGGAGAATGTGGAAGATTGCCACTTTTTGTCGACTATTATTATAGATACTTAAGATATCGGTTAAAGTAATTCAAGTGCCTTACCATAGGTATCCGAAAAAAATTTTATGTCAAAAGATTCAGACGAAGTAGATAGACGCACATGGGCATCATCGGTAAAATACCTTTTGTATTTTTATGGTTTTGGGCTAGTTTGGCTATCGCACGAAGTAGGTAACAAAGATGAATTCTTTGAAGCATTTAAAACACGATTAACAGACTGTGCACTTCAGAATTGGCATGAGACAATCGAAATCAACAGAAATGCTCTACATATAAACATTTAAAATCTTTACTTCAACCAGAGAAATACCTTCAAATTTATTTGGTGTATTCTCTATGACGTTATTTCGCTAGATTTCGCTGTGGTAGCCATAAATTTAATATTGAACTAGGACGCCATTATGGCATAAAAAAATTAATGAATCTATAATTTGTGTTTCATTCAGCATTATATTTCTTGTATAGATGGTGAATTCCATGTTTTTCCAGTGTTTTCAATTTCAAGATCTAAGGGTTATTTTTTTATTTTCCTGGTACAAAGGATACACAACACCCGAAAACTTCTACAGATTAATGAAAACAAAAGATTTCCCAAACCTAGCTTATTTGATTGCAAAAGTAATGAAATTAAAGAACAGCTCATTGGTAAATGAACGGATCTATTAAGGCGAATTCCTCAAAAAAGGTCATAACGAATGTGAACGCGGTTTTCGAGGGAAGTCGAGTTTACTTTGGTCACACTTAGAATTCTTAATATTTAGCAGTGTGCATTCTCTGACAAGGTAACTCGTTTCAATTGGTTCATTTAATTACAATTGAAGTATATTTTACTATAAACAAATATATATCGTATGCAACTCGTGTCATGAATTTATGATATAATTTATATGTGTTGTATAAAATGGGCCTATATGTATCTAAATAAACTATACTATCTAATCAAAACAACAGATTTGACCAATCAACAGGTTGATTGAATCAAAAACATGGTACAAATGTGTCTTGTTCTATTAATTGACCTCTAGACTTCATTTTTAATCCAACTTGACCCAATCTAAAACTTATAAGGATTTCACCAGGACGATCAATCTGACCAATCTTTATGTTGATTGAGCAAAAGATAAGACATCAAGAGTGCGCACAAGGTTTTATTTACACTTGTGACCCAGTTTTTAACCTAATTTGACGAGATTTCGAACTTGACCTGGATTTCATCAAATAATTAATATGATAATTTCTAAGAATAATTGAGCAAAAATTATGGCCTCCAGAGTGTCTAAAACGTTTTTCTTAGATTTTATCTTAAATTTTTTTTTTACCCCTCATAAAGCAATATCGAATTTGACCTAAATTTTATCAAGACAATCAATCTGACCAATTGTAAGATTCATTGAACAAGAAATCCGGCCTCTAGAGTGTCTATAAGTTTTTTTAAGTTTTGACCTTGTTACCTAGTTTTTGATCCCTCTTGACCGAATTTCGAACTTGACGAGATTTAATCAAGACAATTGATTTAACAAATTTTTAAGTTGATCGTGCAAAAAAAAGTAAGTCCTCTGAGTGTCTACAAGATATGTCCTTGTCACCTATTTTTTGTGGGTTTTTTTACCTCACATGATCCAGTTTCGAACTTGACCTATATAACATTAAGATATATATTCTGACCAATTTTCAGCTTGATTGAGCAAGAAATGGGATTTGACCTCATGGCTTAGTTTTTGACCCTACATGACCAAATACCGAGCTTTTCCTAGAATTCATCAAGTTCATCAATCTGACATATTTTCAGGTTGATAGAGCAAATCATATGGCCTCAAGAGTGTCCACAAGGTTTTGTTCTAATTTTTGACCTCGTGACCTAGTTTTTCCCCCCACTAAAGCGAAGTTCGAACTTGACCTAGATTTCATCAAGATAATTAATCTGATGAATTCTCAGAATAATTGAGCAAATAATATGACCTCCAGAGTGTCCAAAATGTTTTTCTTAGACTTTACTTTGAGATATTTTTTTACTCCACATGAAACAACATCGATTTTCATCAAGACAATCAATTTGACCAATTTTCAGGCTGATCGAGAAAGAAATATGGCCTCTAGATTGTCTACAATGTTACGATTTGACCTTGTGATATAGCAAATATTGCTTCTAGAGTGTCTATACGGTATATGTCGACGACGCACGACGAACATGACTAATGTAAGCTTTTGACATAGACATGCATTTATGTTTTACACATATCCCCTATTGAGTCATATTATTGCAAAACAAATGAAACTGATTTTACAAGCAATTAGATTGTTTGTTTGAAAGGGTTTTACGCCGCTTTCAACAATTTTGCAGTTTTATCGCGGCGGCCGGAGCACCTAACAATGGATTCCTGGTATATCTTTCACCTGTACTACCATTAACCCTTTACTAGCCTCCGACTGCTATCTCACATAGGATTACGATTATATACCCATTGGTGAGAGACAAACGTCTGAAAGGATATTTGCCGCCACCGGGGATCGAACCCACGACTTCCAGATTGAAAGTCTTATGCCTAACCAACTGCGCTATGGTGGCGGCTACAAGCAATTATAACAGGGATGTGAAAATATTTTACATTGGGCAGAGCGGCTGTAATTTGGGATTTAAATGCTCGTACTAGAAATCGGGGTGCTGCCTTTGAGCCTTAAAACTCACGCAATATCTATGTAAATATATGATAGAAGAAATTAATTGCTACTTTTTTTATGTGTTTTTTGGACTAGTGTTAATGTGCAGGCAAAATTAGCGGAAATACTGTTTATATCCTTAAATTCCAACACTTTTAGAGCAAATTTATTTCTCATATTTATCCCATCATTTATCTGTTCTTGAATCCTTTTGAATCCAGTGTTTCAGAAAGTAATTACATTTGTATTTTCGATTTTCTCGAGATATATATGTGTGTGGAGAAAGTCGAAATACATCTGTATATACACAGATTTGTTGTAAATCAACCTTTCTGATATTCGCAACCCTCTAAGTTTTTTTGAAAAATGAATGTTCGATTAGGTAAAATTAAGTATACTGGATCTGTTATTTATTTATTCATTTTTTATTTTTTTGTCTTAAAAAACACACACACACACCAAAAGTTCCATTAATTATGCTTTAGTACATAAAGACATTTAAGAGTTAGTTAAAGAATTTATTGTTCATGAAAGCTTTACATTTTCAGGTAAAACACCTATTCAATTAGACTTAAGCATGAAACAGGCAGTGGATCAGACTAGAAAATTACTTGAGGACCTTCTCAGTGCTTTGAATAGGACAACAGTGTACTGTACTCATACAATATACGTCAAGATAAAGCTAGTATATTTCTCAAGGTTTATAAATTATTTTAGCACCTTGCAAAATTACACGTTTAGCCCCTTGCAAGATTTAGTGTATGGCAAATAATAGCAAAAGAATTCAACTGGTAACTAAATTTGAGCTACTTTCTACTAATTGATGATTGCAAGCCTCGGCCCACCAACACTAATGCTCTTATACAGTAAACCAGCCACAGATGAAATGTGCATAACACAAAATACACGAGATTCAAATAGATCATCAATCGTCGCCCTCGAAGGAAGGAATTCTGCTCTGTTTTATATCAAATACCATAAAACTATGTATTACATAGAGGCTGTATAGTACATTCTACGCGAAATAAACTATCAAAAAACGCCAGCGCAGCTGGCGGCTTAATGGTTTATTTCGCATCGAATGTACTGTACCGACTCTATCTTACTTAGTGTTCGACTACCAATAAAACCTTAAAACTGTACTATCTATTTGAAAACCTCTCCAGAGACATAGCTTTTGACGATCGAATCTTACTTAACTACGTCACTCTTCTATAAATAGGAAAAATTAAGTGATGGCAATATTTCATAGGCTCGCAACACTGGGAGTATTTGGCGCCCAATAATGTGTTAAGACGAACAAAATGTGTGCAAATCAATTCAAACAGTAGTGTTATATTAAACGGGACGGGTTCTAGATAGCTATTTCGATGATAATTTACATTATCCCCTTTGCAACAACCCACATGACAGAAATCTACGATCGTAACAATTATTTTCTATGTTTTCACTGTTTTGATTGCCTCTCGCTTTCCTGATATATGATGACCGGTTGTAGACGACACATCGTCATTTGAACAACCAAAATACTGTATCTTCAGTTCGTGTTGTAGATACGAGTTTGATTACCCACACAGCATATAAACAAATTGACAGGCCTGACATTGATAGCTACTCGTCGGTTATAACAAACGATTAACCCTTGCCTTGCTGTATTGTGATTGAGCTGTAAACTAAACTTGTCAAGGTGTCTAGCTCAATATGATATAATATCAAAGTAGAATGCACATAGTTTAGGCTAAGGTCAGTTTGCAGAATGTGTAGGCTGAAATATGTCTATTCTGTATGCCATAATTTTGTGTACAGCGAAAAAATGATATTATTGCGATACCACGAGAAAGATACAGCTTAATTATTTTCATTATTATTTCACTTATTTCATTTAAGAGTCAAAATGTACCCACACTTTCCTGGGGAAGTTTGAATGACCACAAACCTTTTGCTTTACCGTGGGTTGAAACACCTATACTTCCATTTGGTTGTTTGCCTTGTATGAATACCAAGTACATGTAAGTTATCTAAGTAATTAAATCAACAATGAGTTCAAAAACTATTTTTTCATATATAGATTTCACAGCTCGTTGCAAATAACCCTAGTTACTAAACCATTACTTAGCAACACAAACAACGACAAAATCTCGTTATAATGAAAATATCTATCTAACGAAGCTTATTTGGAAAACACATGAACTGATAGTTTAATTTCAATTATTCCTTCAGTTAACAATAAAAACAAGCAAACAAAAACATCTAGTTAATGGTGTGGTTGTTTGTATTTGGTTAAGCGTCTCTTTCATCGCAGTTATATCGCGGCGGCTGGTGCACATACATGTATGGTTTGCTATTTTCAATGTCTTCTCACATTAGTACAAATACAACATATCATCCTAGGCACAAGCTGCCCATTCCACTTATACGTTCTACTTATCATAGGAGGACTGGAGCTAGTTGTAATATCTTGATACACTCCAATACAAAAGCTTATTAAATGGATACTCATATCTGAAAACTGGTATAACCTTTCGGTTACTCGGCAAAGTTCGTTCTAATATCAGTTCAGTACAGCAAATTTCATACTGGCATCGAGTTAAAGATAAGTGTAGGACAAACAACAGATTTGTATTCGCATGTGCGTCAATCTTTTCTGTCCGTGTAAACCTCTTTACAGCTAAAGCATTACCTTAGTTTTTTGTTCATTCTTCGTTTTCTAATAACTTCTTAAATTTCTATTTCCAACGTCATTGAATTTCCTGAATTATTAGGACGGTTCAGTCACAAATTCTAAATTGTAATGCCTTAAAGGCCACTTGACACAATCAATCTGAGTGAGGGACAAATTTGAAGAAAATGAAATTTTGATATGTTAATTTTTCATATTTTTAATTTTATTTTTTCTCCTACTATCTTGTCGGTTCAATATGATATTCAGCATATTGTTATAATGCTCTGTCGTAGCCATTTGCGTAAATGATCGTTTAGAAAAACCTTAAAGATAATTTACGGATAAATAAGATTTAGTTGGTCTGATAGAATTGCTCAATAGCATTCCGTCGTAGGATGACCAAATTATCGAAACTGCATCTTAATTTTCTTAATGAAAAACTGTAGTTTTGAGGTTTTTTAGTGACCGATGCAAAAATATATGAATGCAATTCATTTCATTTTAAAAAGCATAGAAGTTATTTGGCGAGCATACCTGACAAAGTGTATCAACTAGCCCAGTAACATTTTGATACTAGCCTTGGTGAGATACCATATGTTTTAAGTCTCCTAAATACTTCAACTACAAGAACTGGTATAAAACACTATACGGCGCCTCGCCCTCTCTTGTTCGTTTGAATGGGATTTTACACCGCTCTCTGCAATCTTTTAGCTATATCGCGGAGGCTGGAGCACCTAACAATGGATTTCTGGTATTTCTCACACAAGTTCTATCATTACATCCTTGCCTAGCCCCCAACTGCTATCCCACATAGGTCTACGACTTATCGACCCATTAGCAAGAGAAAAATAGTCAAAATGAATGAGTACCACCGTCGGGGATCGAATCAAGGACCCCTAAAATGACAGTCCGACGCGCTACCAATTACGCTATGACGTCGGCTCGTCCTCTTTTGTACACCGTATTGAATTCTACGGTTTTAATTGAAATGAATTGAATTACAAATAAAGGAAAAATCTGAAATTTTACTTTTGTACAAAAAAATAGTCATTAAATACACAAATGAACCTAACAATCTGTAGAATAGTCTCAAATTAATAAGAAATAGCAAACTGTCCGAAATTATTTGTTTTATCTAGAATTGGGCAAGTACCTAGGCGCTCAAATGACAAGGTGTATCAACAAATCCCGGTCTCCCCTACACCTATTGGTGGGAGATAAATGACTTGTGTTACATTTACGTTTGTTAAAGGTGTTGTGAAAGTTGACCGAGCCGGGGTTCGAACCCACGAACACGTGATTGAAAGCCCTATCGCTTAGCTAATCGGTCTCGATGTACTAAAATAGGCAAAAATAAATACACACCCAAATACACACACACACACACACTTGCGCGCGCACGAAAACTTTGTTATAGGAGTGAGTGTCTTTTTCACAGCGTTTATTGGAGAATAAAGTGCAGTAGCCTTAGCACATAGCAAATAGCTTTATACTTGTACTTTATACTCCAATAAACGCTGCGAAAAGGACACTCGGCCCCTCATAATAACAATCCTCAAGATATCAGAAATCAATTAAATACTCAGCCAAACAGTTAACATTAAAGTCTGTTTTCTGTGCGTATAGATTTCATAATCTACTATTAGATAGTGTCACTACCGTAGCACATGACAATATGAGCGACGTCCCAAGAAACAGTTAGTTGTAACGGGGGATAGTGCAATGATACATGACGAAACTAGTACTGCTAAGATCCGCCATGGTTCTTTTATGTCCTCGGTCTAATGTCTCATCCGAAATCCAACATGCTTTAGTCTTATTACCATTGGCGACTTACCGAAATTATGAGTTAGTTGATGATCCTTCCCATATGTTCAAATGAGCACTGATTTCAAATTCTTATTCCATGCAAAGGTTTCTCCAGTCTCCCACGCAGTATTGGTTGTTTCTGTTGAGCTTATATCTTCTTGTTAAGGTTTGATGCATGATAATGTTGAAAATGCGAAATTTCGATAATTTTCCGGTCTAATATTAGCCCATTCTGAAGTTCCTTGTAAATCAACACATTTAATCTAGGACCAGTACTTTTCTTCCTTTTTATGTTATTTAGTATTGCCTTTGTGCCTTCTATTTCATCTTACTGATCCATTGAAAGAATAAAAGAAGCAAGAATGATGCAATGATTTCCAAAAGAAAATGTTAAATATGTACAAGTGTGAGTTTTTATTTCGTGAATATAACACAAATCTACTTTTAAGGTGTCTCTTTCTACGATTCGAAATACCTATTTCAGAGGAAGAATTTCGTGTCCACGATCAACACGATAATAACATGAAGCTGTGAAAGCAAATTTCGCAAGCAATACATACTAATACTATCATTACTTAATTACATAAATGATAAAGGTCAGAACCAGATTATCCCTTCAATTCTAAGTTTTGAATCTCTTTTCAAGTTCTCTGCGTACACCAAACATACTTATGACCAATTCTGATAGTTCAATATATATGTGCACTTACAATTGTATTGCACTGACCTCACGAACTGTAAACGTTGTCGGGAGATTTTCTTTTCGCTATTTGAATAAGCATGGTCTGCATATCTTTGAAATAAAGTTTTTTTTAATGTTGACTTAAAGATACATCACACAAGATTACATAATCAGGGAATTGCTCAATTGATAATGTTAAAAACTTGCGATGGATTAATTTTGCACATCCTAGGCCAATTAAAACCACCAACAAATTACCACGTTTACATAAGTCTATAAATACTTATCTGTGTACACCATTATACCATACTTTTACATAAAAAAGGCTGTAGAAAATAATAACTATGGACATGACTAAATGTTCTAGAAGTGGTTTAGTAAAGTAAAGACTAAGAAAAGGAGTATATCAGTAACAATATAGTTCCAAATTAATTCCAAAATAACTAATCCTAGATTGTAAGGACTAAATTAAGGACATAATGTTTTATTTCAGATCACAACCAGAAGGTCATAAGACCCATGAGATCAAAAGCATACATAAAATACAATTAAGAGATGTGAGATTTTATCAGCGGTTCTCTGCGCCACTTTTTTAGATCTTCTGAATTGGTAAACGACTCTTAAACTTATGAATTAAGGATATTAATAAGATGAATTTAACAATGTACTTTTTTCAGAAATTTACAAAATATATACAAATATGAAAAATAATCATGTTATAAGGTGGTGGGTGGGGTAAACGAAGCAAAGAAAAAAAGAAGGGTTAAAAAGAGGGTTTGTCATGATATTTGCGTATCAAGAATTGTGTACAGTATTGCTATAATCACTGTCAATGAAAACTCATAATTTTGGCACGAAAACTTCGTACATGCTTTTCATATTAAGTACTTGCGTTCTTTAGTCACTACTTTCCTTTCATTTTTAGCGCGAAAGATTACCAGAAATTGGCCCGTAGCAAAAGTTGTATATCACAATTTGATATTACAACGTGGCTATCCGTGTCAAGGAAGGTCTAAAATGGGTTGTTCCCATTTCGTCTAATCCCATTTGGTCTAAAAGTCAAATTCCAACTCGAATAAAACTTTTATTTGATGAATTCCCATTTGGTCTTGAAGTTCATTTACTCATTTGTATAAAAACATGGTTCATTTAATGTATTTTATATATTTTCTTATAATATCATGACAATAATAGTTTAACTTATAGAGGATATTGAATGAGTGGTCATTGATTACTGAATTTATTAAACGAGTCATCTATAAACAGATAAAAACGAGGCTGCGCCGAGTTTTTATCTGTTTTAGATGACGAGTTTAATAAAATCTGTATTTTATGAGCACAAATTTTATTTTCTGTTTATGATATGACCCGAGTTTTAGCGAAAAATCGACAAAATTCTTGAGATTCAACGTTTCAATTTTCCGCGAAACTTATAACGCCGTTTAAAAATGACGTAACAAAACATAGATTATGACGTCATTTTCGCGGTAACAAAATAGCGTTGCTGTGCGCTCTGAGCTCATTTGCATATTTATTCCACTAGTGTAATAACACCCGTGTAATATCAAAAATATTCAACTGGGTTATTTCACTCCGGCGACGTAAGTCATATTATAATATGATTTAATGCAAACATGTAGCAGAAGGGACTTGAAAGATGCTTTAAACCTTTTTAGAAAAAAAATTATTAGAACCAATATAATATATTTTTTTATTTATTGAAAATATCAAACTTTTTAATTTCAAAAAGGAAATTTGTCAAAGTTAAGTAATAGTTATAGTTCATTTCTGACAATTAACGCGATATAACCTAGACGGAGCGTTCGCGGAGCGGACGATTATATGGCTGCGTAAATTGTCAGAATATGAACTATAACTGTGTTACCGATCGACTAATTTTTCATCAAATAAGGCTAGGTCAAATGAATTATTTTTCGTTGCGTCATATATTCTTTAATCGTTTAAATATTTTATTAATGATTATTGGCCACCGGCCTTTACATTTAACAATTTCCGTACAACTTGAGATTCAATAGAGTACAACCGGGCTGGAGGTTAACAACATATCTTGATACAAAATTCAATATGTTTATAAGTACACGCATATGCAAAAAGGAATAATCCACGCACGCATTCTCCATAAAGCAGGCTTATAAAGTAATTTTATCTAAATTAATAAGATTGTAAAGTTAACTAACAATACAACTCAATGTGATAGTTGGTTATTTTCGTATTCTACGTAAAACAGCTTATATAGCCATTTTATCTAAATCATCAGGTTTGTATAGCAACTTGCATATAAATCAATGTGAAAGCTCACGGTTGATTTTTTTTCGTGCCTATCCCATTTAGATCATGAATTGAAACTTATGCAGTATTGCCAGACGATACGAGATTTTTTTCCTTTTTTCAAATGCATGGTAAATGAATGTGACAATATTGAGCAAAGACCCTTCTTTTCTTTTAGATAATAAAATATTAAATTTGTGTATGTTCGAACTTGAATAATATTTATCAGGTATATATTTTACTCTGTGTGAGTTTTATAAAGGACAAACAAGTAATAGGTGATAGGTATACTCGATTAAATCTTTACAGAAAAAAACATAACCTGCTATTTACTGGAGTGTTTAGCATTCTTGTATCCACTAAATAGACCAAGATCAGCATGTGATTTGCATCTATTCCACAACTGCAATACTGATCTTTCAATCTCTGCAAATATGTCGAAACAAATTGTTTTTCATTGTCAACATATTGGTCTTCCCAATTATAGCCAAATCCATTTATAAATAAGTTTGTTCTAACATCTGTTACTCAATTTTTGTTACCACTTGAGTCAAAAGTTTTAAACATGTTAATCAAAAAGTGGTTAATAAAAATTGGGAGGAGTGAATTTAATCAACACTAGGTTTCTGTAATCATTTTGTGATTTGGTGAGACAAAATCAGTTGAGAACGTTCGGTGGACAAAACCTTGTGGTTGCTGCTAGTGGAATTTGTAATCTCTTTAGTTAGTTTTTATTTGCGGACATTACGCCTCCCTGTAGGGATTGTGTACTTGTAGAAGAAACAGTAATCTACCACGGCATATTCAGCCGCTCAGTGGTAGCGGGTCAGACTATCATTCAAAAGGTCCCGGGTTTGATCCCCGACGGTGGCATCCATCCTTTCAGAGTATTTGTCTCCAGCATATGGGTTGATATTCGTACACCTATATTGGATAGCAGCTTGGGGCTAGGAAAGGAACGGTAGTAATGGTGTAAGAAATTTCAGGAATCAATTGTTACTTGCTCCAGCTACCGCGAAATAACTTGTTGAAAGCGGTGGTAAATCCCATAAAAAACACGGCACGCCCATCATTACTAATATAAAGTTTGCAACAAGACGTTAGTAGAAAACATTCATAGTGCATTGAAAATCTGTAGTTACGGGGCTTATGTTCCACACCGATACGTCACAGTTAAACGGATCACACTGGCTTTCGATATTGGTCAGCTATGACAGGCCTTATAACTCGAATACGGTATTGTGACTTGTGATTACAGTACATTTGTATACAATCGGCGCGTCAAAATAGCGTATTTTACTTATACATGCTTTGAATTACTTTCTTTTTGCAAATATATGTATTCCTAGAATCCTTAAAGTATGCATTTTACATTTTTTCTACAATTATTTTGCATACATGTACCTCTCATAGGAACATTTGATTGCATTTTGTTAAGATACCTTTGCAGAAGAACTAAATGAAAATGTCGTTCAAAAGATCCAAAGTATTCTTTTTTTAAAGAAAGAGAGATTTATTATAGTTTCGACCCTTTCGTCTTTTCTTTTTATACGCCGCCGGAGGCGGATGTATATTGGCGTCATCTTCTCCGTCTGTCCGTCCGTCCGTCCGTCCATACGTCCGTCCACTTTTCTTGTCAACGCAACTCCTCCTAAGTTTCTGGCTGGATCTTCTTGAAACTTGGTCAATGTTATCAACTCAATTGGTAGATGTGCATGAAGGAAGGATTTTACGGTTCGTTGATTTTTGCCTGAGTTATGCCCCTTAAAAACTTAGTCTCTGGGTCCACTTTTCTTGTCAACGCAACTCCTCCTAAGTTTCTTGCTGGATCTTCTTGATACTTGCGTCAATGTCATCACCTCAATTGGTAGATGTGCATGAAGGAAGGATTTTATGGTTCGTTAATTTTTGCCTGAGTTTTGCCCCTTAAAAATTTAGTTTCTGGGTCCACTTTTCTTGTCAACGCAACTCCTCCTAAGTTTCTGGCTGGGTCTAAGTGAAACTTGGTCAATGTCATCACCTCAATTGGTAGATGTGCATGAAGGAAGGATTTTACGGTTCGTTGATTTTTGCCTGAGTTATGCCCCTTAAAAACTTAGTCTCTGGGTCCACTGTTCTTTAACGCAACTCGTCCTAAGTTTCTGGCTGGATGTTCTTGAAATTTTGTCAATGTTATCACCTTAATTGGTAGATGTGTATGAAGGAAGGATTTTATGGTTCGTTGATTTTATGCCTAAGTTATGCCCCTTAAAAACTTAGTCTCTGGGTCCACTTTTCTTGTCAACGCAAACCCTCCTAAGTTTCTGGCTGGATTTTCTTGAAACTTGGTCAATGTTATCACCTCAATTGGTAGATGTACATGAAGGAAGGATTATATGGTTAGTTGATTTTTGCCCCTTAAAAACTTAGTCTCTGGGGCTTATTGCCTCAGTTATGCCCCCTTAAAATTTAGTCTCTGGGGCTTATTGAAATTGCAGCCTTGTGAATGCAACGTTTTCTAAGTTTCTGGCTGTATCTAAATGAAACTTGGTGGATGTTATAACCGAAATTGGCAGATGAGCATGAAGTAAGGATTTTGTGGTTCATTAATTTTACCCTAAATTATGCCCCCTTAAAACTTAGTATATAGGGCTTATTGAAATTGCAGCCTTTTGAACGCAACTCCTCCTTACTTTTTGTCTTTATTTAAATGAAACTTGGTCAATGTCATCACCATTATTAGTAGATGTACATGGATCAAGGATTTTATGGCTCATTTATTTCCCTGAATTATGCCCCCTTAAAACTTAGTGTCTGGGGCTTATTGAAATTGCAGCCTTGTGAAGGCAACTCCTCCTAACTTTTTGTCTTGGTTTAAATGAAACTTGGTCATTTTGAATTTGGTTCTGTCAAATTAAGTAGTGTTTACAATTATTTTCGTGAAACAGCAGCACCAAGGGGGTGGGGAGAACATATTTCCTGGTGTCCCCTCTCGCCTTACAATCTTTGATGTTTGAATTTCAAAATCCCAGCCATATGCCCATATATGGAATGATGTTTCCAGGAAACTAACAACTAACGTTTCAATATATGCAAATTTAACCGCTCGAAAGAACCAATGATAGACGATGAAATATTTCTAGTTCCTGCATAGTAGCATGAGGTAAATTAAAAACACAGAAAATTTCTTAAATTATCATATTGTGAAATACAGTGTGAAATTAATCATTTATCGGAAAATGCTTTCGCACACGTCCCGATATGGGGTATCTATGGGAGCGTTTAATTGTGAATAAGTTACTTCTCAGTCACGAATCAATCGGAAACCTACAATCTACGCCAGCCAATGAAATCGTTGAATAACTGGAGTTTCAATTCAGTAATATGCGCCAAGACTTATTGTCTGACCAGCATATTTTCGCCAGCCTGTTGACATGGGGATGTTGATATTCATTTTCATTTTTACTTTCAGTTTTCTTTAAACCCCTGATGAAGAAATATTGAGTCTCGAAAACTCTACAGTTATTTATGCTTTGTTGGGTCATATTTGTAACAAATCATATATGTAATACCTGTTACATATATGATCATACATGTAACATGTAGTACATCCTTGGCTCGGACATCAAGCATAAATGTAACATTTTTTTGACGAATATAATCAATATTTTCTTTTGTCAATTTGTCTATCTTAGTCATCGGCGGTGACGGCGACGTCACTCTTTCGCCATATTTCCTCAACTCTTTAAATGATATTCATGAATATAATGCCCAATATCGTGGATAATCTCTAGTTATAATAAATTCTCCCAACCTCGACCAGATATCATTGATATTCTAAGACACTAACATGTTATTCTCTATATATTCTCCTAACAAATTTTGTATTAGAACATCGTGCTACTGGCTGCGGTTGGGTTTAGACTTCAAGTGTCTTGGAGTCTTTGACTATTTCCTGATAAAATACATATTCTTTTTGACGATTCATAACCCTGCTATTTTTAGATTTTACACACAACCCCTTCACTTTTGAACTAGAGCTTGTCACAGTATATGACTCACTATAATACTATGCTTGTTACTTTGAAAATCTGAAGAGATTTGATATTTCAAATAGAGAAAGTCTGCTCCATAGAACTTATTCAAAAAAATATTGAAAATAATGAATGTAAACGCGAACAAAAAATGAATTTCACTAAGCAAAATGGGACATATAGAGGATAATCGTTTGTTTCAGTGCAAGATTGATTTATATTTCATTGAGTGAACAATAAAAGCTATATTGAAAATAAAGCTTTTGTTGCTCACAAAATGCAATATTAATCGATCTTACACGAAATACAAACGGTTATTCAATTTCTTTAATGCAAAAATGAGACAAAATGTGAAATTTCTAGGACATATTTTCGTGAAGCGCGTCATTTTGCGCGTGATTGCTATGCAAAGTTCATTGTGACGTCACTTATTTCGCCCCGCATAGATGACGTCAGATAGGAGGAAATGCAAAAAGCAGGGTATAAGTTTTGATAATTTTACTGCTTTTGCGGTGAGATTATCAAGTGATAATATACCGTTATTTCTCGATAAACCACCGAAAAGCATTAAAGAAAAAGCTGTATTGTGATTGAAGAAAACTGAAAAAGGCGATTGCTATTGTTTCTAAATATACATAAAAAGAAATATTTATCTAAGTTTAAATGAGATTATTTATTAACCTGATGGAGTTTTGACTTCTAAATTATTTTTTGCAAAACTTCATCATGCGTTCAATATTTAAATTTAGTATCGTTTGTGTTCAAGGAAAACTGAAAGGAGGACTTTGCGACGCAAAAATATATATAGTAGAGTCGCTTAGGTAAAAAATCGTGACAAGTCGGACGAAAGTGCCATTTTTTGTTTGTGGTTAGAGCGTTCGATTAACAATATTTTGCACTAGGGGTACCCGGATTTAAAAGCCTATAAGACTGGAAATCGTTGGTTAAATATTCGGATAATGTACTATCCGAATACTGTTCCTTTTAAACGAAAAATGGTCATTTATGCCAAACTTCTATATATATTTTGCCTTTAAACTACATTTACATTTAGAATTTATTACATTTAAAACTTCAAATAATAAAAATTTTGAAAATGGTCGTTAATTTACATTTGCAAGACTAAAATATCATTTTTGTATTTTCGACAATTCACCATTTTAAGGATCGACAATTCTAAAGATTCTGGATTGCGAAGTTACAAAAAACGAGCCCTGGTCATGGGTAATACTACCAGCGTGAAATGTAACAGGGAGTGTCCGATTTATAAAACTTTGAAACCTTTAAATCGGATGACCAAATATTCGGATAAAGTGCTATCCGAATACCCTTTCCTTTTGAAAATTTACAATTTAATCAACAGGACTTTACTCAGAATGTAATTGTGTAACCGATAGAGAGAAAAACAATTAAAAAGGATTAAAAATATTTGAATGTCTGTGGTATATTCTTTTTTAATTTATGTGATAAAAATCCAATTATTTCAATTATCTTGCCTCGTAACCTACATACAGTTATAACTAACATGGTCATAAAACATTTCTTACATATACCGTATATATGCGACTTGGAAACTGCGGCGATACGGTATTCACGTAACAAGCACTAAGCAAGTTCATCGCAGATCAATCAATAGTGAATTGCCAAGGATTGATTACTGCTTTTGCACATACCATCTTTTGCTGTATTGTCGACAAACCGCCGAATATGTCGGCGAATTACCCTTAATTCGTCGCGGAAAAAAAGACGTCACGGAAAAACAAGCCTTTTGTGATTTAAGAAAAAAATAAGTACATAAATGAAATAATGAAAATAAGGCAAATGATTGATTCAAATGAAACAAAATTGTTTTCGTTTCGATTAAACGATTTGTTGCGTCTATTTTTTGTTAAAGTCACATAAAAATCGAAGATGTCGACACATCGGCGATTTTTGTTTTTCATCGGGATAAGTTAGATATAACGTCGGACGGGCGCTGGCTATATGAAGGATAAAAATGTTTTGCAGTCCCATAAATCCCGACCGACGAGACGATGTCTAATTTCTTGTGCAGTGATGATTCGGAAATCATGGTCTATTTAACATAGCATGCTGATGATACGCCGGTGACATGCCGTAGACTAGTCAGCGATGCGCCTGCGATGTATCGCCGAATAGTTGCCGATTCCAATCGGAAGTGAAAGGGTCAGAAAGGACGTCTACAAAATCAACCGAAGCCCGGCCAATAGCCAACGATTAGTCGTCGATATAATATTGTCTTCCATAAATCTAAAAGACATCGTCCACTAGATTGCAGGTTTTAACTTGAGGGTAAAACTCATCGACCGGCATTATTGATCTCAGAAAAATCCAAAAAACCGAAACGACTGATGCACCGATCAGTCTAGTCGTCGATTTTACCACCGATTCTGTAAAAAGACGTCGGCCGGCGACGCATCGCTGACGCGTTGGAGCGTTTATGAGACACTATCTTTGGTCCACAGGACATTTATGAATTTCAGCAAATATAAGACATTTTAATTCTAGTAGGTATTGCAATAGATAAATATATAATACGTACTTAGTATATTATATGAAAAAAAATATCTAACGAGGTTGGGAGAATTGAAAATTGTCGAGGCTCTGCCGAGACAATTATCAATTCTCACAACCGAGTTTGATATTTTTTCATATAATACACTTAGTACGTATTATATTTATCTTATAATTTATATTTGTCTTGTTTTCGTCGGCGTTTCTAAATGAAATGCAAGTTTCTAAAAATAACCACATTATATCATGTTCTAAAAATAACTATGTGATATCATAAAAAATATCATACGGGATGTTATCATACGGATATTTGTATAGTTATAAGATAAATTCTATTTTACTTCGTGAACACACGAAAAGGATCCTATATTCACGCATTTACCGAATGTCCGTCAAATGGATCTAACGGTTTTTTCAAAAGTAAAAGAAACACACAAACTGAAACTCTTTCGAAATGCGTATAAAGCACTTAACAGATGACCAATTAAAATGATAATTGGAATCAGAGAAACCCCAGTGTTTGGATTTAACTGCCGCTTCACATCATCATGTAACTAGCTTCGGGCGAAAATTCTTTCTGCTCCTATTTTCTTTTGTCGTGATGTGTTTTAATTTAGCCATACGTCCACGCTTACGAGTACTGTTTTTAATTCGCGTGGTAATGCATGATACCTATCTTGCGCACTATCCTATATACTGTCATCTTGAACGCAGGGCTTAAAGCATTTGCTTTAAACTTTGCATATTTGATCATTAAACAATAAGAGAAATCTAAACTACCAAGGGGTTACCGTAACTAAACGCATGTTTGTATGAATTATGTCCCTTTCTTTGACTTCTTCTCTTTTACATACACTAAATAGCACCGAGCAGCAGTATTGGAAGCCGCAAACGACACTCTTGATGATATCGTTTACGCGTATAATCATCATAAGATATTTTTAATGTCATCACCATTTTCGTATAATTTCATTTTGTACCCCTGAAATGCATTGAAAGTCCTGTCCATTTCTTCAATAGACGAATTATCCTAAATAAGGTAGTGCCAGTATAAAAGTTTAAACACGGATAGGAAATAATTTTCAGTGAAAAAGCTACTAATGACAATCAATATACTCTTCTTTAAGACCCGGTCCCACAGCAAAATGGACACAAAATGTATGATAAACGGACACGACGGAAGAGTGAAATTTCCATCCGTTCCCTTACGTTTGTTAAAAACGGCTTATAGTGGCCAAATTTTGCGGAAACAACGGAAAAAATCGGACGCTTATATTATGTAGCCGGGATGTTGTGTGTGTGTGTTCATCGGAAACCTTGAGGATAAGAGCGGATGACAGCTCAGAAGTGGTTACCGGATGCAATATGTGACGTACACCTATAGCGGAAAGAGCAAACGCATACATCATTGGGCACATATATTACGAATGCTGAGCGGAAATAAAACGAATACAGCGCGGATCATTGAATTTTACGTGATGCATACGCTTACATACATAAATATCCGTGTTACTTTCCTCTTATATAATTTTTACTTTTACTTTTTATACAAAATAATTCCGCCCTTCGTAGGTTTTCGCCCAAAGCGGATAAGAGTTCTGAGGATGCCCAACGGATGGATTGAGGATACAGCGGAAGTATTACGGATAGCATCGGATACGTAACGTTTGTTACTCGTATTGTTTCGCATCTACGTCATACATAATGGAAAGTTTATCCGCTCTAAAAATTGTGTGCAGCTCAAAATGTTTTTTGCGGATTATATCACAATGGACAGACGCTCGACGCAAGACTACACTCCTAAAAACTCCTAAGCGGCCACTTGCTTTTATGGTCATATATTATAAACGCCGCATGGTTTCAACTCGTTTTCGCTATAAAATGTAGCCAAATCATTTATGACGTCAACAAGAGAAAACTCAGTGAAATAAATCTACAAGAAATGTTTTGAAATCAAACGAAAGTAGGAGTACCCTCGATTTCAAAGTTAACATTGGTGGTTGGGGTATTTTTTACATTTCTTGTTAGGATAAGGATTGTGTAGAACGTTTTGGCATTCCTTATTAATTTTAGAAGTCCATATGCGTTGTACCACTGATATTAGTACATAAGATTGATAGGCGATGTGTTTTTTAAGTATCGAAAAATTCAAATTTCTCTTAAATGTGTCAATTTTGTGACTTTTGAAATTGAGGGGGGTACATGTATTTAATTCCGTCTATACGACTTACTGATGTATAAATTTACAAAACAATTCGGTAGGATGTTAACTGAATGGCCACTCTTTCGAAAGACAAAGTTCACATTTTAAGATGAAAGCGGAAACTGTGTGAAAATGAAGAAAGGTAAGGTGGCCGCTTAAAACTTTTGAGTAGTGTATAGCTGCTCATCCGACATAGGTTTACGAGTGTCAATCCGTTGATGCCAGAACATGTCGGTAAGGATAGGTGCCGCCGAAAGGGATAGAAATCGGAACCAAATGATTTAGAGTCCGTCGCGTTACCAGATGCGATATGACGACATTAATCTAACTATTCGAGCCTAAGACAGGCCATTGGTGAGATACAATTCACGAAAACTATACTCAGTTCCATAAGAAAGTGTGCACTTTCACTTTTCTTATTTTCCTTATTTTTACAAGGTTGGGAGAACTCTTGGTTGTAGAACTATTTGCATATTTAAGTTATGATCCCTCAGAAACGAGGCGAAAAATCCGATTTCGATAAGTTGCGAAAACTTCGGGAAAATAGTAAAGTACATTTGTTGTTCAATTTTGCCCTTCTGGAATTTCATTTCTAAAATAAGAGATGTTTGCTTTTATGGCATTTATGAGTTTGACCAGGGACTCCCTAACTGTTCCAAACAGAAGGTTGACTTTACATAAAGACGTTACCCTTGCGTCAACGTTAGAAATCTCTACGTTGATTGGCCAGTAACGTTAGACTAAACAGTGTAATGACGTTCTGCTTTATCATTTGATATTCAAAAGAGCACTTGCAAGCGGATACTAAGATTTGTATTGGGCCATGAATGCTAATTTATTTTTGTGGTGAGGTTTCTTCGTTCGATATTAATTTATGCCCGACCATAAAATTTGTTGGTCAAACTACGTTGTTGCACAGTGTACAATTGTCATTCGTATGTGAATTTATTGCAAGGTAGGGTACAAGAATTTAATTGAGTGCGATTCTAGAATAATCATTCATCAACTGTAGGATTTACAAGCAAATCGCTTGAAATGAAAGGTCATTTTCCAGCTGGAAATCATGTAGTGTCCTGTGCGTAATTTCCCAAAATATCGATGGTCAATAGTCTCGAGGTTTGTCATGCAAGGTTTTGTGACGGTAAAAGATGAAACATCTGAGATATTTGAATTTCAAAAGTGCACACTTTCTTTTGGAACTGAGTATATTTCACCACGGCCGGAAATTGATCTGGGACTGCTTACATCGTGCTACCCGGTAACTGTGCAATGACTGTGCATAACCAGGTTCGTCAGATAAATTTTATCTTCGAAATATTGTTAAACTTAACAATAGGAAATGACATAGTTCAAATGATTTGCAAATAATCTCAACTACGGTTATCAATTTACACATATAATGTAGTTAAGCTATATATTGCAAACAGATGGCAAGACAAACAAACGCATGGACATTGGTTTAAATAACCGTTATGATTAATGCAAATTTTAAAATAATAGGAAGAGTATCCGGATAGACATCTATCCGAAATTTGAAATTGCCCTTAAATCGAATATAGACCCGTCAAGTCGGGCACCCCTAGTGCAAAAGTTATCTCATGATAGTATCTTTCAATAGACAAAAACTGGCACTTTCTTCCGATGTGTCACGATCGACCCAATATTTTTACATAAGAGCCTAGACTAATAGTTGCATTCGTGTACATAGAGGATATTGAATGAGCGGTCACGGAATACCGAATTTATTAAATGAGTCATCTATAAACAGATAAAAACGAAGCTGTGCAGACTTTTTATCTGTTTTACATTCTGTATTTTATGAGCACGAATTTTATATTCTATTTATAACATGACCCGAATTTTTGCGATAAATCGCCTAATTTCTTGAAATTCAACATTTCCATTTTCCGCGAAACTTATAACGCCGTTTAAAATTGACGTCACAATATATACATTATAACGTCATTTTGGCGGTTACAAAATAGCCCTACTATTCGCTCTGAGCTCATTTGCATTGTCAATCTACTAGTGTAATAACAACCGTGTAATATAAAAAAATATTCAACGGGGTTATCATTCTCCCGCGACGTAGGTCATATTATGAAAAGAGTTAATTATTTCTTAATTTAAGAGAATATAATTCTTGGGGAGGAGTTACACGAGACTTAAATATTGTGTCTTAAAAACTTTAATATATTGTTAAAATGCACAGGAGTACGCTACGCAAAATTAATGTGAAAAAAGACTAAATGATGTCTACATCTAAGGGAAAATAATTCTTGAACCATAGGGAGTTGAGACTTCAGAATTGCTTTTTGCAAAATTTGTAAAAACAAATTGTTGTATAAAAGTTACAGAAGTATTGAAGCAAAACTAGAGGAGGAGTTTGCGAATCAAAGGTGGTAGTAAAATTATTTGTATATGTGTATAAGGAGTTAATATAACAAAGGTCATGGAGATATAGTTACAGAACCAGCGGAAATTGAGATATCAAAATTTTCTTTCTAAAAACCAATATGTGCTAAACTACTCAAAAATTGCTAAGCTCCAAAACTTTTTATACTATAATTTCATGAAAAATGAAATTTGATTGTAAGAATGTTGGAAAATGGTTGATTATTATCAATTTTTAAGAAGAAAGTACAGGTTTGTAATGATAAGAAGCCTTAAATATAGACCAAACAGGGAGACCCTGGAAATTGGTTTGTTTTCTTGAAAATCGAAAAAATCGAATTTGACCAAAAAAGGTATTAATTCTCAATTGCATTTGGTTCAATAACACGTACAGTTTACAACATCGTGAAATTGACAAGGTGAATGTTTTTGGAATGATTAAGGAATGAAATTGAATGAGTGTGTAGAGCGATTTTTGAGTGAAATAAATGGCAGGTAATCCTATATCGCAAAATTTGTTCAGGATGAACAAAATTTTCGATAGTGATTACCTCCCTTTAATAAAATATACATACAAGCTCTGTATTTAGCTTCCTATTTCTTCAAGAACGTATGAGAAGCAAACAATTTGATTTATATCAGTGAAATTGCGATTTTTCTCTTTCAAAATTTATTATGAATGAATTTGTTGATTATATATTTTTCTATTGGTATGGGCGTTTTTGAATGGTTTGAGTGAGTGTTTAGAATGAATGAATCGAGCGCTGAGTGAGTGATCTAGAATGGTTTTGATTGAGGTGAATGTCAATTTTACGATGAAACTAACAGTATGGGAGCCGGCGCTGTCAATAACAGCCTGGCAGCGCCATACTCCTGATTAAGTTCTGGACTACTCTTTGGGGAATAACAAAGGATCTCTAAGGATCTGGCCGAGCTCCTGAAGTGTCCTTGTCTGGACCTGGCGAGCCGAAACTCGGACCTATAGTTCATTCCACATATGCTCTATCGGATTTTAGTTCGGTGTTTGCTGCATGAAACCTTCCCACCCTCCGGCCTTCTCTACACCTTAGCCCGCCTATCAGTTTAGTCCGGATAATACCTGAACTCATCCGTGAATAGCACGGGACGCCAGCGTCTTATGCGCCAGCGAACGTTGTCGAATACCCATGTTAACCGATGCTGACAATGAACTCGGGACAACCGAATACGAATACATGGTCTTTTTGACCTCAGTTTATGCCCATGCAGCCGCGTTCGTATGGTTTGAGTCGAAACTCGCACCCCCAAGGCGTTTGAAGGTCGGAGCTGCGTTGAAATAGCAAACCTGGTCCTTCGGCCTTGACTTACCAAAAAACGGTCTTCTGCGACGGAGGTAGCTCTACTCCTACCTCCACCGTGGTTCCTTACAGGTGTACCATACTGTTGGTATGCCCAAGCTCTGATAACAACAGTATGGTGTAGCCCCAGCACCATGCCAACATCACGGTGGGAAGCCCCTTGCTCTACTATACCTACAGCACACCACAATTGTTCGACAGATAAATATCGTCTGACGTTTGGATAAGCCATGAGAAACGACCTGAAAGTCAATAAATTACTCAAAAACAGAAACTAAGCATCCACACAAAACCTGTACATGTAGAAGATTAGAAAGGACAGGTAAGAATCCGGTGCTCCTCATTTTGCACGAGTCTCGCGAGAAAATTGCGTATCAAATTTGGTAATGTATACATTAGATATCTTATCAATACATTATTGTAAAATTTTAAACACGAACACGTGTGTTTCTTTTAAATCAGCTGCTGTAGCACAGCGAAAACATTTGGTGCCTAGCTAACTTTGAGAAGTATTAAGTATAATAAGGAAATGTTTGCGACCCAAAACTTGTATTACTATGTGCACGGACGGACGGTCTGACACACAGGCAGACGAAAACAGACGGACAGAGAAGATTTATCCAGTTTACCCCAGGAAACATTTCTCTTTGGGGGCATAGAAGATCATATTTCAGAACGCCATTTAGATTGATATGCTTGATACAACATCTGAGAACCCTTATAGCGTGAAATGTTTTGCAAAATCGTTTTTAAAAAGTTTTGTTCAATAAAAAACAATTATGACTTAAAATTAATATATTACATTCCTTCTTTTTGCCTCCTAAATATTTTTTATTCAACAAATATTTGTTTGCTATACCAAATAAATATTTGCTTAATGTATCATATCCTTTTTTTTCCAATATCCTCTAAGTTTATTCTGCAAAAGCTTCATGTTGAGAAGGAAAATGCCTGAAATATCCAGCATACAGATTAAAACTACAAGAATTTCATTAAATACCATCAGGAGTCAACCAACTATTGGGTGGAATTTCAAAATTTATAGTTTTTTAGGCGTGGTTATTGTTAAAGTCTGTCGTTTTGCCATTTGTTCTTCTGTCCACGTGACAGTCATTTTCAATCACGTGATCTTCTACTTCATGCTTAAGGCTTCCGACTTGTAAGATTTCTCGACCCCTTGACCATAAGAAATTACCGACAACCTGTGCATGGGAAATTCTACATCAATTAAGCTTTATATTAACTCATATGAAAGAACCAATTTTAGTACAGGCTCAAATATACGGTGGTTACTTATAACAATGATGTTCCACGTAAAAAAAATGGATAATTGTTACACCCGTTTTGAACAATGGAATGGATTAAAAGGTAAGACCCAAGCGACACTATACTGCTATTTTTTATGTATTTATTTCAATTTCTTTTTGTTATTGTGAGTGTTGCTATTGTTATTTGTCAGAGATCTAAAAGATATTGCGTTCAGAATTTTTAACATAAATACAATAATAGCAAACAATCCTTTCTAAATTCTTTAGGCAATTATATCCATAAATTATTTTGTTTAAAGCAACGAGAACACGAATTATGAAATTCGTGAAATTCACATTCATCCCAATCCCAACGCTCCATTCACTCATTCCAAACATTCACTCAAATCGATCAAAAACGCTCCAAATGACTAAAAAGTATACAATCAACAGCTACATTCAAAATATATATAAATGGGAAAAAACGCGATTTCGCCGACACCATTGAAATTGTTAGCGTCTGACTGGTTCTTGAAGAACAAGAGGTAATGAATAAGGCTAATTTTGTTCATGATGATCAAATTTAGCCATATACAAATTACCTCCATTTAATTTCACTCAAAACTCGCTCCACACACTCATCTCATTCAATTTCATTACGAATTCATTCCAAAACCATTTACCTAATCAATTTCACGATGTTTTTAACTGTACATAGTATATAGCATTTTTACGTGTAGATCTACTATGAGTTGTTGAGTTGACCAAGTAAATTCTATGGAAATGACACAGTAATCAGCATTACAGTTAAGAACATCGCCAAACTTTTCGGAATAAAATTTAAAGTTTATAATGGGCGGAATGATATCAAAGGAGTGGTGAAAAAATGTCGCTTCTTTCATTCGAACTAACAATATAAGCGATGTTTTGTTTCCTCCCCCATTAAAAAAAATCATCGTATAATTTTTCTTTAAATTGACTTGTGTATCTTTGCGGAAAGCTTTAAAAATCCATGCAATGCAATAACCATCATGCAAGTTTTTTTTATCTATTTGAATGAAGTTATTGGTCATTTTGGTCGGTTTCGGAACGTTTTGAAGGACTTTAACTCAGGGTAGAAATGTTTCAGTTAGATGTTGTATGATATCAAATGATTGTAAGGAGCAAATTGAATGGAATTGAAGGGAGGCAATACAATAACGCAAATTTCACCGAAGTTAAATGAAATTATCATTATCTAAAACCTCACTTCATTTTTTTTAGATTTATGTCTCTTCGCGGATGAAAACTTATCGGTAATTTAAAAAGACGAAAATTATGCAATGTTGTTTTTTTTTCTCGAGGATAACACGATTAGGGGTCGAATGACTCTTATTTCCATCGTGGTCCTAACTCATTCAAGATCTTATCCTGCACATAGAGAGAGAGAGAGGCAATGGTTTCTAACCACAGCTACCCACTTTTACAGCTGGGTGGACTGGGGCGCTGTCTGAAAAGTCTCCTACCCAAATACACTACCCGCCTCCTGTGGGGCTCGAACCCGCAACTACCAGGTTACGAGTCGAGCGCGCTAACCACCCGGCCAACGAGCCAGACAAATGCTTCTTTTCTTTCAAAATAAAAAAAATCATTTCTTGACTTGTGAATTTTAAGGGGCATTTCTCGGTGAAATATTATCACAAATTGTCATACTTATTTGTCTTATTCGACATTCACTTGGACAAGATTGGTAATATTGTACTATCTGCTTTGAGTGTCATAAAAAACTCACTTCACACACTCATTCCATATAATACCAAAATCATTCAGTTTGTTAATTACGCTATACTGTGGTTATATGATATTTGAAAAAGGAGAATAGAAAGTATATTTTTCAAATGTTTCAAATTTTTGAAGAAATAATGGGATGTCGAAATGGATTATCAATTGATAAATTCACCGAAAATCAAGTGATGTATCAAAAAATATATTGTTAAAAGCATTTAGTCCTCTCTCAATCATTTACTACGCGTAAGTTTCGTCTTTGAGCGTGCTACTACTTTTACCGAAGGAAATCATTATAGGGTTAATTCACGTTTTTTAGGGTGCTTACAGAAAAATGCTTTAACGTCCGAGTGTGGAGCATGAGGGTGTTTAGGCGTTTTGAGGGTCTCTGCAAATGTTTACGCCCGAATTGACGTTATTTTAGAAAGCATTCATTATTCATTTAAATAGATATTGCGAAATAATCCATGGAAACGATTTTAAACTACAGTTAACAACATTGTGAAATTGACAAGGTGAATGATTTTGGACTGATTTACGAATGAAATTGAATGAGTGTGTGGAGCGAGTTTTGAGTGATTTTAATGGGAGGTAATCCAATATCAAATTTTGTTAAGGGTGAATAAAATTAGCGAAATTAATTACCTCCCTTTAATAAAATATGCATACAAGTTCTATAGATAGCTTCCTATTTTTTCAGGAACCTATTACGCGCTTACAATTTGAATTATGTCAGTGAAATGGCGATTTTTATCCATCCAAATTTATTTTGAATGACGTTGTCGATTCTATATTTTTCAATGGGTGTGAGCGTTTTTGAATCGTATGAGTGAGTGTTTGGAATGAATGAATGGAGCGCTGAGTGATCGATTTAGAATGGTTTTGTTTGAGGTGAATGTCAATTTCTCGATGTAACTTACTGTATTTCTAAAAACTATGAATATGAAATCCACGTTTTCTCCCATTAATGCCTTGTTTTTGTCGGTTAATGCCTTTAACGACCTGAAAACGTACATTTCATGCAATAAAATGTCAAATAGTATCTAAGGGTCTACATCGAACACGGTCTGAGACTCGTCTTATTCATATTATAACACGATGACGTAAATCGTATATGTGAAATAGGAAGAAATTACATAGAACTTGATTCGCTTTAAAACTGATAAGTCATGTGGTTTAATATATATATACACCGATAGCTCCGCCCCTTAATGACGGCATAGGTCATCTTTAGCGGGAACGTTGTTTCTTTTAACGCCATATGACCCACGTGCTAAATGACGCGCTTCGTTTTCAGTGAAATTCTCCTATTACTTTTTAATTAATTTTACATCCATAGAAATGTAATTTTACTTTTTTACACACACACACAAAAAAAAAAAAGACATTAAACTAATTTCAGAAAAGTAATCTGTTATTATAGATATAATTTCTTTTTAGCGTTGAGGTGTTATATGCAAAACAAAATCCTTGCGCTCCGCTCTCTGAATTAACTTTTTGCAAAAAGAATTCCTCCTCAATCAGACTCACTTCAAGGATACAGTTAATAACATCGTGAAATTGACAAGGTGAATGATTTTGGAATGGTTTTGGAATGAAATTGAATGAGTGTGTGGATCGAGTTTTGAGTTAAATTGAAGGGAGGTAACCAATATTGCTAATTTTGTTCATCATGAACAAAATTAGCGATATTAATTAACTCCCTTTAATAAAATATACGTTTTTTTCTGAATATTCGTCATCGAGGACCAATCATGCACTTTAAAGTCAACACCAGTTAATAAAATCGTGGAAAAGATAGATCGATTTGAATTTTTTGTTGAAAGTCTTGAATGGTTTCTAAATGTTTTCTAATGATTTCTGGGCGTTTTTGATCGATTTGATTGAGTGTATGGTATGAATGAATGGAGCGCTGAGTGAATGATTAAGAATGATTTTGATCGGAATGAGTGTCAATTTCACGATGTTTTTAACTGTACATCAACGCGAAAAAGAATTTGTTTCATGATTTTAAGCATGTGGCGATCAAATGAAAAAAAAAATCCAAAATGAAATAAACTTTCAGTACACAACATCAGCTATATTGTAACTTCTCCACAAAGTAGCTCCGAAAGAAATTTGGCCCATTTGGAGAAAAAGTATGAGTTTGATTCATTACATAAAATTCTAAGATATAAATAGAGCATTTATTGATTTCATGGAGGTGTGAAACAAAAATCATAATCACACTCGTATATGAATCCGCTGCACGTATTCATTCAATGTGATCAAGTTTTTTTAGTTTCATAGCTCCATGAAACCTCCAATTCTTTTTTTATCTCATAAATTTGGACTTTGCTTTCCGTTACGTCAAATACTGGTGATAAAAGCCGTTAGACGTAAAACGACGTTCAGTGGACTTATCTCTTACCCTTCATAAGGCTCTAACATTACTTGTTTGTTGCAAAGTAAACTTTACAATTGTGACCCGTCATACGAAAAGGGACTGTCGGAGAACTCTGTAAAGAGAATATTTCAAAAATAGATTGGTCCAGCATAGGTCAACCAGGGGTCGATTTCAAAAATTCTTTCACTGGAAGGTAGATTGATCATTCTAGATTCAGGAAATCAGCAAAATTCGGAAAGATTCGATTCAAGTCGGTGCGCGCAATATGCGCAATCATACCAAGATGGTCCTTTTTCGCGAGACGGGTCACAATTGTCAATTACTGCAAAATGGTAATCTAGAAGACAACTGGAGCACATTCAGTTAGAAACGCGATCGTGGGAAATTTAAGGTAGAGGACCCGTAATAGTTACGTTACATTTCGGAACTCGTGATCTTTGACAATGTTGACCGAGGTTTCCTAATGAAAGTCATAAGAAACCTCGGACAACATTGTTGAAGTTCATTACTTCTTTAACGTTGCAGATCTATTACGGGTCCACTACCTTAAAGGTATTTTTAACATTCTTTCCGCGAATCCACCTCGTTATCGGTCTTCTTTCACACTTTAAGGTAGTGGACCCGTAATAGTTCCGCATCATTTCGAACCACATATTCTTTCACAATGTTAACCGAGGTTTCCTAATGCAACTCATTAGGAAACCTCAGTTAACACTGTTAAAGTTCATTACTTCTGAGACGCTGCAAAACTATTACGGTTCCACTACCTTAAATTGAATATAAACAATTATTTTTCCAAAAAAAATTTAAAACATGTTAAACATAAAATTTATACTTCTGATTCGGCTTTTTGATTAAGTTAAATTTTTCGAAAATTTCTAGTATTACATGGATATTGTTGATCCAATTTCTGTTTAATTATGCTAAGTTCCAGAGATATTAAAAAGATCAAGAAGGCAAAATTGTCACAAGACATGCCTGTTACACTGGTGGATTTCCAAGTATTAAAAAACAACAAAGGTAAATAGAGAAAAAATAAGCAAGATAGAGTTTCGGCCTTTGTGCATTGCACTCTATATACTCAAAGGGGAGATAAATGCCAAGTTTCAAGTCAATCGGGCATAAGATGGCAGAGTTATGCTCCGTACAAAGACGTTGAGGCCGCCTGTCCGCTCGCCGGACACCACGGGTGATCCCATCATACGTTTCGTCTTTCGACGGGCGTTTAAAAACGCATCTTTTGTCTAATAGGCAAATTTCAAAATAAGATATTTTCTAAAAAATATACACGATTAGTTAATTTTAAATTTATTCGTCGTGTTTTTAAATCACAATCTATTGTCTTCACCATATCGACTGTTTTGAAGTCATTTAAGAGTCATTCTCTAAAAATGTAAATTCCAGAAATGGTAGTTTCCACTCAAGTGATAGATTTCAATTGTTTTTATGTTTTCAGACTCTTGCGACCAATAAAGCTCTTTTCTTTTTTTTTCTGTTCTCATATTGGTCGTCATGGAAATCAAGATCCCTTATTTTCCAGCCAATATTTCAGCCGGTCCTTTTTTTCAAAAATTGACATTTTCAGGATTATTTTTCTTGTAATCTTCCTTAGTATTGCTCAAATTAATCAAACATCAAAAACATGTCTGTATTGAAAAGAAGGCGCAAAATTGATCTGTAATATACAAAACTATTTTCAAAACCCAGAACGATGAATAGTGCTGACTTTACATTTTTCAAAATACGTGAAAATCTCTTATTTTGGTAATTTTTAATGTCATATATTTTTATTTTTCATGGATAGATATTGAAATAATTTTGAAAGTTATAAAATTAAGCTTATTTCTAAGAAATATAAAAAGTGGTATGTTTTTTCCCCATCTATTTTTTCGAAAATTCAATATCATACATATGATGTATCTTCAAACGTGATTTTTGTGGATCAATCTTTTAAGGAATTATGTCTTCAAGCTGAGTAAAATAATTTTCTCAATTTTAATCATTTCATAAAGTCAAATTGAGTCAATATAATTACAGAGAACACTTTGATAAAGGATTTCAGTTATAGTTCATCAATTTTGTTTGTTTGGTTGGTTGTTTTTGTTTGTTTGTTTGTTTTAAGTAATTAGTCTGCCTAATCATATTTCCTTTTCTTTCACCACCAACACAAATAGTACATTAGATTAGACCTTCAATTTCTATCAAAATTCTGTAATTCGTATGTATAATAATTCCCTTAGTCAATAATCATAATCAATCTATAGACGAAACTGTCAAAAGTTTTACTTCATACTTACAAAATATCGCATTTAAAACATTTGGGAAAAAACGCAGAGAAAATTTGTCAAACAATCAAAGTACAAACAAATGGTTTAACGCAGAGTGCTATACAGCTCGAAAAGAATATAATAAGGCTAGACACAAATATATTAGAAATAAAACTACAGAAAACAAATGTTATTTCATCAACAAAAAGAAAATAAATACAAAAATAAAAAGACGACGAAAAAAAAACACACAAGGCAGGAGGGAGACCGAATTTCAAAATTAGCTAAAACTGACCCGAAATGCTTTTGGAAAAATGTAAACGAAAAATACAAATCAAAAAATCAAAACCCAGAAAATATTTCTGTTGAAGATATGCATTCCCATCTTAATAGTCTTTATAATTCAACATCAACTGAAATGAATACACCTTTTGTTTTGAACTCAAGCATAACAGACGAAGACTTAGATAAGGATTTTACAGAATCCGAAGTTAGAATTGCTGTTTTTTCGAGAACAACAACAAAAGTGCCGGGACCGATAAACTTTTAGCAGAAATATTTAAACACTCTTTCGATGTAATTGGTCCCTTCCTTACATCCCTTTATAATTATATTTTCAAAAATGGTTTCTATCCTAACAGCTGGGGAGAAGGAATTATTATTCCTATATTCAAGGTGGTAATCCTGAAACAAAGAATTTCAGGGGCATTACTTTAAATAATATAATATCAAAAATCTATTCTAAATTACTAGTTACTAAGCTAAATACGTGGTCAATTAAGCATAATACAATTTGTGAAAACCAATTTGGGTTTCAAAAAGGTAAATCGACGGTTGACTGCCTTTTCATTTTACACGCAATTATCACAAAATCACTTGCAAGTAATAAAAAACTTTATGTCGCTTTCCTAGACTGGGAAAAGATGTTCGACAAAATTGATCGTTCATTACTTTTTCAAAAATTAATCAACGAAAAAGTTAGTTGTAAATTTGTCAAATCAATTAAATCCATGTACAGTGTAGTTAAATCTTATGTGCGATACAGATCGGAAGAGTCAGATTATGTTTTTTCACATATAGGAGTTAAGCAGGGCGATCCATCAAGTAGCATTTTATGTTTATTTTACCTGAATGATTTAATCAACAGTATCAGTAATAATCTAAATGGCATTTTATCTGTTAACGAGATGCAATTATTTCTGTTGTTGTTTGCTGATGACGCGGCTGTATTCACACAGGACCCGGTATCGCTGCAATCAATACTAAACGATATTGAACGATATTGTAATACTTGGAACCTAAGCATTAACGTTAACAAAACTAAAATCATGATCTTTGAAAAAGGTCGACATACAAATTATGACTTTTATTTATATAACACTAGATTGGAAGTTGTCATTTTTTTTAAATATCTGGGTGTCAATCTTTATAAAAATGGAAAATGGAACCGTACTCAATCGGATATCGCACAACGCGCCGCGTATTCGCAACATAGATTATTTATCATTTTAAACGAAATTGGTCTTCCTATTTCGCATAAATTAAAACTGTTCGATAGTATATTGTAACCAGCACTACATTATGCCGCAGAAATATGGGGTAGTCACCCCGCGCCGGAAATAGAATCAGTTTTTCTGAAATTTTGTCGTAAATTACTAATTGTTAGAAAATCTACAAACTAAGAAGCAATGTATGGTGAACTAGGACGCATGCCCTTATCTTTACAAATAAAATTTCAAATAGTAAAATATTGGATTAAGATTATTAATTCTGAACAAAATTCATTGTTATTTCATACTTATATTATGCTGTTAAACGATGTTGAAATAGGGCAGAACTATGATAAATGCAATTTGGCTTACCAAGTAAAATGTATTATTGACGAATGCGGTCTACATTTTATTTGGCAAATCCAGTTTACCTCACCAATTAATTATGAATTAATTCAACAAAGATTGATTGATATATTTCAGCAACAATGGTATTCGACAATAAATAATACAAATCGCCTCGAAACATACTCATTGTTTAAACACGAATTTAGTTTTGAAAATTACTTCGTTTTTAAACATGATAGGAAAATAAGATGTACACTAACAAAATTCAGAGTTTCATCCCATAATCTAGAAATAGAAAATGGTCGATACTTTAACACTGCACGAAAAGACAGAATTTGTCGACACTGCAATACAAATTTGGTCGAAACAGAATTTCACTTTATACATATTTGTCCAAAATACTCCGATCGTAGAAACAAATATATATAAAAATACTATCATACTATGGCCTACTATTCAAAAATTTACGAATCTTATGACAAACAAATCGAAGTCTGTTGTTTTAAATTTAGCAAAATATCTTTATTACGCATTTTCTCGTAGAAATTGATTAAATATGTTCACGTTTACTATATATTCTTCTGTTAATCCATGCACTTCTCTTATTTGTCTAACTTATATTGATATTTGCTGTAAACATTGTAATATTGTTTAATGCAATAAATTTCTTGTATTGTATTGTATGGTATTGTATAGTTTGAACTTGTTTCATTTTACAAGTAGTTTTTCAGATGTTTCCGAAAAATGGCCAGGTAAGAAAACATGGAAAAAACTTTTTATTTTTCCTGGATTGCTTTTTTTTCCTTCTAATTTGAGGGCTTCAAAAATTTTATTAGAATTAGAAAAGGAAACTTTAAGTTAATGTGCACTTTTATTTTGAAAAGGCTATTGTGATAGGTCCAAGGTCAAGGTTACTCATCATTGTCAAATATTAAAATTGCAGATTGACAGGCATATTTTGCAGGAACTGAAACAAAACTAATTACTGGATTTTGATGGACAGGCGGGTTGATTAATAGACAGACAGACAGTCAGATGGAAGTCGGACACTGATCCATCACAATGGCTAAACTGTCCTAAATGCTAAAAAGCATTTTCATGCTCATTGTCCGGATTTTCAGGGCCCGGGGTTATAAATCTTTTCTCAGGCTCAATTCCATTTTTTTTCAAATTTCAATTTAAGATTAAAGCCGCAATTCTATTTTATTACTCATTTTAATGTATTAGCATAAAAGATGATATTTATAAGTTATCATAAATAACAACTTATTGATATTATTTCTTATTTTCATACATCTATTTTAATTTGAAATTTTAGAAAATTGAACTTGAGTCTGACAAAAGTTTTACAACCTTTTGCCTAGTTCTCTAGTGCAACTCAAGCGGGTTTGGTTAAGATAGCAACAGTTTCCCGCCTTGAACAAATCTGCCATTTCAAATAAATTACCACATAGCTCCAAACTGGAAACATGTTAACAGGCAGTAGAAAAAGTTTACAACAGAGATGCACAGAAAGACTGACAAATGGATGCATGACAGACACAGGTCCATACCAATAGTCCCAGTGACCTTTGGCCAGTAGAGCTGAAAACCATCAATGAATGTATAAGTCATTCTCCGGACCAGACTAACGCACATACACAGTGTGACAAATTTGTTAAAGATGGCAACAAGCAAGCTTCAAATTTAGGGAGCTCTACTAGGGTTTGCTGAGTTTTATTTTAAACCTAGCATGTGCCCTTGCTCTATAAACTTTCTGAAAGTGTGATTTTTCTTCTGAAAAGGGACCAACTGAGTCAACATGACAATCCTTGCCAGACTGTAGGATTGAAAAGGTTGATCTTGTTGAAATTTTCCTTCTTTTCAGACTAACTTAATCCAGAATTATCTTTTGCTTTCTTGAATTTTTATTATTTTATTTCCCTATTTGAGCTCTGCTTGATTTAAATAATTTTCAAACGTAAATTGTTTAAAGAAAAAAAATCTACCGTTGTTTATTGGAAATTTAACCACGCCTCTGAGTTCTAAGGCTCAACAGAGAGCTCGAGTGGATTATTCATTGGGCCTTAGAACTCAGAAAATTGGTTAAATTTTCAATAAATAACGGTAAGAATTTGTTATTTTAATTCTATCATGTCCAATGTTTTATCTTTCCATTGCAAATAAACGCGGAGACACCACGTCCAAAACAACTGCGGATTATTTTCACATGATAATTCACGCTATTCCGTTTTTACCATACTAAGCGACGGTAAGCAATGATAGTCTTACTGTCTACCGATTCTTTTAAATTTGGCTCTAAATTTAATCAAAGTACTGAAAGTACTGATAAGTTGGAATGCGTTCAAGATACCATGACATCAAGCCACTAACGAAGCTGACGCCTCCCGCCCAGGTGATCACATAATACGTCTCGACTTTTGACTAAAAAAATCACCAAACCGCGTTAAAATATGCGCTAGGTAAGATGACTAGGAACATTCTGTAAAAATTTCATCAAAATCGGTCCATAAATTGAGGAGGAGTTGCGTTTACAATTTTTTTTAAATGAAGGCCTCTTTATTCATGACACGGCTAATATTCACCAAACCGTGACAACAGGCACTAGGTCAGGTGACTAGGAACTTTCTGTGAAAGTTTCATCCAAATCGGTCCATAAATGAGGGAGAAGTTGTGTTAACAAGATTTTTTTTAACATGAAGGCTCTTTTTCCATGACGCGGCTGAAATTCACCAAACGGTGACTTAATGCGCAAGGTCAGGTGATAAGGAACATTATGTGAGAGTTTTATCCAAATCCAACAAGAAATTTTGGAGGAGTTGTGCTAACAAGAAAATCGGACGTACGTACGGACGGACGGACAGACGCCAGCTGCGTATAAAAATGAAATCCGAGAAAATACTATACCTGCACTGTCAAAATCGCCTAATTCAAGACTAGCCTTTAGGTAACGCAAATTTATGTGTGAATTAAACGATATATGTTTTTTGAAAGCCAAAAATGTTTCTTGAAAGCCAACTTCAATCGTACGATTGCGATAGGATCAAATTTCGCTCGTAGGATCTTTCTTGAACGTGGCCTCTGAAGGCAAAACACGTGGGGTTCGTAAACTCGTTCAGATATTTGATAAACACAAAGGCTGTAGTTAACTTGTGATAAAATTCAATGATATTTAAAGGATTGCGCACGTGCGTATTTTGGAACAAGTGAATTTATGTCTAAGCATTTTTAAAGAAAATGGACAAAAGCAGAAAGAAAAGATAAATGTTTGCCTATAGACCCGCAATTTAGAGTGAGTGATCAAAGGTAAATTTTGTGGTATAGACAAAATTGACCTTTGATCTATCACTTAAACTTGTGGATCTATACCTTCATCGACCCTTGCTGCGTCCACCATCGAGTGAAATTGTCGCTCGATTTGGAAATCGGGTTCCATTTTTTAAAGAGAAGTAATAAAAAGAAAATATTTGCTGGACCGGGTTGTTAAAACAGATAAATAATCTGCAAATTTTGCGCGTTTCTAATAATTGTTTACGAAACAATTAGAAAAAAACATTTCAACTACGGTATTTTGTTGAAGTGTGTAAAAAGCTCGTTCAGAAAGAGAAACTAAGCTATAACATAATTCTACGAAAAACAGGTCGCGACGTTACCAAATAAGTAGATCACGTGATTGGCTTGTGCTACCGGCACAATTCTACGAAAAACAGGTCGCGTATAACCAAATAAGCAGATCACGTGATTGGACAGTGCTGTTGCCAATAGCTTACTTTATTGGACTTGACTTATCACATGATTTCCAAATATAGTAATGCAAACATTTGTACTAGTAAATTCGTACGCAAGTTTCAATAAATTTCGTTTAAAACATAAACTAGCGTGTTGATAATTTACATGAAGTGATAGTTGTGTAACTGTTCAACATTATTACTTCTTGATAAAATAAACTGTATGTCTGTGTCAAGTTGAGATATACAAAATAGGCCGAAGTGTATTTACATCCTGTTCACGTGATATGTGTTATCAAAAAACCCGAAATGAAATTATCTTGTGTTCATTTTGCGGTTTTGTTAAATCTAAGTTGGAATTGCTCCGCATTCCAACTTAAAAATGAAAAATGAACAAAATGTCACAATCAATTATTCTTAATTTGTTTGCGCCAATCTTTACATACAAACATACGCATTTATCACGCTATCATCAATCCAAGATTTCAAGTTATCCAGGGATTCATTTTTTCCGCATCAAGTGAACTTTAGTGGGTTGGTAGGTAAACCTCAGAACTAAAAAGCCTTAATATGCTAACTGCTTAGGATCGTATTAACATACCTTAAGAATTAAAAACAAATGCGATGGATTTTCTTGTCTATCGTCCATCTCCACTTTATTTTCAAGATTTCGTTGTTGTGAAGTTAAAAAAAACATCAATTGAATGCCATCCTGGCTACTTATCCCAAGGTGAACATAGATTACGACTAGATACAAGTTCCTGTTTATTCAAATACTCCTCAGTTGAGTAATGCCCAATTTTTAATCCGTCAATCACACCCGGATGAAGTAAACTTGTGTAAACAATACTCGTCAAAATTTTAAAATACGTCATGAACTACGTCATCGATAAAATATAATTCGCCCAAATTAATTAATGAGAGTCGTGTAAAGTATAATGTTACGTGCCAATGTAACAAGAACAAAGAAGCCAGCAATAAATTTTACAATTAACAATATTTATTGACAATAATAATTATTGACAATATGAAATAATACAAACACAAATTACTATACCTTGAATATTTAATCCTAAAGTTTTAATTTTAGATCCAAATGAATTAAGTTCCTGGTCCACAAATAATAAGTCCAATAATATCCGAATTTAAAACTAAACAAACTTTTAATCACACTTTTAAGATAACGAGAAATCCCCCTTTAGTTAAACACAGTACTACTAAATGAAACCATTAGTCTTAACCAGGTGAACCAAGAATGCTGTAGGAATCCCTTTATATAATACCATAGAACAATCTAGAATAGCCGAGAACATTAGAAGATTCTAGAGTTTGAATCGCTTTCTAAAACTCCTTTCTAGAAAGATCTAAAATATTCTACATACATGTTTACCCAATAGCCAAGGGATCGGAAATTTCTCAGACTAATTCTAAAAATAGACACGGGAAAAACCATCATACATATTACATTCATACATACATAACACTTTCACCCTTGAAAGAAAAAAGAAAGGTTTATGAAATTAATCTTTCCTTTTGCATTAACTTTAGCACATACAATGATCATATACTTCACGCAATTGATAATATCATAGTTCGCTGAAACATTTCAGCACATCTTGCATGAAAATACAAACAATTTTCATCAAAAGAAATGAAAAAGAGTTATATATGCAAACAAACATACATATATACAAACAATAGTGAAATGTAACTGTTAAATTCAATTTGAGTATTGAAGATAAAACAATTCAAAATTTTAGACTCTTGACAGAGCATCTGGTAAAATGTTGTCTTTTCCTTTAATGTGTCTTACATCAAAATTAAATTCTTGAAGTGACAAACTCCACCTCAATAATCTCTGGTTCTTACGCTGAAGTTTGTGAAGAAAAGTTAAGGGATTGTGATCACTGAATACAACTATAGAAGTTGCAGATGTTAAATAAACTTCAAAATGTTGGATTGACAAAATCAGAGCAAGATATTCTTTTTTCAATAATGGAGTAGTTTTTCTGATGTTTTTTTTTTTTTTTTTTTTTAGAAAAATAACAAACTGGATGATCAATACCGTCGTCGTCTTCTTGCAAAAGAACAGCACCAATACCAACATCACTTGCGTCAACAGCTAATTTGAAACATTTGTCAAAATCAGGTGCTAAAAGAACTGGTGTGCTCTTGAGTATGGCTTATAAGCGATCAAAGACAGGTTGACAGTTATCATTCCATTTGAACTTAACGTTTTTTTAATAAGTTAGTTAAAGGTTCAGCTATTATAGAAAAAAATTCTTACAAAACTTTCTGTAGTAGCCATACCAAGAAATCGCATCAGTTGCTCTTTGGAAGCAGGCACAGGAAACTCAGAGATAGCATTGACCTTAGATTCTAAAGGTTTAACTTGGCCCTGTCCCACAAGATGTCCAAAGAAAGTAACAGTAGCATGACAAAATTCTGTTTTTCCAAGATTAACAGTCAATCTTGCATCACTGAGACGGTCGAAGAATTGTTTGATTCTTTGAAGGTGGTCACTCCATGTGTCAGTGTTGATGATCACGTCGTCGATGTATGCGTCACAGCAATCTAAGCCAGCTTTAACCATATTTACAAGCCGCTGAAACGTCGCAGGAGAATTTTTCATCCCAAATGGCATAACTTTGTACTGGTACAGACCAGTTGGAGTAGCAAATGCTAATACATCTTTAGCCCTATCAGTGAGCGGAACTTGCCAGAATCCTTTGAGAAGGTCAAATTTGGTGACATATTTAGAATTACCGACTTTGTCAATACAGTCATCAATTCTTGGTATTGGAATAGAGTCAGTTTTGGTTACATAGTTCACTTTCCGATAGTCAGTACACATTCTGTATGTTCCATTTGGCTTTGGAACTAATATACATGGTGAACTGTAATTACTTTGGCTAGGTTCAATGAAATCATTTTTCAATAAGTAATTCACTTCATCTTGAAGGGATTTTTGTTTCATTGGATTCATTCTATAAGGATGTCGTTTTATCGGTTGAGAATCTTCAACAACGACATCATGATGTATTTAATCAGTTCTTGTGGGAATGTCAGGAAACAAGTGTTTATATGCATTAATCAACTGTTTCAGCTCTTAACGTTGAGATTGCTCCAAATGTGAAAGTTTGTCGTCAGGATTCTTTAGTATTTCAGAGTTCTCAAGTTTAGGTGGACCAGGAACAGATTTTTCACTAAAGTCTGAACTAACTTTTGATTCAATCACATTTGATACTTGTGGGACAGTGTTTACAACTGTAACTGGTTTTGAAATAGAGCTAGCTCTGTCAAAATACTTTTTAACATGTTCACATGATGATACATTTGTTTATTTTTACGCATTCCAGAAGTATTGATAATAATATCCAATTCACTTGGGTTTTTTATCGATAGTATACGGTCCATAATATTTTGCCTGTAAGGGTCGGCCAGGTATTGGCAAAAGAGCAAGGGCTTTATCACCTGGTTTAAATTTCCTATCAACATATCTTGCCTTTGTTTTGCTCCGATATGATTTAAGATTTGACCTAGCAACCTCACATGCCCTAGACAGTTTATTTCTAAAGTCAGAAACATACTGTAATGAGTTCAAGGGTGTTTCATCATCAGCAAGAAATTTCTCTTTTAAGAGTGTTAATGGCCCATGAACAGAATGACCAAAAACTTACTCATAGAGGCTAAAGCCAAGAGATTCTTGAACAATTCTCTGACTGCAAATAATAGCAAATGAATACCTTCTTCCCAATTTTTCTCAGTATCAAAACAATGTGACATTATCATATTCTTAAGGGTCTGGTGAAATCTTTCTAAAGCACCTTGACTTTCAGGGTGATAAGCAGATGACCGATATTGTTTCAAACCTAACTCATGCATAACCTGTTGGAATATGCCTGACATGAAATTTGATCCTTGATTAAACTGAACTGATTTTGGAAGGCCAACAAAAGTAAAGAATTTGACAAGAGCCTTAATAATTGACTTTGCCTTAATGTTTCGTAAAGGAATTGCTTCTGGGAAGCGAGTAGAAGCACACATAGTTGTCAACAAATATTCAGAACCTGACTTAGTTTTCGATAAAGGACCAACGCAACCTATTATTATCCGACTGAAAGGTTCATCAAAAGCCGGAATGGGATGTAACCTTGCTTTTGGTACTACTTGGTTAGGTTTCCCTACCAGTTGACAAGTATGGCAACTTTTACAATATTTGGAAACGTCCGATTTAAGTCTATGCCGAAAGAAATGAATCATAATCTTATTGATAAGTCTTGTTTACACCTAAATGATCCAGACATTGGACTGTCATGGGCTATACTAAGTATTTCATGTCGATATGACTTGGGAACAACAATTTGGTGATTAACGGCCAATTTATCATCAGCTGGGACATCAAATGGTCGCCATTTTCTCATCAGAATACCATTCTTTTTATAGTAACAAATAGGATTCTGAGACATTTCTTTTTCGGGTAATGCCCTATCAATTAACTTTGAAATCTCAGGATGATTTTGCTGTTCCTGGATTAGCCGTGACTTTGAATGCGTCTCAAGATCTTTGTCATTTGACCTTGGAGATGACTGACAAAATTTTGACGAGTCTGTCTGAGTATCAGGCAGACTAAGATTAAAAGACTTTTTAATCTCGTTATTAAAGTATTGACCAACAAAAGTATCAGTTAAGTCAATATCACTTGAATTTTTCAAGGAAGCTTTTTTAGCCATACCCCGAGTTACTACACATGAAGGGTACAAATCAGGTATTTCCTGCAAAATAGGATCATCTGTTTAACCTACATTAGATGTGTCAGTTACAAGAGGATTAACAACAACCTTATCTCCAGCTATATCATTGCCTAGCAGTAAATGTACATCTTTAAATGGCAAAGAATCTTTAACACCAACCTACAGAACCAGTAACCAAATCTGAGGACAAATTAACCTTATGAAGAGGAACATTAATAACACCACATTCTACAACCTGAATGATGATACTAGTACCAGACGAAGTTTCTCAGAAAAAGGCAGAACATCTGCTAAAATAAGAGATTGAGAAACTCCTGTGTTTTGATAGGGGCAGATGGACATATTTCACCTGAAAGTGATACAAAACCATCCAACATGAACGGTTCAAAACTCTCCATGCAGGAATCAGAATTTGGTTCTGCCTTAACAATTGAATTTAATTCAAAGGAAGGCTGTGATTTAGGTTGAAGGCTGGTTAACCCTGTAGATTTGGCTTCATCCCGTTTTCATCTAAATGTGACTTAATGTCAGATTGAATGCAATTTTTGAATTGTTCAATTAATATAAGTTGTCTAAGGTTATCATAATTTTGGTCTATTTTCTTAGAAAAGCACCACCTGTCAAATAATTTTTCTTCGTTTCTTGCAAATTCAGCGTGGGTCTGGCCAGATTCTTTTCTACAACTTCTAAATTGTTGTCTGTATGCTTCTGGAACCAGCTCATAACCTTTGAGAATGAGTTCTTTCATTGCTTTGTTCTTTTCTAAGTTGCGAATAAATATTGCGAGCTTTTCCTACAACTTCTAAATTGCTGTCTGTATGCTTCTGGAACCAGCTCATAACCTTTGAGAATGAGTTCTTTCATTGCTTTGTTCTTTTCTAAGTTGCGAATAAATATTGCGAGCTTTTCCTACCAAGACACAAGACACTCTAAAGAAGTAATGTCCAGTGCTCCTTTGGCCATTTCAAGTTATCTGCAACTTTTTCAAAATGTACGAAATATGTATCAAATTCATTTTCTTGAAATTGAGGAACAATCCTAAAATGGTTTGATACATCAAAATGGTCATTATACATATATCTGGACTGATTTGCTATATTTTCAATTTCTAATTCTTTTAATCGTAATTGAAACCCTCGTTCTTGTTCTCGCTCTCTCTCTACTCTTTCTTCTCTTTTCCTTTAAAATTGTCTTTCTCTTTCCTTTTTTTCAATTTCTAATTGTTTTTCTTTAAATTTCCTCTCTTCTCTTTTCTTTCTATTTCCAATTCCTTCTCTCTTTCTTGAAGTTTTAACAGTTCAAGCTCTCTTGAGCTTGCAACTGATGGAACATCAACAATGAGAGACAGAGCCTTTTCATCAAAAATGACCTCATCAACAAGATATTGAACCAAAATATTCTGAATTTCACGCTTTCGCAATGAGGACTTGACTTCTTGAATTCATAATGCTTGGCAAGATTGAGCGAATCAGGCTTTTTACCCAAATTCAAAAGCTCCACGGAAGGTTCTTTCGTATATTTTTCAAGTCGAAAGACATGATAGCTTGTTGCTGGATTCAAATAAGAATGTAAGATTTTGAAAAAATAATAATGAAAGTACACTCTCAATTTATTAAAATTAAAATATAAAATGATGTTCTAAAATAAATTTGAACAGCATAAATTAAAAAAATTGCCAGATATTTTTGTTTTGTTTGTTTGCTTGTTTGTCTGATGTTCGTATCAACGGACCGAGCCCCCAAATATCTGTTACGTGCCAATGTAACAAGAACAAAGAAGCCAGCAACAATATTTATTGACAATAATAACAGAATTATTGTCAATATGAAATTAATACAAAAACAGATTACTATACCTTGAATGTTTAATCCTAAAGTTTTAATTTTGGATCTAAATGAATTAAGTTCCTGGTCCACAAATAATAAGTCTAATAATATCCGAATTTAAAACTAAACAAACTTTTAATCAAACTTTTAAGATAACGAGAAATCCACTTTTACTTTAACACAGTACTACTAAATGAAATCATTAGTCTAAACAAAGTGATTAAAGAATGCTGAAGGAATCCCTTTATATAATACCATAGAACAATCTAGAATAGCCGAGAACATTAGAAGATTCTAGATTTTGAATCACTTTTTAAAAGTCCTTGCTAGAAAGATCTAGAGTATTCTACATACATGTTTACCCAATAGCCAAGGGATTGGAAATTTCCCAGACTAATTCTAAAAATAGACACGGGAAAAAACATTATACATATTACATTCATACAAACATAATAATAATACCACAACACTTATTTGACAGCCTTTAATATGCCAACATTCTTTACCTATTGTGACATCAATAAGTATTTGTACATGGGCGGAATGGAACAGCCACTGGGAACTTTTTTCGACGATTGACGCCCTTTCAACCACAATGCGACTGCATAAAATCACGTGCCATGATAGAATATAGGATCCCTTCTCTGTCTGTTTGTTTTTGAAAGACAGATCATAAATACATACATAATTCAAATAAAAAATAATTTAATGATTGCAAACAATTGTGCCAAATCATTCTGAAGCACATCCAAAATACACAAAAGTGGATTTTGATAGAAAAGGGCAGTCACGCTTTTGGTGAAAAGATTCGACTCGCTACTCGTTTAAGTCACTGACGTGAAATTTTAGCTATAGATTCTTGAATAACGGCTGAAAAATCTTTATTTTTGAGAATGATTTGTCATTCTCAAAAAGTAAGATTTTCAGCCCTTATTTTCTTTAAAAAATATAAATATAAAGACAGCGTCGATTGTTTCAGTGCTAGTTTTTTGACACTGTTTCCGCCTAACAAAATACACCATTTTGTTACATACCCATCCGCCTTACATAGATCCGAGGTCTGTTGCAGTTTACGGAAATGGCCGAGTGATGTTCCGAATGGAGAAATTGGGTTCAAACTCATGTTCTTATCCGTTGCCAACTTTCATAGTATGGATTTCTCATGTTCTGGCACATACCTAGAAAAGATAATAAATTTCCATAGGAAAGTATCATATTGATAATTACCATATTATGAATATTGGGATAAACCAAGACACCCTATGTATAGTATAGGTACTGGGAGGGAGGGGGGGGGGGGGCTATTCGTGTGATTATACAGATTTTCCTACTAAATTGGTCAAGCTGGGAGTGCAAAAAATAAATTATCCACTTGAAGATTTACTTATGTTTTATTGTAAACAAAAAAAAGACACGATATTCTTAACCCATCACTCCTAAAACTTTACTCTTCACATATTAGTGACCATTATCTGTGTAAAACATTGAGGGAGAAAATCTTTTTTAGTAACAGACTATTTCATATTTTTTCTGGGTGTTTTCTATCTTGCAGCAGTATTGAACAGGTACTTTTGAAAAAAAAAATGCCATCCTATTGAAATTAGCAATTTTCTGATCATTCAGGGACTTGTACAGTACTTGGTTGTTTTATTTGCACTACTATAGCTAAATTGAAAAATCACATTTCGCCGACAATTGCCCAAGTAAAATTTACTTCCCCAATGGCAAAAAAATATGAAATAAAAATCGGTTGTAACTAGGTTATAGACATAGCAACACACCTGATAAATGCAAGCGTAGTTTTTAATGGAAAAATAAATAAATAAAGTTATTTATACTGGTTCAGTTTGTTAAACTGTTCATTGGTCAAATGATTAGCTCATATCAATTTATAGTTGGGTGCTTTAGAGTACCACGCAGATGTGTTTTTAGCTGCTGTCAAAACCAGCTAGATATACGTTAACATGAAATATCTTGTACGAGTTAGGTCAAATTGTTTAGACTGATGGAAGTAAGAGTTTCTGTTTAAATAACGCTATCTCATGAAAAGTACGAAACATATCTTGTAACCATCTTAATATATATCCCTAATTTTAACAGGTGACCATTACAATCTCATATAATCTAAAACTTTTTTTTTCAAAAAAAATAGCATTGACATAAACACATAAAAGGGAGGCTTAAGGATCATGCTCTATGCAGATCAGATCTATACATAACCTATGAATAACTCGGTTTTTCTTTATCCGTATATATATAAAGGAATTAAAAGAATAATACTGGAATGAAACCTGAAGAAAAAGGAAACTGCACATGCATAGTAAGTCTAAAGCTTCATTATTGAACTTGGACTTTTAAAAAAAATGTAATTTTAGACGACTTTTATTGTTAAATCCAGAAATTCTGAAAATAATTAAATAAAAGATCGATTTTTTTTAATTTGAAAGACTAGACAAATATGTTCCTTGTTTTTGTTTTTTGTTTCATACCTCCATAAAATCAACATGTTATCTCTCCAAATTTTAAAATTTAATTTTAGGAAGGAAAAAATGGAAAGATTTGTCATAAAAGAAAAAGATTTCTTACGGAACCATTTCTTACGAAAGCTTACAAAACAGCTGTGTATTCAAAATTGCTTTCATTTGCGTTAAAAAAAAACAAGAAATCAAACCGCAAGAAGATTAATAGAATCATCTTAAAAATGATTTATAAAAGCTCACCACACCTAGAGAACTAAATTTATCATGCAAATAAGCCTATATTGACCTGATATTACCTATCTGATAACATAACATGATATCGCACAGTTTATCTTAAGAAAAATTTGCATACACCTTCACCCGCCTGTGTTTCTCCGATTTTAATGGTTTATCATAATTGAGCGCTGAAAAGTGTGCATGTAAAATAGAATAACGTGTAAATGTCTTAATATATCAATTTTATCTGGTTTCGGCTATGAGAAATTATCATGACTCGTCAAAGTCTCGCCATGATAAATTTTCCCAGCCTCGACCAGATAACACTGTGATTTTAAGACACTAACATATTATCTATATAGCTATGTACGGTCGATTCTATTTCTTTTACTTCTAGATGAATAACTCGACAATTGAAGCGGGTGAAGACTTACAGAGGATCTCAGTAAACATCTATTTAGCTATTGTATCAGCTTTCATAGCAGCATGGACTCTGGCAGCCAACTCCGTCATTCTCATCTGTTTCTGGCGCAACAGGAAGAAACAGTGGACAAACTTCAGCCGTATGACTTTTAGTATGACAATTAGTGATCTTTTTATCAGTTTTGTTAGGCTAACTCATTTAATCGCTTATCAAAATAAAGGACAATTGCCCGGCTTCGTTTGCACTGCAGCAGCCTATTTTTTTCTGTCCTTTCAATTGGTGAGTCTATTCCATGCCTTAGGTATCTGTATCTTGAGAAACAAAATTCTGCAGAAACCAACGACTCAAGGCTTGACAACTGAACAGTATAAGTGGACCAAATATATTATTCTGGCATCCTGGATGATACCGATGATCGTAGTTCTAGTTCCTTTTGCTGCTTGGGGAACCTTTACAACAACTCAACTCATTTGTCAAGGCAATGTGGTGTTTGGTGACAATTTGAGCCAAGCAGCTTTATTTCTGTCAATCTTTTATTTAACGTCGCAATGTTTGACAGATATTGTGTATGCTGTAACTATGGTGAAACTGTGGCTCCTCACAAGAAAAAGAATCCACCCTTCTGAGCTCGTTGTAACAATGAACGCCTCGACTCAACAAGTCTCTATAGTCAACTCTACAAGTACCCAGCCAAATCAACATACTCTGACAATGATTAAATATCAAAAAGACGTGATGCACACGATCGGAGTGCTCCTTGTGCTGTTCAATGTGTTGACTTTGCCAACTTCTTTTGGAGGATTTCTTGGCGGTAGATCTAGCTCAGCAACCCCAGATGCGCTGTATTTATTTTCTATATTGTTTATCCTTAACTCGGGACTAAACCCTGTTGTGTATGCCATCCGCATACCGTCAAGCCATCCGCATACCGTCAATTAAAGACTCGGTTAAAGAGCTAGCTCAAGACATACTGAATATTATATGTAGGAGATGTACCTAAAGCAGACACCGATATCCTTTTAAATTCCTACGAAAATGTGCAAGGACAGTTCGTGTATTTAATTAGATTTACAGCTACTTTTGTAAATTCGTTCTCGGGAAAAAAAATAATCTCCTTGGGCCTGTTTTACGTCTTACGATCATTTTTTGTAAATCAAAACTGAAAGTAGCTTCTACAGTAGTAACTAGCGATGGTATTCTGCCGTGCAATGTCTCATTAGAAGCGTCTTCTAAAGACGATACCAAAGGAGATATTGCAAGGTAGAATCTTACAATGGATACAATGGATAAAAGCAACAATGTTTTGTGATTTTGATTAACCATTGATTTTTTCGTAAGAAGTTTAGTTAAACGGGCCCCTGGAGTTCAAAACAAGTGTAACCCGTAACGCAAAGAAAGAGGAGCACATGCGAACTCCGTAAAATAAACTATCCCTTCTCCGTGAATAAACCTGCCTAAATGAAATAAAATTGATAATGGACTGAAAATCGATTTCGCAAAGAATGCAATATTTGTTATTCTTAAAGCAAGAAAAAACTCTCATTTCCCAAAAAGAAAAAAATGTGACACGTCATGCGAAAAAGGGAACCATCTGGGAACTCTTTTAAATGACTTTTTGAAAAAGAGATTTGGTCCAGCATTGGTCAACCAGAGGTCGCATTTCAAAAATTCTTTCACTGGAAGGTAGATTATTCATTCAGATTCAGAAAATAAGCACATTGCTAAAAGTTTCGAGCCTAGTCAGTCTGCGTAAACTGCGCAGTCTGACTAGGGACGACACTTTACGCACTACCCAGATGGTCCCTTTCGCTTGACATGTCACAAATGCTTTGACTCGTTTGTGCTACCATTTTCCCATAACCTAAGTTTTTATGCACTGAAATTAATCAAGTGGGAAAACATTAAGGAAAAGGAGAAATTGTTTGTTTCGAGAATTTTTTGCCCTTTTCTCAATGTTTTCTTCATTCCTGTAAAGTGTATTTACAATTTCAATACCCATTGAATAAACCTCTGCATTTTTTTGATATTGGACTGGTCTAAAATTGCACTTCCATACAATCGATCTCTATCGATCGAGAGCGCATTTTACTTTCATCGAACGGCGTTCATAGCACGTTCATAGCCGTCTCGTGAAATCTTTAGAAGCACGTCCGTTTTAATTATTCAAAGTTACAAAATTTAGCAATCGATCGACATATTGTGATCATTTTTTCAGCTTGGACCTAAATAAGAATCGTAGATAGGTCTACCTGCGCATTGAAGTAGAATTTTTGGGTTTTGGTTATATAACTAACGTTAAATTCCTGCCATCGAGCAACCTAATCGCGTTGAAAGGCGGTTTCAACGTCGGATGAAATCTAACCTGTTTATATAACCAAATATATCGCGACGGCTTGAATACCTAACAATGAATTCCATATATTTCTCACACCAGTATAACAAATGCATCCTTTCCTAGTCTCCAGCTACTACTTTTCAATATAGAAATACGATTATAAACCCATTGGTTGGAGACAAAATGTCGGAAAAGAAGAGTGTAACCTCTGGTGCCGAACAATCCGACGCGCTTTCAACGTCAGATAGCGCATTGATTATATGACTCATTCTCCATTAAATCGTGTCATAATGACGTCAAATTGTAATTTCAGTTGTGTTACCAAGACACTACAAAACAACAACAACAAAAATAGACTAATTCAAATTCACAAAATTTGCAGACGATAATGTAAAGACTGTTTAAATTGAAAAAAGGGTATTTTTTTAAATGAGAAAAAATGAGAAATTACTTGAAACAATTTCTGAAAGTGCTCCCACATGATGACTTTTCAGTGCAAAAAAAAGTGGTTTGTAGGAAAATCACAAACAAATCAAAGAATTTATTTTTACAAAAAAAAAATAAAATATATTGCATTTGTTTCATAATTGGAATTTAGGTCTATTGATTTTATTGTCAATTAGGCAGTTTTTTCCAGAGTGGATCACATATATGCCGTCACGCGAAAAGGGACCATCTGGTAACTTTGTAAAATAAATATCTGAAAAGGAGGTTGGTTCTTGTTTAGGTCAACCAGAGGTCGAATTTCAATACTTTTTTCACAGGAAGTTAGATTGATTATTATAGATTCAGAAAATTAGCAAAGTGCGAAAAGTTTCGACACTAGTCAGTCTGTGCAATCTGCGTCAGTCTGACAAGGGTCGACACTTTACGCACTTCCAAGATGGTTCCTCTTCGCGTGACGGTCCACATATGTTTTATCTGGTTGTTAGCACACACTGTGAATTAGATGCTATAGATATTAAGGTAGTGGAACCGTAAAAGATCCGCAACATTTCGGCACTCATAAACTTTAACAATGTTGACGAGGTTTCCTAATGAAAATCATTAGGAAACCTCGGTAAATACTGTTAAAGTTCAATACTTCCAAAACGTTGCGGAACTATTACGGGTCCACTACCTTAAGTGCGGAGTAAAAACTCTCACCCGAGTCGAGGCAAGGCACTCGTTTAATCTGTCGAAATGTCCAGACTCGATTGTCGAGTTATCTACAGAATGGGAATCTGTTGTCTTTAATTGACGTATATTTCAACTTGAAAATAAGAAAAATCTATGTATTGTACTTTATTATCTGTTTGTGATCACACTGCGAGTTCAAAGTTTTTCATTTTATGCGCGGTAAAGACTCACATTCGACTGTGTGTAATGGGTTGAACTTTTTGAAGGTGTCCTGCCCAGACTCGATCGTCGAAATCTCTAAAGATTGTGAATTTGTTATCTTAAAGTGATCTTTATTTAAAATCAAAATTAAGGAAAGTCATTATATTGTTAAGATGTTTTTCATCTAATGCGCAGTAAAGACAAAAATGAGTCTTTGCGCACGGGTTGAACTTGTAAAAAATGCCATGCACAAGCTCCATTGTTGAAATCTCTCGAGACAGTGAATCTGTCGCAGTTAACAGCATCTCGTCATTGACAAGCTGAAAGTATTTGGAATGATTTTGAATGAGAGTGTGAAGCGAGTTTTGAATGAAATTTAAGGGGAATAAATGGACGAAATTATCGATATTTTATTACTTCCCTTTAAAAAAATATACGTATTACAGTTAGGAACATCATGAATTTGGCAGGTAAATGATTTTGGAATGATAATGAATGAGTGGTTGGAGCGTGTTTTGAGTGAAATTAAGTAGAGGTAATCCAATGCCGCTTATTTTGTTCAGGATGAACAAAATTAGCGATATTATTGCCTCAATTTAATAAAATATATAAAATCCTATTCGTTGGCTAGTTATAGCCTTTTATCGCTTTCTTTTGTTCTTCAAGTTATTTGATTTATTTACATATCTGCATATGACATAAAATATTGTGAAGGAGGGACTTTTTTTTAAAAAAATAAGATACTGGAGGGGGGGAGCTTTCAATTTAAGTTAACTGTATTTTTTTTGGTCTCCATTTATTTCTTTCATGACTTGTGATTGGATATTGAAACACACCAGAGAAACTCATCACATATGGAGATATTTACTAAAAAGACGCCGTAGTTGATCATAATTAGAGAATCCGAAAGACCCTATAGAATTATTGTTTTCGGGTCTTCCGGATGCCTTCGAACTACCCAATATTTACACATTATTCTACTATCAAAAGGCGAATCCAATTGTTTCAAAATATTATTCCTACGGCGACCTACGAATTCGAACAATATTTTGCGACAAAAATAGCACAAGATCTGTTATTTTATGAAAGGAGAGATATGGATGCCTTTTTTCCATCGCACGGCTTTAACCTAAATAAAGAATAAGAAAATAATATGTAGCGTTTTGATACGAATTGATTTACACATTGATTAAGGAAATCTGAAATTAAAGTATCTTTCCAATTTTATTGGTTAGAACCTAACGATATCAGTACATAGTTCAATACATATCCAATTATATATTGTATGCAAGTTCTTGAATTCATTTGGAAGCGTACGGCTCAGATAATTACGAATTACACGAAGGTTTGACGCTGGTGGCTTTTCTCGAGTACGACCCTGTTCAGAAAAAGTACAAAATAAAAAAGAAAAGGTTGAAGCATACTCATTGATTTTTTGATAAAATGCGCATACAAGTATCCCAAATGATATTCCCCCAAACTCATCACAACGCAGGTGAATGAATTAAGAGCAATATATCTTAGACTAAATCTAGATTCTTACTGTCTTTGTGAATATTTGCTTGAATTTTTTTTATCATCTTGTATTATTTCCAAAGAAACATATAAGTGCAATTTCTTTAATTTTAATATATACATTTCATTTGTCTAATTGTCTTATGTATTTAGAGATATAAAAAAGATGTTTGAATCCAATGATGACATAGATTCATTTCACTTATACTAAAGTATCAGAGATTATCCACCAGCGACCCAGATCAGACGACTCAACCTATGTTTCTTAGATCTGGTTTGAACAAAGTTATTATCTTGCTAGTATCTTGAGGTTATTTAACATGATAGTGTACGATACTGAATTCTATTGGATGAGTACCTGCAGAACCAGTCTATATTTGACGAGGCGATAGCCGAGTCAAATATAGACTTGTTCTGCAGGGTACGAATTCAGTATTGTATTCAGTATTGCACTCGATCATGTTAAATGACATCTTTATTTCACACCATGGCATTTGAGAGAGACAACAGGAATATATCCAAAATGATCCGGATACGGGCGTCAAATTCAAGTCACCATGAAAATGATGAAATTGAAACAAACATTTGTTCTAAAAATAGAATTCCACGTGAAATGTTTATTTCATGTGACAAGTCAATAAGTGCTTACTGATGATAATATGTAATTAACATAAAACAGGTTGACTACCCGTCGTCGCTTGAAATGTACATTTTCATGTGAACAAGTGATATTCTAAAACAAGAAACAACAGCAATTTTGTGTCCCTTTATGTCACTTGAATTCTTCTTTTACCTGCTAATCGATGTAACAAATGAAGAAATCAAGAATCTTCTCAAGATCAAACTTATTACAATACCTCCAAACAGAGGGTTTGGTAGATTGAAAAGGCTGCGAAAAGTGGTGATATCTATATTCGTGACTGCAGTCTCGCTTTCATCGTACTTTATAGCTTGCCTCACTTTCATCGTACAATATAGGTTGTCTCGTTTTGGAATAAAAATCCGTATTGCACAGTAGCCTCGTTCCGTTTGTACAATATGGATCTAGATATTTCACTCTCACGTGATGCAAAATAAGCGATGCCATTGGTCTTAATTGTTTAGGTGTGAAATAAAACTATCTATTGTATAAACCTGTTTAGAATAGATAGCACTCGTCAATAAACGCCTCAAGATAAAAAAAAAATAGTATTGCCTATCTGCAATTTTTTCATACGAAAAGTCTTAGGTATCCGGAATTACCCGAAACCGCTCTATATAAGTTCTATAGATAGCTTCATATTTTTCAAGAACCAATCAGACGCTAGCAATTCATATATGTCAGCGAAATCGCGATTTGTTTTTCAATTAATATTCAATTTGATTGTATCTGTTAATTGTATCCTTTTAATAGCCCTTTCACACCTCAACGTTTTTAGCCAGCGTGTGCCTAACGCGTTTGAGAAAACAACTAAGTCTGTAAAACGTCGGCATACGCTGACCTACATTTTCTTTTTGCTAATTCACGACGCGCTTGTAGCGTGTTCATAGCGAGTTTGGACGCTTGAGTAACGTGTCCATAACGTGTTGATAGCGTATGTCAGCGTATATCAACGTTCTTGAGCGTGTGTCCAACATTCTCGTAACGTCCTCTGAACGTGCTAAGCGTGTTTGTAACGCGCTGCTAGCGTGTTATAACGTGTTAGCAGCGAGTTTTGGAGACAATATAAATTCTGCAAGAAATACCACTTCAAATTCATCCTTTTAATATTTACAGGCCACCGGCCACTACACATATTTAAATTCAAAGTATATTGGTTCATGAAAACGAAAAAAAGGAAAAGACGGAATGAAAAATACACTAGCACCTGTTACATATTAAAACACGCATATAACAAACTAATAACATTACAAGCTGATTAGAGCTTCTGGGACATTTAACTCGAACATTATTGCGGAAGGGTAAGAAACTACTTGTCACAATACACTCTTTTCTTCCTCAATATGCTCTACCATGTAGGATGACTTTACTTCAAAATTTTACAACCTTTGATTACTGTCTACAACCTCTCTAAATCTTGAATAGCGAGTCTTATATTCAGGGGGGGGGGGGGGGGGGGGGGGGAGGTGTACCAAGTATCAAACTTTTAGTACAAATTATAGAGACAAATATCCTGAACAGAACAGAATAGAGTAAAACACGTCTTGTATTATGTCCACTAAGTACAACGATGTATTTGTCGTTTGGGTATGTTGATAATGATAAAAAAGACGAATAAATGATTATATAATGTCTAAAGTATTTCGCAAACTTATTGTTATTCTAACCAAAGAGCAGACACACAAGCTATAAAGGCACTGTTTAATACACATTTAGGCTACATTCTCCGCCTCGACAATTTAAGGAATTAAGAAAACCCGTAAAGGATGTATTCAAATATCTTTTAAGTAAGACTCATTTCTCTCGTTTATTTGCGTATATAAATGTTGGCAAACTTATCATCTAGTATTAATCCACCATTGACTATTTGTTGTTAAATTTATATTGATACATGTGATTTGATAGGTAATATTGTCTTTATTTCCTGAAATTAACATTTACATTTAAAAAATACATGGAAGAAAAGACAAGCAGCTTAAAGAGAACGCTTCTTATAATCGAATTTTCAAGTCGTTCTTAGACTGGTCATGAGGAAACATACAGATATTTATGTAAAAGGGCCATACCCACGTACATGCACATATACATTTATTTACGACAAGCTGATGGTAGAACAAGACAAATATGCAGCTGAACTTTTAAATTTTCGTAAATACTGAAACGCTGTCATACGCCAGAAACACACTGTTAACACGCTGGCAACGCGCTAGACACACGTTAAGTACGCTGGAGACACGCTATGCACACGTTCCCTGTACGCTGGAGACACGCTAGAAGCACGTTAAACTTTGGGCGAACGTGTTTCTAGCGTGTCCGTAGCGTATTTGAACGAGCTCCTAGCGTGTCTCTAGCGTGCTGAGCGTGTTCGGAACGTGTGCGGAACGAGTGCGGAGCGTGTTTCAACACGTTCGGCACACGCTGAGAAATGTTATGCATGCACAAAATTTTATGAGAAACTCAGCGTATCGCAACGTGTGCCGACGTGTTACAGCGTGCCGATAGCGTGTGCGGAACGTGTCCAAAGCGTACCCGACGTGTTCGCAGCGTGTTAAAAAAATCCAACACGTTCCGCACACGCTGGCTAAAACGTTAAGGTGTGACAGCCCTATACGTCATTTTGGAGCGCTTTTGAATGATTTGAGTGGGTGTTTAGTATAAAGATATTGAGCGTTGAGTGAGTGACTTAGAATTGTTTTGAGTGAGATACTTTTTTCACAATGCAACTAACCTTATCCTATCTCCGTGTATTTTTTCGATCAGTAAGACGCTTTAAAATCTATATCAGCCAATAAAATCGTGGAATAATTTGACCATTTTAATCAAATATTGATCGCGTTGAACGACTGCAATTGTTTTAAACGACTTCGGGGTGTTTTCATGTGATTTGAGTAAGAGCTTCGAATCCGTTGAATTGGGCGCTGAGTTAGCGTTTTCCTTTTGAGCGAAATGGATGTCAATTTCACGATATGAATAACCGTGTCTTGATGTGACCTTTATTTCAACTTGAAAACAGGAAAGGTATTAATAGTATTCTTTAAAAACTAATTAAATAGTACAGTCATCTTAATAATTGAGGGAGGAAATGAATGTAATTATCTAAAGGGAGTGTAAAATTCATCAAAAAAACATATGTGACCCATCACACGAAAAGGGGCTATATGGGTGGTGCGTAAAGTGTCGACGGATTGTGGATTTTGGAATGATCAAAGAATTAATTTGAATGAGTGTGTGGAGCTAGTTTTGAGTGAATTTAATCGGAGGTTATCCTATATCGCAAATTTTGTTCGGGATGTTCCTTTAATAAAATAAGCATTCAAGTTCTATAGATAGCTTCCTATTTCTTCTAGAACATATTAGACTCTTAGAGTTTGAATTATGTCAGTAAAATCACGTTGTTGATTCTATATTTTTCAATGGGTTTGACCGTTATTGAATGGTTTGAGTGAGTGTTTGGAATGAATGAATGGAGCGATGAATGATCGATTTAGAATGGTTTTGATTGAGGCGAATGTTAATTTCACGATGTAACTAACTGTAATCAAGAAAGGTATTTGTACTGGGACTACCTTGTGTGGAAGCTTTCTGCTTACTTGCGTACTCATAATTGTTTTAACTGGGGAATAAAACCAAACTTTCAGCCAACCGTCAGTAAAATTACAAAGAATTGATAGAGATTTATAAGTTGTTAAACGTCAAATTTTTACGAAAAATCGGCGTGAAAAACGGTAAAGTTTTCTCAATATCTTTATGAATAATAAATGATTTTTTGTGAAATTTAAAAATGAAAATATCATTTTTTTCTAGTTTTCGTAAATGTGGTTAAAAATAATGATACGCCATATACAACAAAATAAATAAAGAAAATATGTGTAGACACAATTTCTTAAATACGCGAATTTTATAGCCGATTAACAAAATGCTTCGCTACCGCATTTCATAATCAAAATGATTATCATAAATCATTCTATATTTTTGGAAATATTATTTTTTCGTACCATCACAAGGAAAATTTTAGCAAAGAAACGCTGAGAAATATCAAAAATATTAAGATTTGGCTGTGTGAACATACTTTTCAAAAACGTATCACTTTTAACGTCTTACGTTTTTACATTGCGCGCTGTGCTTTTTCGGCAATTCAAGATAAAAATGATTAAAGCCGATTGATAGTAAAAATGCTTCCAGCAGTAAAAAAGTTTATTCTTTCCTATTATATAACTGACATAGCAATTTCAAAAATTAAATACGCAGGACAAAATCTACCCGGATAAACAATAAGCGCTTCAGAAGAATATAATGTAATAACGTTTAAATGGCAAAATCGACGTTACAAAATGTTAAGCATTAGCGTGCGCGACGTCTGACCAATCAGGCACTTTATTGTCCACACCATCTAATAAAATCGTAGAATAGATAGATAGATTTGAATTTATTGTTGAAAGCCTTGAATGATTTCTATATATTTTCTAATGATTTCGGAGCGTTTTTGATCGATTTGAGTGAGAATGAATGAATGGAGCGCTGAGTAAATCATTAAGAACGATTTTGATCGGAATGAGTGTCAATTTCACGATGTTTTTAACTGTATGTAAATGTAATGAGGTGAGTTTTCAGACTGCAAAATAAAACGGAAACTGCAGTGCTCACCTATAAAGTTTTGTATGTGATAATTATAATATTTAATGAGTTTGCTAGACCCTAAAGCAAAAGTTCACTCCCTACGAGCATTTACATACACATTGGTAACTCACTACGTAGTAGATTGACGAGATCGCCGAAATCATACCAAGTGTCTTTTTATCAAATGATCTCCGTTGAGGGCACTCATTCTTTCCGACTATTTGTCTCTCACCAATGGGTTGAAAATCGTAGACCTATGTGCGATAGCAGCTAAGGCTTGGAAAGGATTTGATGGTTTTACTGGTGAGAGAAATATCAGGAATCCATTGTTAGGTGCTCCAGTCGCCGCGAACTGAAAAAATACTCCATTCATTCAATCAATAAATCAATGTATCAAAATGGTCGCGTGTGTTTCAGCAATTCTGGGATTTAATTAAAAAAACGGCGAGAAAATATCTCGCTTTCGGATATATCTCGCTTTCGGATATGCATCAATTTGCATTTTGAAATCTGTACAGCCCTTGAAAATAGCTGCAGATATCCGCAGGTGAGGCTTACCACTCCCATGTTTGTCATTCATGCAACAGGCTCCTTTTAAGCTCACCTAGGCACATTGTTCTCATGGTGAGCTATTGTAATAACTTACCGTACGACATCCATCAATCGTAAGTCCGTCCGTTTATCCGGCAATCCGTCTGTTCGTTCGTCAACAATTTCTTTAACCATGTTCTTCTAAACCATTGGGCGAATCAACTTGAAACTTTGCAGGGATCTTTATTAAATGAAATTCTTTCAAAGTTGTTACAAAGATTTTATTCCTTTTGTTTCAATGGTAACGGAACTGCCAAAAATTTCCGAAAAACTTGGAAAATAATCTTCTCCTCCTAAAAAAGTGGGCCAATCAGGCTCAAATTTGGACGGATGTTCCTTGTTTATTTTTTTCGGCTTTTCAAAAATAAGATAAAATGGCTCCGATTAACACTGATTTGTTACTTATATATAACCTGCGCCGAGTTTTAAATTAACCCAAAGCTTCCTAACTATACAAAAAGAGCGATGCAATATACTGTTAAAACATCATGAAATTGACGAGGTGAATGATTTTGGATGAAATTGGATTAGTGAGTTTTAAGTGAAATTAAAGGGAGGTAATCAAATACCGCTAATATTCTTCAGGATTAACAGAATTTTCGATATCTATTACCTCCCTTTAATAAAATATGCAGGCAAGGTATATAAATAGCTTCTTATTTTTTCAAGAACCAATCAGACGCTTAAGCCCTTTTAGGGTCGAAAAAAGAATTTAATTCACTCCAAAACTCTGGTTTACATGGTAATGGAAATGCCTAAAATTGTCGAAAATCTTAGAAAAAATCGAACCCTTATAAATCACTGGGCTATTCAAGCTGAAACTTGGTAGGGGTGTTTCTTGTGTGAAGTTCTACTTTAGTTATTAAAAGAATTGATTTCATCACAAAATGAAGATACCAATGTAACAGAAAAGGGAATAATTCGGGGAAAAATCTCAGAAAAAATCTTCTCCTAAACGCTTATAATTCAATAACAGTGGCATTGCCATTTCATACCATGTATATTCATTTTGAGTGTACCTGTGGGTTTTATCTTTTTTATCTTGTTGATCCTATCCCTTTTTTACTCATTTTAGAGCGTTTTTTAATTCCATTTTTCTGTTTCAGCATTGATTCGTGTTTCACTTAAAAAAACTGAAATTGCTTTAAACGATATAAGCAATGTGCGGTCGTGCCACATTTAAGATTGGGGTAATAGAGATATAATTTTCAAATTTGTGGTATTGTTTTTAATGGTCTTGCAAAACAATTTACACTACCTTTCATTCATATTTTTAAAGTTAGAGCTCTGTGTTGTTTGATCCTACATTTAACAATATGTCATAGAGATATAAAAAATAAATAAATAAAGAATTGGAACTCATATACTCAAGTGAGCGATATAGGACCATATTTATTTTTTTCGGATTTTCAAAGATGAAATAAAATGGATCCGATTATCACTGATGTGAATAGTCTAGCTAAGTTCGTACAGATTCTGAATACAGATAGCAAAGTGTCTCTTTGATTTCATTATCAGATAGACTGACGGGCTGTGGTGATGCAGTTTGCGGAGTATTCCATGTACCACCGGAAGGTTCACCATATTCCGTAAACGATCAGTTAAAGCAGAATTGGATAGCTTCAAAAGCAAATATCATAATGCTATTTTGTTTGGCGATTTTAATTCGCGTACCAAAACTAACCTGGACTACATTGAACTTGATACGTCTATAATGCGATCTACATTTCCGAGGATTTACTTGAGGAATATAACATTGAAATGAATAGTTTTATAAACACTAACATTAAACTTTGTAGAAATAATACAGATAAATCATTGAATAACTATGGTTACCAAATGATATATTTTTTACAGGAATATAGCCTATATATTTCAAATGGCAGAACAAAAGGAGATTTTTCGGGTTACGCAACGTCCAAAAATGTAAGCACAGTAGACTTTTTCATGTGTAACACAAGACTTTTTCCTTTCGTATCTTATTTAGAAGTTTTAGACTTCTGTCCGATCCTTTCGGATGTGCGCAACCCAGTTTCTTTAAAATTAGATTTCAACTTATAACAAACGTGTAACTGTATTACCTCAAATGAGCCACATATCAAACTATGGGATAAATCTAAATGTGATCGATTTTACGCAAATATAGATCGTCAATCAATAAATGATTTTTTCAAAGCGTTAGAGCAGTGACAGGTAGATGGGATAGTAAATTCCATCGGTCAAATTTTCAACAACCTTGCTCAGCCAACTTTGGTAAACACAGAAAAAATTCAATGACTAAAAACTGCGAACTACGCAAGTTAAAGGGCCCGGTAACACAGAAATGGTTAAGAAATGATTGCCTCAGAGCTCGAAAGAAATTTCATATTGCAAAACACCAGTATAACTCAGAAAAACAGAAACAAAAAACAATCCTATTTAAGAAAATGTAGCAACGAATATAAAATAACAATGTCAAAATTCTCTTGTACCGATAGAAATAATACGGTTCAAAAACTTAAGAACTTGAAAAGTTCAAATCCCCGTAAGTTTTGGAAAATACTAAATAAGGATAACAAGTCGAAACAGAACAGTGAAAACAATCTTAATATTCAGGATTTTCAAGATTATTTTAAAAATATTAACTCAAACTCTTCAGAAGACAACAGCGATAATTTGAATACCAACGACAGTAGCGAAAATGATAACATCGTGATAAATAGCCAAATAACCCATGAAGAAATAGAACGAGGAATTAAACGCTTGTCAAAATAAAGCATGTGGTATTGATAACGTACTAAACGAACATATTCAAAATAGTTATCCACTTTTCGTCGACGTGAATTTTATCTTATTCAATGTAATTTTAGACACCGGGTTTTTCCCAAATGTTTGGTCACCGGGTATAATTAATCCTATTTATAAAAACAAAGGGCCGATGACCGATCCATCGACTTATAGACCGATTACCCACCTCAGTTGCCTTGGTAATCTTTTACTAGTATAATAAATTACCGTTTGCATAAATTCATTGAATCTGAACATGTTAAAAACTATTGTCAATCTGGTTTTAGAGAAGGATTCTCCACAACGGATAACATTTTTATTCTTTTTATTCTCCATAATTTAATTCAAATCGCTTTTAAAATAAAAGCAAACTATTTTGTGCGTTTATTGACCATAAACAAGCATTTGACTCAGTATGGAGAAGCGGCACAAATCACTCAAATACAATATAAATGGTAAATGTTTCGATTTAATTACAAGTATGTACAACAATGTCAAATCGTGTGTTAGGCTTAATGGTGTTTGTTCAAATCTTTTCTCTTGTCAAGTTGGACTTCGGCAGGGTGAAAATGTGTCACCTATAATCTTTTCACTTTACCTAAACGATTTATATGATTTATATGATTTTTTTTCAAAAACTCAGATATTCTTAAAGGTACAGGAGTTCATCTACCAAGTCACGTGATCAGCACTGCAACCGTATATCTAAAGATTTTTCTACTTCTTTACGCTGATGACACCGTTTTGTAAATTCATTAGATTTATACTTGTTAAAACCGATTAATGATATTTCCAGCTAATACTGAACATAAAACCCTACACATTAGTCTTTAGAATTTCTGACATTACTGTGCATATCTATTTGTACCTAAGAACGTTTGTATAATTATCTATCCAAATGTATTTATGTATGAGTATAGGTTGGTTTCCTTGGCTGAGTTTGACCTTTACTATATAGATGCACTACTTTTATTCATTCATTTGTTTAACTTTTTATATATATAATTACTACAAAGCAAGACAAGTGCTACTAACAGGAAAAACTACTAACAGAAGAGAATCATATGTATATAAAAAGATTGCAAAAAGTAACGATTATTGATATTTAAACAACTTTTCCCTTAAGGCCAATACGGGGTCAACTGAACTAAGCTATACTTGTTCCACTTATTCAATATGTATGAAGTTTGATATGGTTGTTTCAGAACAGACAAAATAATGTAACTGGAATTTATTTTCAATATTATGAAAAAAGGTGTAAAATACCACCGGTGCTGTTGTTGAGCCACGTGACTATATGCTTACCAAAGCTGTAGTTGCTGGGGTTTGTAACTACACCGGTGTTACGAAAAAATCGATATTGAAAACTGACTTAATTTGAATCAGTGTTTCTTTTCTTTGTATTTCATTTCGACAAGGAAGAGAACCAATATATTGCTTCTAGATCTGAAACATGTAGTGATTTATGCGGATAAGGCTCCCTTACACACTTTTCTTTCCAAGGGAGAGATGTAGTGAGGGGGCGATATCCAAATTCTGTCCCATTTTATTTAAACTGTTCATCAATACTGATTAATTGCGGCTTGTGGCGCTCCATTATATGTAGCCTCGCGGATGCAGTTCCGTCTTGGGTTGCGTCCCGGGCCGTATATTGATTAAATCTTTTATGCACAAAAAGTACTGATCATAACTGAATTTATTTTACCGTCACACTGTTATTTTTGTATATGTTATCCCTCATCCTTTCTGTTAAGGAACTGAGAGAAATAAAAGATATTGAATGGCGATTCATGTATAACTCATCAAAGTGTGCAGTCATCGTGTTCAACGAGTCTCGAAATGTAGTCGCTGATCGCACATGGTTCTTGGGCAATAATATCGTAAATGAAGTAAATGATTATACTCATCTAGGAATAATCTGTAATAAGTACATGAAAGTATCCGTAAATATCGACGATTCGTGCCGAAAACTTAAATCAACTTTACTAGGACTCTCTAATATTGGTATCCATGAAAATGGCCTTCTTCCAGCTACCTCTTTCAAACTGTATAAATCTATTGTCCTCCCAAAAGCCCTTTATGGCTGCGAGTTTTGGTCGGATATTAATAAGACACAGGCAGATAAATTAGAAAAGTCCCATAGGTTTTGCGTCAAGTATACTCAAAATTTACCTGCATATACCAGAACTGATATAAGTCTTGGTCTCTCTGGTGTACTTCCATTAGAGTTTGAGATTGATTATAAAAAACTTCTCTTTCTGGGACAACTTTGTCATGTATCAACAGGGCATGTTTCTAAACAGCTATTTAACTATCGGCTTTTTGCCTTTCATCGGCCTAACACATCGGTTAAATTTGGTTTTATTCCCGATGCTATCAGACTCCTTAAAAAGTATTCCCTTGATGATTATTTACGATCTTATATGGTAACCGGGTTATTTCCTAATAAATGTCAATGGAAAAGGCTGTCTCGTAATGCAATTGATGGATTGGCAAACAATGTCTGGCTAGGTAGAATTCAATCAGATATGCACTTGTCAAGTTTTTTGTTTTTAAAACCCCAGTTAAAATTTCACTCTGAACTATGGGAGGCCAGCAGGTCAGTCAATAGTCCTGCAATGATGAATTCATGTAAAAACTGTATTAAGATAATCGCAAAGTTTTATAGTGACTCATTTACAAACTTTTGTCATTACTGTAATAACACACTTCTCATATCCTCCTGTGAACACGTCCTCTTACAGTGTCCCGCCACTCTCCATCTACGCAATGATCTACTTCAAAGGATAAAAACACATGCAGATGATCTTTCTCTTAGGGTGTTTGAAAATTTAGAAAGTCATAAACAAGTAGTCGCTCTGTTTTCGGGATTTAAAAATATATTTGAAAGCAATGATGTTAACCACAAAATTCTTAGTAACAGCATACCAACTCTTGGAAAATTTTGGAACTTTTTTCTTAAATAAATACTATTTACTTAATGTCGCGAGGAAAGTCTTAAGATTATAGCTTTTTTGTGTATGTATGTGTAAGCGTAAGCGCATATGTGTATTTCAGTGTATGTATATGTATAGATGTGAATGTGTGTATGCATGCTTATTTGTGTGTACATGTGTCATATATTTGTGTAAGCATGCGCGTATATGTGTATGTATGTGTGCAGTCGTATGTATATGTGTTTGTATGTGTGTATGCACGTGTATGTTTGTATATGTATGTGTTTATGTGTGTAATTGTGTGTAGGTATGTGTGTATATGTCTGCATATATATTTTTATGTATAAATGTTTTTTTAGGTCCCGGGTTCGATCCCCGACGGCGGCACTCGTTCTTTCCGACTGTTTGTCTTTCACCAATGGGTTGATAATCGTAGACCTATGTGAAATAGCAGCTGGAGGCTAGGAAAGGTTGTGGTGGTTGTACTGGTGAGAGAAATACCAGGAAACTATCGTTAGGTGCTCCAGCCGCCGCGATCTAACAGAAAAAATGTTGAAAGCGGCGCTAAACTCCATTTAATCAATCAATCAATAAATGTTTATTTGTTTGCATGTGTATGCATTTATTTGTGTTAATATATGTGTATGCGTATATGCTTATGTGTTTATGTATATGTGTGCGCAATTCAATTCCTTGTATTTCGCTTTCGAGACAAGGAAACTCTCTTTTGCCGTATTATATGTTAAAAATCCCGCCTTGCTTTCTACACCCTCGATTTCTACGTGAATTGTGGTAATTGTCTGGTGATGGATCACAGTTCTCGTCTTTCGAATCTGTCCGATGGGTGTAGATTTGCAATGTGGCTTATTTGTTTGTCTCCCTTTTTTGTGTTTTGCTGCTCGTTCTGTATATATATTTACTTATTATTATTTTTGTTTTCGTAACGTTATTCTGCCCTTCGTTATCATGACATTCGCTTCCTGTCCCTAAAAAGAGCTCTCTAACATGGCTTTACAATCTCCAACAATCAGTAATGGATCACCTCTTAAAGACTAATCCATCTTCCTAGAATTTACGCACTATTTTTTCTTACATCAACGAGTTTTTCCATGGTTTAGTCATGATTTCTTCGTAAAAGTGTCATGGTAACGAGGGTCGTGTTTCCTATTTATATGTACATGATTTTGAATTTGTTATTATGTTTGTCATTTCCCTTCTTTACTCAGCCTGTCTCTCTCTCCAAACTTTCTCTGATTGCTAGCTTTCAATTTCAATTTGCTCAAATGTTTTGTTATTATTGTAATGCTCGCCAATATGGCGGAAAAACAATAAAATAATAATAATATCGTGAAATTGATTTGATGAATGTTTTTTTAATTAAACTGGATTAGTGAGTTTAAAGTGAAATCAAAGGGGGGTAATCCAATATCGCTTATATTGATCAGGATGAAGTAAATTATCGATATTTATTATCTCCCTTTAATAAAATATGCTGGCATGTTCTATAAATAGCTTCCCACATTTTCAAGAACAATCAGACACTTATAATTCAATGGATTTGCATTTTTATTCCATGTATATTCATTTTGAATATAGCTGTTGATTTTTCACTTTTTTTAATTGTTGGTCCTATCCTTTTCTACTTAATTTAAAGCGTTTATGATTGGTTCGAGTGTTAGTTAAAAAGAGGATAATCAACCGGTTGTGTCTGATATGAAAAATATTTCACGAGAATACGTTATTAGGCGTTAAAAAACGAGTCCGAAGGACGAGTTTTTTAACAATCTAATAACGTAATCGAGTGAAATATTTTTCATATCAGACATAACCAGTTGATAATTCTATTTATTACATTCTCTAAAACACTTTTTTATTCCTAAAATTATGCAATTCGTTATTTTCCACCGTCCTCGGCCCTTGCAAATTTCGCGTATTGATACCGAAAATATTCTTTTCAATATAATTTCAAGTCGCCATCTTGGTTAACGCTTTAAAAATTCAAAGAAACATTAAGATGCCTTGAAGCGACTAGAAACATTTTTAGACCAGAAACAACTTTAAGACGATGAACAAACATAACATGTACCGATCCTACACTGTTCATGTTACAGTGAATATTTAAAACCAGTGATTTTGTAAAATAACTTAAAATTTCAGGAATTTTGTAAAAATCACTGATTCCGTCACCTATTTCATAAAAAATCACTAAAATTTTCAGTTGATATGTAAAAAAATATAATATTTTTGAGGAGAAATCATGATACGGTACAGTTCAGTGTAACATATATAGATTTAGGGACGACAACTTCGTCAGCGATGTAAACATTGAAACACCGGGATCTTTTGGAAATAGACTGGGTACCGAGATGGACACTTTGGAAGAATTGTGCGGTCTGTGATCGCCCAATCCCCTGACATGAGCATTTATAGTCGACTTAAGCTCGAGCTGGATTGAGTGTTTGTCGCTAAAACTGCAATATCATCGGATTTCGAGACTTCGGAAGACTCCTGAATGTCACGGAAGACAGAAACAGTCGGATTAGGAGCTATTGTTTTTTGAGACTTTTTCAAAATGTTCCCTTGTTCATATTACTGGTCATGATTGATTTATTTAGTTTCTATTTTCCTAGTTCATGTTGGTTTACAATTGTTTGATAAATTATGGTCCAGAAGCTCCAGTGGCGGACCCAGAGTGAGGGGAGGGGGGGGGGGGGTCAATAAAAAACCCTTCTGTAGCCTAATATTTTCTTTTTCACTTGGTTATATAAACATAATTGAATAATTATTAATTTGTAAATTGCCCGCTATGCAGATATCCCGAATCTGTTAATGGCTTCAATGTATTATCTCAGTCTGAGCAGGGGCCAAGCTGCTTGAGAAAAAAAGAAGTTCCTCCAGTGAAACTGAGAAGTGTTATCGTCACTAGTGACGATATCAAAATTTATTACACTCGGAAATCCCAAGATTTCACTGCTAGGAATTTGATAAAATGAATTTATGGAACGCTGAGTGAGTGATATACAATGGTTTTGATTAAACTAACGATCTTTTTTTTTTTCTTTTGATCCTTGTCATATTATCATGACGATTTTAAACACCTAGTTCTTACAGCGTAGTCGACACTCATACCAAAATTACTCATAACGGTAGAACATTTTACAGGTAAATATCAGAAGTAATTTTGATATGAAATAAAATCGGTTTTTGGTATTTGACATCAATTTCGTGAAGGACTGTAAAAAAAGTGAAATTAAATTTTGGGCATATATTGCGATTTGTAAGTGCTTCGTGGTGCCCGACCTGCATATTTTTATCGGTGTAATTTTCTTATGATAAGACCTTTGATTTAATGATAAATGATCCCCTCTGGACCTAAGAGACGTTCTGCATCATCTTGATAAAGATTTAGCATTATCGCTGTTCGTTATTCTTCGACGTAATTTCGGGAAAATATTACTATTTCTCAGTGCTTCGTAGTGCCCGACCTGCATATTTTTATTGGTGTAGTTTTCTTATGATAAGACCATTGATTTAATGACACCCTTCTTGACATAAGAGGCGTTCTGCATCATATTTATAATACATACTTAGTGTTTTGTATGACAACAAATATCTAACAAGGTCGGTAAAATTGATCATTGCCGATGTTCTGTCGAGACAAATATCAATTTTCACAACCGAGTAAGATATTTTCTCATACAATACATTAACTGTGTATTATATTCATCTTATAACTTCTATTTGTCTTGTTTTCGTCGACGTTTCTTACTGAAATGCAAGTTTCTAAAAAATAACCGAATTATATCATTGTTCTAAAAATAACTACCGGTATGTGATATCATAAAGAATATCATGCGGGATGTTATCACGCGGATATTTGTATAGTTATAAGATAAAAAGTTTTATCAGTCCCGCTGTTCGTTTTTCTTTGACGTATATAGTTCATAAGATATACAGTTAAAAACATCGTAAAATTGACACTCATTCCGATCAAAATCATTCTTAATCATTCACTCAGCGCTCCATTCATTCATTCCAAACACTCACTCAAATCGATCAAAGACGCTCAGAAATCAATAGAAAACATTTAGAAACCATTCAAGGCTTTCAACAATAATTTCAAATCTATCTATCTTTTCTACGATTTTAGTAGCTGCTGAAGACTATAAAGTGCCTGATTGGTCAACGATGACGTATAATCAGAAAAAACACATATTAAATTAAAGGGAGGTAATGAACATCGCTAATTTTGTTCATCATGAACAAAATTAGCAATATTAGTTACCTCCCTTTAATTTCAATCAAAAGTCGCTCCAGACACTCATTCAATTTCATTCTGAAACCATTCCAAAAAGCATTCACCCTGTCAATTTCACAATGTTCCTAACTAAAGGGATAATCTCTAAACTATCAGAACACCCCCTGTGCATTGTAGTTTCTTATAGCATCGAAAAATTGACAATCACTCCGATCAAAATTATTTGCAATCGCTCACTCATCGCTTCATTCATCATTCCAAACACCCAAACCATTTAAAATGCTCCCAAATCGCCAAGTAGCTGATAGCTACATTCAAATCGCTAAAAAATCCACGTTATCACTGACTATCTTGAATTTTGAAGCAATCGATTAATCATTAAGACAGGGGAAAACTTTTTGTAATAATTTTATTAATATTTTATTAAAGGGGGTTAATAAATTTAAATAATGTCGGTCATTTATAATAAAATTAGTGGTAATGCAACAAACCTCCCTTAAATTTCATTCGAAACTCTCTCAATCTACTCATTCATATTACTATCTAAATCGATCAAATCATTTACCTGTGTGAGAGGGAGTGTATGTGTGTGTGTGCGTGTGTGTGTGTGTGTGTAAGTGTGCGCGCGTGTTTGTGTATTTTCGTTCGTGCGTGTGTGTTCGGCGTGTGTGTGCGTGTTTCGTTTTTTTATGTTTTCATAAATGAGCTTTTAGCTTTCATTTCATAGTTCTACGAAAACGAGAAGTCACTCATTCATTTTCAATGTGTGTTTGCAGGACAGTTCATTTCTGAAAGCAGGACTGATTAAAATCGATAGCTACTTGTGAAGAAAACGTTTGTCAATTTTAGACAACAAATTTTACATTGTTATTTGTTTTATCAAATAGTAGGAAACACAACCTGAATATATTAGAAAATGTTGTATAAAGTTATACCAAAACAAAACAAGCAACCTGAATATATTAGAAAATGTTGTATAAAGTTATACCAAAACAAAACAAGCTGTTGTCAATGATTGATACCAAATGGGGCTTTGAAGGCGTGAACGCTAAAAAACATTTCGGCATTCAGAGCTCCATTCATGACATTCAAATCACTCGATTAAATCGTTCAATACGCCCCATACTCGCTTAAAAAGCCCCCAAAATCTTAATTAAAATTCCTCTGAACAATCCGTGGATTCGTTGGTTAGTGTTAATTTAGATGAAATTACAAAAGTCTATATATAAATGTCACCCGCCACGCGAAAATGGACCATCTGGGTAGTGCGTAAAGTTATGACCCTAGTCAGATTACGCGGCTTGCGCAGACTGACTAGGGTAAAAAACTTTTCGTAATGTGCATATTTTCTGAATCTAGAATGATCAATCTACCTTCCAGTGAAAGAATTTTTGAAATGCGACCTCTGGTTGATCTATGCTGGACGTAATCTCTTTTTTCAAATATTCATTCTCAGGAGTTCCCATGTGGTCCCTTTTCGCGTGACGGGTCACACATATATCTATCGTTGCAGTTAGGAACATCGTGAAATTGACAAGATCAATTTTTTTAGAAAGTTTTTAGAATTAATTGAATGAGAAATTTTAAAATGAATTTTAATGGAGGTAAAATATAAACGATAATTTCGTCCAATTGGACGAAAACAGCGATTACGTTTTAATTTCCTAAAATAAAACCAACGCACTTTTCTGCGTTTGTGTATTCAGAGACAAATCAGACAACCAAATCATGAATTATTTGATCGATTTTATTGAAATGTTGAGCGATTTCGAAGCGATTTAGAACATTTTCGGATCCCTTCGAGTGATTTGAGTGAGTGAATGAATGTAAGGAGGTCCGAGCGAGTGGTTTTGAGTGGTTTTGATCGAAATGAGTGTCAGTTTCAAGATTTATAAAATAAAACGTGATGTAGGCCACCACTTAACGAACAACCAAACAACTTTTGACAATTAGAATATTCTCTTAGTATACGTTAGTTTTACAAATTATAAACACTCTGTCATTTTAAAGTGTATGCTATTACTAATTTCTCAAAATCATGTGTTGTTTAAACTCAAATGAATCGTTTCATTAAGACGATTCTAATGATGTTAAATAACATGGTATTCATTTACAAAGGGATTGACTGTGTTTTATCAATAAAGAGAACAGAATATCGCCGAATCTGCTTAGTGATGCAGAGAGAATTTGTTGACTTCTGTGTGGTATGAAACTTAAAGAAAAACTAATCACATCGAAAAATATGCGATTCACATTCGTGCATTCACATGTTTCGGTTTTTTGCTTCATACCTCCATGAACTCAACAAATGATCTCCTGATTTAATTGTTATTATAGCTTAATTATAGCTTATCCGAAAGTCAGTGAGTTTTTATTTTGCCTGCCTGAAAATTAAACATTAAACTCGTGATTGAGAGCCAAACGCTCTACCGACTGAACTAATGGTAATGAGATTTCTTTGATAAAACGTACACTCTGTCCTGTGAATAGTCTTGTATGTTTTAATCAACCACTCAGACTCCCAAATTATCATCAATCATTGAAACCGAGAAATGTTTTATACGATTCTCTGAGATCAAAACATTACCTTCCAAAGCTCATCCCAGACACTCAAAAAGGATCGGAAATCGTTAGAAACAATTCACATTCGTTCAAAAACGATCAACTTATTATTGAAATTTATCGATCATTTCCATGATTTCTTTGCCTTTTGGATGGTGTGGACTTTAAAGCGACTGATTGGTCCCTGAAGACAACCAAATATGTTTAAGTTTATTTTTGCTATAAAACATTGCTAATTTCGTCCAATTTTGGAAAAATAACGTGTTTGTATTATATCCAATAATTGCAATCATTCTACAAACAATTTTCTTTGTCAATTACGTGAAGTTGTTAACTGTAGACTGCTTTTTAAAACAAACGTCCCAGGGCCACTGTCTAACAGAGACGTTCATCAAATCTCTGACAAAAGAACAACTTCGATACGGTACAAATCCGTAATTGTCCAACAATTTCACGATTTGTGCTCCGGAATGTTGGACTATATGGAAACCTATCTCCATTTGTATGAATCTTATGTCTATATTCTTTAAGAAAGACTTGCCACCCCTAAAGGCAACAAGCTCCGAACCTTCGATGTCCATTTTAATAGCAACACGTTTATTGTGGAACAAATCTTCTAGATCGTCAAGATATATTGTTTCAATTAATGAACCACTCCTAGTTGCGTTTTCGCCCGTCAAGTGAATTCGATTACCTCCAATATTTTTCGGAGGTTGTGTAAGTGAAACATTCGTGTAAACATCAGACACAGCGTTATTTATTAACGTCACTTTATTTGTAAGTTCACCTAAAACTAATGACCTTGAAAGTAATTGCAGATTTCTAATATTAGCATCCACGGCCACTACGTGTTTTCCAAGTGTGGCAGCCTTAAGTGTGTATGCTCCCACGTTACACCCAAGGTCAAGAACATCCGTCACCTTAGCTTTTTCAATAGCTTGACCAAACACGTTGACAAGATTCCCTTCCCATTCACCGTTTGACAATAATGACCCAGACACTACTTTATCTTCCTCACGATCATAGATACATATTGGTGTGTTTTGTGCATTTTTATATTTGACGCATTTAGAATTAGTTACTGCTTTTGAAAACAAACTCACGTTTACCGTTCTTATACATCGTCCGAGTCGTTGTAAGTTTGGAGAAGAATAGTCCATTAAACAAGGATATCCATGAAAGTCAAACTTCTCTTCTTTTTTTGTTTCTCCAGAAAGAACATCCTCTTTTCGCTTGTCGTAGGAATATGTCAAATATGATTGAGTCTTTAAAATCGGCATGATATTTTCGTAATAAATTTGCTTTAGAGGTTCGAAGTTTCCGAACGAATATGTAAAATAAATGAAAACAAAAACGAGTAAAAAGAGCGATAAAACACGAAATAACTTTTTCCTGACATCCGACATATTTAGGATTTGTGTACGATAAATCTACGAAGGAAAACGTGCTCCTGATAAAAGTGTTTCACGGTTAGCAAATAATATCTGACAGTATGCTACAATAAACTCGGTTGCCATTATTTACGCCCGTTACACTGCTGGGTTCCCGAGTATAAAAATCGACGAAAGGAAACAACAAATAACAAAAAGCTATAAAAGAGTAACGATTCTTGTCAACTGCATTTTCTAATCATGAGAGGAACACAACTGCAATTTCAAGTCTTCCGAACACAAGCTAAATTGAAAGAGTTATGCAGTGGACAAAGAAGTAGACGCAAACCCTCCGCCCGACGTGCGCCGGGAGCCAAGGGTGATCACATGATACGTCCCGCCTGTCGACGGGTGTATAGAAAGAGTCCGCTGAGGTGATGCTGATCTAGATAAGGGTCATAAACAGTATCGTATGGTTTTGACCTTAATATGAAATGATGACGATTGATGATGGGATTCATATTGCCTTTATGCCAAATGAAAGCAGTGTAACAGGCCTAAGAGGACCAATATTGTTCAACTCGTACTATACGATGATTTAAAGTTTATAGTTGTATTTCATTTGTAAGCAGATCATCAACAACCACCAAGGTTATTAAGAGATTACATCTCTTAGGGTAACTGCGGACAGATAGCATTGTCGAATTTCCCACTTTCTTAAAAGCTCACAATAATTGCTGTGATTTATTTTTGAAGTATGGGCATTAGCTAAAACGCGATTAAAAGGGTTTGAAGCACGTTTATTTGACGTCGTGGCGTCATGAAGGGGCCGACCCCTTTTTGACCCGTCTAAATCAGTAATTGTAAATATTTTCTTAATTAATCGGCCGTTTTCTACGGTAAAAAATTCAATTAGAAAGTCCAAGAACGCTACAGCTAGTCATTTTTTTTCTTTACACATTCAAACAGAGAAACAGGTCTGAAACGCTATTTTTTCGCGATTTTTAAGATTTGACGTTCCATTTTTCATTTCTTTTTTGTAAATAAATATGAATTTCTAACAATTTTGTCCGGTGACCTATGCTGAATTTTTGTTATTCTGTAGCAAAATGAATATTCTTCACATTAATCAAATAAAAGTGATAAGTCTTTGGGTTAAATTTTTCATAAATTTCGATTTTGTAAGGTTGTTGCAACATTTATGTCGAAATCGACGTTGCACGTAAAACCATCGATACTATGCTTATTTGACGCCAATGTTTGTGCAATAACGTATTCCAAAATATTTGAATTAAGGTTTATTGAAAAATATAGGCTCCCGAAGTATTCATTCTGAAAGTGTTTTAAGAAAAACAAAAATTCCATCATTTTTTATCCGTTTAAAAAGACAGCTTTTGTGAACATTGGGTGCGACGTTGCAATATCCTTTGATTTGCGTTATCTTTATGGATTCGAATTTTACAAAAAATCAAACCCGAAGACATATGGTTTTTATTTAAAAAATCATCAGTGGAATAGTTTGGCAGCAACGAATCTAAATTTCAGCATAGGTCACCGGACATATTTTCGAGAAAAAAATCAATATTTTCTCAAAAAACAGCAACGCAGAAGGCATTTACATATAATGATACACCTTATTGTATTTCTTACAGTTTTATCTTTATATCATTTAAACACAACCTCAGGCGTCATTTCACGAAGCAAATGGTGTTTTCGGAATAATAATCGATTGATTATTTCCGGAAAAAATGGGCAATTACTGAATTTGGTTCCTGAAAAGGGGGTCGGCCCCTTGATGACGTCATGACGTCATTTCTAAGTTATGAAATCTCTTTTTATGACCGACATGAAAGCGGGAATTTCAAGGTTCATTTTTTTCGCATTAGGCAAGATTTGCAGACTATTTAAATTTGGACGTAAAATAACCCTCTATGTGTCCGCAGTTACCTTAAATGCAATGATGTGACAAGAATAACGTAAGGTCAATCATTCATCAAAAGTTTTTTGTAAATCTGATGTAGATGTATTATAAAGGATTTCAAATCTTGACCCCATTTCAATGACACGTCATCACAAGTCTAAAGATATACAAAATTATCTAGACGCAAAAAAAAAAAATATAAAAATGTTACCAAATAAAAGAAATACGAAAATAGGCGTCGAGTAGTAAAACAATTTGAGGGGAATGTTAATGATAGTAAAACATTTTGGAAAAAGATTATATGTATAAATTGATAAGATCGCATTCAACAATCAAATCAAATCAAATCAAATAATTTTATTCAGGTTATAAGGCCTTCGGCCCATAAACATTTACAAATGAACAATTACAAATCTAGTGTGAGTCTACCAAGTACAGTGTATGATATTGTTTTTGTTATTAACATTGCAAATATAAATGCGTAAGTGCATTTAAATTACCTGAATTTTACTAACACTTTTAAATCCATTTAGTGTTTGATTGTGATAAGAAAATAATTGCTAATTACAGTGTGGAATATTTCACATTTTGCGGACTAATACTTAGAGTCAGACAACTCGTGCCGGTGTCGTTTTATCACTGGCAGAGTTGTCAGACTTTAAGCACTAATTTTTGTCTTCAAAGAATCTCTTTTCTAAATTTAAATGCTTCAATAAGAAATTTCTAGGCTCGCACAACAGTCTCTCTGTCATTTAATTTCATAATCCTATAAAATTAAGATTCTGTTCTATTAGATGACCAATAATTTTGGAATAATTATGTTCAAACAAACTTATATCTTTTGCACTGGAAAAACATATGAAATTCGTCTTCGACAACTAAAATATTATTTTTAGAACAAAACGGACAGTAACATCTTTACCAAATATATCGATTCAGCAATGGACAGATCATTTCAAATCTCCTTTTCCTAATGTAGAAAATGGTATGATCATGTCAGAAATTGATAATTTAAATGTTAACTTAAATGAGAATTGTGAAATCCATAACGCTTTATGCAATGACGAAATTACACATTACTTATGCCATTCAATCGCTTAATCCTTCTAAATCATCTTCCGGTAAATAAAAAGAAGAACATTTTAAACATTGTTGTAATTTAATTCTACCATGCTTATGTAAATTATTCAATCGGTTGTTTTGTAAAGGCGAATTTTCAGATCAATGGAAAAAGACAATCACTGTACCCGTCTATAAAAAAGGAAATATCAATGACACGGATAACTATAGAGGAATTTTACTAGTTGATGTATTCAGTATGATTTATATTTTACATTTTAAATAAACGACTTACATTTCATGCAGAAATTTTGGTCCAATAGCAGAATCCCAGGTTGTTCTGCCAGCTGTAACATTGGGTAGCAGTTGGTTTAAACCATTGCCTCACTCTCAGGGCCGTGAGAACATCAGGATTGAGTGTTCGAGAGCGATTCTATAAGCCAAAGCATTCGTCGCAATCGAATTAAAATAAATAAGTATAAACTAAACTAACAAGGTAGAATTGGTAATGTTAACACTATTAATTGGACATGCACATTTTGTAATGATTTAATAGAAGATGAATACCCCTTTTTTTAATGATTTGTCCATTATTTTGAGAATATAGAAAGAAATGCATACCTGAGAAATGTTACAAATCGCCGTCTATTCATAAATTTAGTATTCTATTATTAAGTGAAAATGAAAATCAGATTAGGAACACTGCTATGTATATTTTATTTGTAATTGAAAAAGAAAACTCTGGCTGGGCATAGACTGACCCTATGTTTGTTTACTCTTGTCAATATTTTTCATATTACATAGGAATTTCTCATTTACATGCACATACGTTTGTATTGTCGGTACGTTCCGAGCGTGAAATAATATAAAAGCGAAAGCAAAAGTACTATTCGACAAAATTTATATTCGTGGATAGGTTCAACCTTACAAGTACATTAAAAACAAACAATTCTCAGAATACAAGTCATTTACCTGAGGCATCATTCTGATTCAAGGTATTAAACGATCTTGGGGCTGATCTGAAGCTACAACTATTTCCTGGCAAATGCGACGTTAATACAAAACTAGGGCTATTTATAGTTAGGGTATTGTTTTGACGTGACGTCATGCAGCAATACACAATAAGAATTCCAGGAATAATGGTTACGCAGAACGTAAACGCGACGCCAAAGAATGAACTACGTAACCGGGAACCAAATGTTCCAATTTGAACGGAAGTGAAATAACTGTCAAAATGCCGCCGATTTTAACGTGAATAAAGGTTGTAAAGAATAGCGGATACATAACCGCGGGTGAATCAGGATGATGCTCAGTAAGTTTAAATAATCAATACACATTATAATACATTTGTGACACAAATCGTGAATGCTTTAAATATGAAATGTTGTTAAACAAAACATAGTGACTACGGTTACACCTTCACAGTGTGCGTATGTTTATCTGGGGTTGCTGAGCTAGATCTACCGCTAAGAAATCCTCCAAAAGAAGTTGGCAAAGTCAACACATTGAACAGCAGTAGGAGTAACCCGATCGTGTACACCACGTCTTTTTGATATTTAATCATTGTCCGAGTATGCTGGTCTGGCTGAGTACTTATAGAGTTGACTATGGATACTTGTTGAGTCGAGGCGTTCATTGTTACAACGAGCTCAGAAGCGTGGATTTTTTTTCTTGTGTGGAGCCACAGTTTCACCATAGTTACAGCATACACAATATTTGTCAAACGTAATAATAGGTCAAACATAATAAAATTGGCCACTTCTTCGTAAGATGTATAAACTTCGCTTACAATTCCGGCATTTTTTCACGTAATATTAAACTAGGAAATATTATATATAAAAATATATATATACCTTAATATAACAAACCCAAGCAATTTTTTAGCAACTCGAGACCAAATACTCTTTTAAATGTAATATGTAAGTAAGCCTCCAGTCCCATCGCAAATAGACTTAAAACATCTCTGCATCATTTGATTTCTGAATATCAAACAGGGTTTTTTATTAAAGAAAAATACATAGGTGAAAATACTAGAGTGGTTTATGATATCATGAAACACTGTGAAGATAATAGAATCCCAGGACTCTTAATGCTAATAGACTTTGAGAAAGGCTTCGACTCATTATCATTCAAATTCATAGAAAAAAAACCCTTTCCCTTTATTCAATTTTGGGGAGTCAATCCAAAAATTGATCAGACTCTTCCTGTAGAGGTCTCAGTACAACTAAACTGTTTCATATCAGATTTTTTCTCCATAAAAAGAGGTTGTAGACAAGGTTATCCCATTTCTTCCTTTATTTCCATTTTATGTTCACAGATCCTGAACATAAAAATAAAATCTTGAAAACTTTTTAGAAATTAGTTGTGAATCCATCACATCCAGGATTTTTATCATTTTTCATTTTTTGAGAGTTTCTGATACTTCTTTATGATTGAGGGGGCCCACAGATCTGATTGAATATTTTTAAGATTGAAGGTTAAATTTTCTAATTCTGAATCTAGATCCTCAACTAAATTTGCAGAGTGTTCACCATGCAAGTTTTGATAAAACAGTTTTTTTTAATATATCATTTTAAGAATATATTCGCTTCCCATTTTCTTCTCGATAAAAGATAGGTTTTTACTTAGATTTTTATGTTTTTCTTGACTGCAAAAATAATTTGTCACCTTTTCTCCTTCATCTATTTACTCTGCTTTTGACCTTATGATGAAAGTGCCTCTTAACCGAATGATGAAAGTGCCTCTTAACCGAGTTATTCTTACGGCGTTCAGCTCTGATTTAAAGTTTACTATTTTTCTTTATTCAATACGGCAATGTTATTATCCATTTCAGTGAAATTTTAGAGTAGGAATTTTTCGCGTTTTTTTCTTTAGTGATTAATACGAAATAGTTTTTCCACGTACTTCCATTAATAGGGTTTCTAAAAATAATTCATCGTTTACCTGGAATTGTTTTTCAGATTTATCCATATTTTAAACATTACCATGGTTGTGTACCGGAAGGCAATATTGTAAAATAATCTCATCGATTTTATCATAAAAAAATTTTAAAAAGTTGATATCATTTAAAGAGAATTATTGAACTTCCAATAGCTAAGATAATGATTAAGTGATCAGACTGATAGCTAACATCGACGTCACAGTTTTGTACATATTCTGCTAAGTTATCGGTGGCGAGAAAAAGTCTTATCTCCCTTGTCTTAACCCTTTCCTGTTTTACAAAATTTTGACCTGTCCAAATTCAAAGGTTTTGCAGACGAAAATTTAAAGTGCATTTAATTTGAAAAATAACCATTCAGTAGGGTAGAAAATAGTATGGAATAAGAAGAAATTGCTTGTCGGGAGCAATTTCTTCTTTTCACACATTATTTTCTCAATCATAAAATCACAGGCACGTAAAAAGCAGGGATTAAACAGCAAAGGGTTAATGGGGTAAGTCTTTTCCATGTATACTTTTTTTCATTTCCATGAATGAGTCTCAACGGGTCGATTAAGTATCTTTCGGATATTTGCGATATAAGCTATTGTCTTGCGTTTACAGTATGATTTTTTGTTTCAATAATTCTTAAAGTCTAGCGACGGATTTAAAACCAAGTTAAAATTTTCACAAATCACAAATTATTCATTGCTGGACATCGAATTGATTGTTCGAAAAATGTTTTGAACGAATAAAGGTTCATCTGAGTTTGGAGCGCAAACATTAATCAAAAGGAATTTATAGTCAGAAAATGACACTTCTTAGAAAATAAATTGACCGTTTACATCTCTTTTGATTTTGTGAATTTTGATATTTGAATTCTTTTTTAATTAAAACACCAACTCCTTTTGTAAACACCGATCATTGCTAAAGTAGCAGTCACCGTTTTATTCGGAGTAGACAGATTTTTCGATATCCGAAGTGAAATGAGTGTATTGAAGGCAAATTATGTCGGCATTGGTTTTTTTTTTCAAGTAATAAAAATAAATCAAATCTTTATTGTTGTTGCTGTTGTTATTTAGACCACGGCAATTGTAAGAGTATATTTCAAGATAACCCATTGTCATAGAAGTGGTTGAAAGAAAAGGTCATTTAAATTTAAAAAATAGAGTGGTACAAAATTACATACAAGATTAATGATACATGAAAAGACAAGTCTGTTTACGACAACTTTAAAAAGTTTTTCTTGATGTTTGATGCTGTAAAAATCATATTGATCAATAGGTATTTTCAAAAATATAAAGAAAATATATAGAAAAAACAAGACCATAACAAAGTACATCGCATTTGATAGTGGTTACAAAGTTGAAATATGGAAAGGTTCGTATAAATCATAATTAAGGTAATATTAAATAATTACAGTCAAACCTGTCTTAGCGGCCACCTTTATTCAACAAGCAACCTGTCTTAAGCAAGCGGCCACCGAGTTCCCAAATGAACCTATTGCACTTAAATTGACCTGTATTAAGCAAGCACCTGTCTTGAGCAAGCACTTTTCGAATGTCCCTTGACTGCATGCTTAAGACAGGTTTCACTGTACTGCTAAAAAATCTTAGTCGAAAGAAATTGCGACAAAAAACGTTGTCATCTACATTATGTATTTCAGGATTTGATGATGTAAAATAAAACAGGTAGTGTATTTTATAATGAAGAAGCTTTTTCTATCATGGACAAATAGAAGCTTTTGAAATCGAAATTGTTGGCTTGATTTGAATTGATGTGAAAATATATATCATTTTATAAATAAAGTACGTTGTTAATCGTGTTGAAATACTACATTTTCATATGTTTTTCAGTACTAGGCACCCACACTATATGAACAGAACAGAACAGTTTATTTATTTTTCTGACGTGTACATGTATAGTCAGAACACATAAATGTATACATAAATCTCATCACGTGTATATACAAAGCAGTGCAAAAAACAACATGTAAATAAACAAGGAAAGTAGCAAGTGGATCAGGCAGGTAATTTCTATTACATTTGTTTACGAAGAACATACATAGTATTTTTAGAGGATGACCTTATGATAAGGTCTGGTTAAGTAAGTTATTTCTTTTTTCGAGTGCTTCTTTAATAAACTTGCATAAATTCAATAATTCATTTCTATTCGTAGAAGACAATAATTTATAATACTTATAAGCTGATGGGCGGTGATATATTTTCTTATCGATATATTTTTTTCTCAATTCCGTGTAAAATTCACAATTACAAATGAAGTGATATTCATCTTCTATGTCAGATTTGTTACAGCATTGACAGAATCTCCTTTCTCTTTCCGTATGATTTTTAGAATACCTTCCAGTTTGAATGCGTAGTGTAAAGGAAAATGATCGCAGTTTAGTAAAAGATGATCTATAATTTCTAGGTAATATGTCTAGGTACGTTTCATAATCGATCGAATTTTTAAAATGTACGTATGTATGGATTACCCTGCTATTATTTATTGTAGTAAACCATTCATTTTTAAAAGTATCTATCATTCTCTCTTTTAAAACGGATATAAAAACTTTAACATTGACTTTGTTGTGTTCTGTAAAAACATGCGAAAATCCGTATTGATCAAGGATCTGTTTGGTTTTTGTAACCCAATTATTTAGTCCCTTTCCATAGTCTGTAAGTGATTTATTGTAAATTGTTTTAATAAGAATATTATTCGTGTTAACAATTTTTAACCAATATTTAACTTGTCTCAAATATCTTTCAATGAATAAAGGATGTCGGCCGAGTTCACCGTATACTATGGCATTGCAAGTGTTTGGTTTTACACCCAATAAACGTTTGCAAAATTTTAATTGGATTCGTTCAATTTCTTTGGATTTAGTAAATCCCCATATTTCACTTCCATAGTTTAATATTGAAACGACAAAGGAATCGAACAACTCACAAAGAGTTTTTAAGCGAAGATCGAACTTTTTACAATTAATAAGCAAATAGTTCATTGCTTTAAGAGCTTTCCCTATAAGATATTCTCTATTATCAGCAAAATTACACGTGTAATAGAAAACGACGCCTAGATAATTAAAGCTATCAACCACTTCTATAACTTGGTTGTCAAAAGACCACTTTTCATTTGGCAATGTTGGACCTCTTTTTCTAAAGACTAAAATCTTAGTTTTTTCAACGTTTACAGAAAGTCCCCAACTTTTACAGTATTCTGATAGCAAGTTAAGACTATTTTGAAGTTCCACTGGCGATTTTCCAATGATAGCCATGTCATCAGCAAAAAGTAGCAATATATATATAATATCGTCGATATTGATACCAGATTCGTGACCTTTTTGCAAGAATAACTCCAAATCTTCGACAAATAAGGAAAATAACAAAGGAGATAATACCTCGCCTTGGCGTAATCCTTCTGCATATTGAAAAAAATCTGTGTATTCAGAAAAAGACTTGACACATGACTTTACATTATCATACATATCACGAACAATTCTTAGGGTTTTTCCTCGGATACCCATTCGGAATAATTTCATCCACAGACTATTTCTATGTATAGAATCGAAACATTTCGTAAGATCGACAAAAGCAACATAAAGACGTTTATTATATATGCAGTGTTTGACCATCAGTATAGGATTAATACGTCATCCGATTAATCAATTAAGACCAAATATTTAAAGACAAACTACATTATTTATCATGTCATTATATGTAATTTTCGACCAAGCTTAAAACCATTCAGTTGTAACTGCGTATATTTTGCTTTTTTTTCTCCTGGCAGGGCCGGCTCAGTTGCGACGTCATCTTTTTTTTTCTTAAAAAAAAGTAGAAAATTATTATTAGCGAATTAAAAAAATGACCATAAATTAAAAGGGTTATCATGCGTAGAAAATATGAAGACCTTTTATCGTTGTGTTATTAAAACCTCACAACTTTAGCTTAAATTTACGGGGGTTTGATCACACACGGATGATTCAACGTTCCAAGTGACTGACTATATCTAAAAGTGGGAAAAATATCATAAAAGTGTATAAACCTATGCATTAAATGCAAGATTGCATTACTTATGCTCTTGAATTTCTGATTTTTTTTAAATATATAAACGACTGACAGGGGGATTAGACTTTAGTTTGAGTACAGTGTAATCCCATCAAAAGTCGAGCATTTAATAAACACATATTGTTTCGACATCCAAATGACAGTATAAATTTGATATCAAATTTTGGCATTATTTGAGTTCATTATTTTGATCCATAGTGCGTAGCTTTAACCATTCCATTCAAATTATGGTAGCGAAAACAAGACGTTGTCAAGATCTACCAAATTACTCTTCAGCACGCCAAATTTTTAAATACATAGAGGATAATCGTTTGATTCACTGTAAGATCGATTTATATTTCATTGAGTGAACATCAAAAGCTATATTTTCACGAGTCACCAGTGAAAACATAGCTTATGTTGTTCACGAAATGAAATATCAATCGATCTTACACGAAAAACAAACGATTATTCTATTTCTTTAATGCAAAAATGAGACAAAATGAGACATTTCTAGGACATATTATCGTAAAGCGCGTCGTTTTGCGCGTGATTGCTTTGCAACGTTCATTGTGACGTCACTTATTTCGCCCCGCATAGTTGACGTCAGATAGGATGAAATGCACAAAAGCAGGCTATAAGTTTTTGATAATTTCACTGCTTTTGCGGTGAGATTATCATGTGATAATCTACCGTTATTTCTCGATAAACAATCGAAAAGCATTAAAGAAAGTTACATATTAGCATGTAATTAATCTCTTCAATGATTAAAAACAAGCGGAAAACTCTCGTTTCAAAAATATACACACGATCAATATTAAAATTCAACTAAAATTGTTTCAAAAATAACTCACTTAAAATAAACTGTAGTAACGCGGTTTTAGACATCTTGCTATAATACAAATTAGAAACGTATGTTTGACAGGGAACGTCATAAATGGTTTTAACTGAATAAGAAAAATCAACTTTAAAGCGTTGAGATGATTCCATCCCAATCAGACACATTTTTTCTATTTGGCGAAAGACCAGTAGTTTGTAATGTTACAATAAGGGAGCTAAGGGAGCTATTTTCATAACTCAACATACAAGGTTTACTTCCCTTTTTACTAACTGTTAACGCATTTAGCTTAATGCAAAAAATATACATCTTTTCATCTTTTTTTCTTAAATCTCAATTACTATTCCTGTTTAAATATGCAGATTTCAATGGCTATTTGTCCTATCTTTTCCTAATCGCCATTCATCTAAGTGCTTTTACCGATCGCCCTATTTTTTCCTCCAACGAAAGGCCGCTATTTCGTTTGAAATTCAAAAAATATATCCCATAACCTGATGATCTGCTCGAATAAGTGAGCTACGTGACTTTAGGTCATAATGGGCGGAGACTACATTCAATACCAGACAGTGACGTCATAACCTTGTCCGATAAAATGTTCCGACCCTTAACTTGTATCGAGTATTTATTAAAAAAAAAAATACGTTGTGTGAATATTCTTTTGAAGTTATGCTTAGATTCAATTACTCATTTAAAGGAGGAGAAAATTCTTGAATAATTTGTCTGCATGTTTATCAAGACAAGATTTAGCGGATAAATCAATGATTCTGATATAAAATATTAATCTACATGGTATACAGCAGTAAGAATGACATCGACGAGTTTGCTCGAATTGAGACTTTCTGAAATCCACTTTTTTCACATTTACATAAGAAAAGAAAAGACGACAGGATTGAAACGATATAAAACCTCACTTCTTTTTTAAAATGAAAACTTTGGATCTTTTGAATGGCATTTTAATTGAATAGCTCTGCAAATATCCAAATTCTGGGTATACAAATATTTGCAAAAAAGTGATTCGAAGCATGTTAGGCCTGTAATAGCTGACTAATATCGAAAAACAGTGTGACCCGTTTAAGTGTGACATATCGGTTGGAAACCAAAACTTCGTAACTAGAGCTTGTCAATGCACTTTGAATGTTTTCTACTAACGTCTTGTTGCAAACTTTATATTATTGATAATGAATATGCCGTGGTTTGTTTGTTTCTATGGGGTTTAACACCGCTTTCAACAGTCCCTCAGTTATATTGCGGCGGCTGAAGAACCTAACAATGAATTCCTAGTATTTCTTACACCAGTTCTACCATTCCTTTTCTAGTCACCAGCTGCTATCCAACATAGGTCTACGATTATCAATCCATAGGTCAAAGACAAATAGTCGAAAAGGATGAGTGCCAACATCGGGGGTCGAACCCGGGTTCAATTTAAATGATTGTCCGACGAGCTCATGCTGCGCAGCTGAATATGCTGTGGTAGAAATCCCTAAAGGAAGGCAAAATGCCCCCCCCCCCCCAAAAAAAAATAAAAAAATAAAAAAAAAAACTAACTAAAAGGAATACGATATCCACTAGCAGCAATCACGAGGTTTTGTTCACCGAACGTTCTCAACTGATATTGTTTCGCCAAATGACAAAATAATTACAGAAACCCTACGGTCATTAAATTCGCTCCTCCCACTTTTTGTTTACCTCGATTTGATTGAAGAAAGTATGACGCAACGAAAATGAATGACATCATTGATTGACGTGAAACTCAATTTAATTAGCGTTATTTGATGAAAAAATAAGTCGATCGGTAAAACAGTTATAGTTCATATTCTGACAATTTACGCGTATAACCTTGCGCTCCGCTAACGCTCCGCTTAGGTTATATCGCGTAATTTGTCAGAAATGAACTATAACTATTACGTATAGTAATATGCTATTAAGTTCATTGCATTTGCATTCGTTGATGACAAAACCTTAAAATCAGGCGTAATCCTTTTCAAAGGTAAATCTAAACACGAAATATCATATCTAGATGTCATTATATTTTACACATTTAACTTCCTATTGAAATCATTGATAGTTTTTTTTAAAGTTGTCAATAATGTGATAGTTTTTTGTTAAGCCATATACAGATCCGTTAAAGAACCAAGCGCTCTCAATCTGACTATGTTGTGTAAGTCTATTAATTAACCCAGAATTAAGTTTTGAAACATCGTCAGCGAGTCTGTTTTCGGAAATTTTCATCTTCTTTCTTAGTTTCATAATATTGGACTTTACATTATTGTTTATAGTTTCACTGGTGTTAATCGATGTTACCGTAAAATGCTTGTCTATGATTCAGTATGTTGGCTCTCTATTATTCTAATTTTGTAAAATAGCGGAAAAGCACGCTTTTCTTCATTTTTCACGAGACTGCGTGTTATGTACATTGATTTCTGACAACTGGAGGTATGGCTGATATTTTGGTTAAGTTTGATTTCTTATAAAAAAGCGTTTTTACCTCTTTTTTAAAACCTCGAAAGAATCGCGTCAGAAAGTGTGTGTGTTTGTCTATGAGCTAGGCTGTGTGGATGTTGGATTTTTGAAGATGTTATATTGGTTTCTTGAAAGCTATTCTAAAACAAAAACGATAAATTTAAGTATCGACAATTTGAATACAAGAAATAAGCGAGAGCATGTATTACTGTCGTCTTTAATCGCTTTATGCAGTCATCTTTAATTGTTTTCGATGGATTATCGAGAAAAAACGGTATATTATCACTTAAACGCACCGCCTAACCAGTCGAATTATCAAAAAATTATAGATCTGCACCACTTCATTAATTTTATCCTACCTAGCGTTATTTAACGGAGCCAAATAAGTGACATCATCCTGAACTTTGCATAGCAATCGCGTGCAAACTGGGGCGCTTTACAGTTAAGAACATTGTGAAATTGACCAGGCGAATGATTTTGGAATGGTTTCGGAATAAAATTGAATGAGTGTGTGGAGCGAGTTTTGGGTGAAATTAAAGAGAGGTAATCCAATATTGCTAATTTTGTTCATGATGAACAAAATTAGCGATATTAATTACCTCCCGTTAATAAAATACACGTTTTTTTCTGATTATACGTCATCTTTGACCAATCAGGCACATTACAGTCCACACCAGCTAATAAAATATTAGAATAGATAGATAGATTTGAATTAATTGTTGAAAGCCTTGAATCGTTTCTAAATGTTTTTTAATTATTTTTGAGCTTTTTTGATGGATTTGAGTGAGTGTTTGGAATGAATGAATGGGGCGCTGAGTGAATGATTAAGAATGATTTTGATCGGAATGACTGTCAATTTCACGATGTTTTTAACTGTAAGAAAGCTTGTCCTAATACTTTCAAATTTTGTCTCATGTTTGCATAAAAGAAATAGAATAATCGTTTGTTTTATATTCATATTTCATTGATTGAACAACAAAAGCTATATTTTCACTCGTTTGCTCCGCCACTCGTGAAAATTTAGCTGTTGTTGTTTAATTTTTTTAATCACTGAAACTTAAATGGATCTCACACTAACACAAACGATAATCCTTTATGTAGAAGTTGCGAAGCTTTGAACGCTGGCGTTGATCTTTCTTAAATCTGTTTATCGATATTTCTTTTTTAGGAAGAAACTTCATTGGTTGAAGTATAGGCCTGCGAAGAGGAGATGGCTTATTATCTGGAGAAAAAATGACAAGGACAACCAAGAGCAGATACTTATTATAGTTTGTTTCTAGGAAATATGTATGATTGTCTTGTTTGTATGCTATCTTAATTTTAAGAAGCCTTTTCTGATTACACTTTTTCACAAAATTAAATGTAATGAATCGTATTGAGAATTTGACTTTAAATTAGTTTGTCATTTACCGAATGGTTTTGATTTCAATACCATTGTTTGATAAAATATAATGATGACTGCTGCCGTATTACACCATTTCATTTGTTTGGTTGTTTGAATGGGTTTTACGCCACTTCAATAATATTTCAGTTATGTCGAGGCGACTGGAGCACCCAACAAAGGATTTCTGTTATTTCTTACCAATACATCCTTTCCTAGCCTCCAGCTACTATCCCAAATAGGTTTAGGATTATTAGAAAAATAGTCGGAAAGGATGAGTGCCGCCGTCGAGGATCAAACCCGGGACCTCAAGATTGACAGTCCAACCCCACTATTTTGTTGTTGACTGCTTAATATAACATTGCTGTCTTAAATCTTTGTGCAAATAACGTTCAAAGACGATCAATCATATTGTAAATTTCAACGAATGACAGAAATGTCATTCGTGTTAGAGGCAAATTGTAAGTTGAACTATTCATTTTGTTTCCATGTTAATTTGTCATTGATATGGTGTGGTCACTTTAAACACAGTTTTGTAAGGACATTTTCTCCAACAACTTTGCAAGTAATGGCCTTATATTTGTTATTGACTCGAAGTAGTGGTTATTTGCTATGGTTCTTAAACTGTTTGATGTACTATTATCTAACCCCAAGGGAGTGTCGACCATCCCTACAATCAGGCTAACAAGACGTTCATTTACGTTTTTGAAATATTAAATTAAGTGCACGTGCAAAGGGGAAACCGTTTCTCAATCGTTAGCAGCGTTTCGCCAAATTTAAAGCAGGGCAATATTGAAATAGGAATCCTTTATATTTTTGCTCTCATAACTCAATTGTTTTACCGGGGGATTCTCTTAACGTTGTTGGAAAGAATTTAGGGAATGAGTTGGTACAATAAAAAGAGTCAAATGTAAGTATATCGTATTGAGTATACCGTCAGCGGATGGCTAAAATGTAACTTCAACTTTATTGAAATTATGGATACAACATTTAGGTCTCAAAACGGCGAGATGTATCGTTTTAACAAGACAATGCCTTATAGATTTTAAGTTGAACGCACTCACTTAACACGTTCTCAGTCCGACCTGCAAGGCAAAAAAACCAGTGATGCCTACGGTTACTTGTGTACTAAGTTCGGTGAGTTAGATAATTTTGTCACATATCCCGATCAACATTATGACTAGATATTTTCGACAGAGTTAAATATGGATTAGGCTTTCACTAGAGGTAAGATATTACTTTCGTTGATTACTTATTTTAAATAAACATTTAACAAACAATTCGTACTACAGCAACAAAAAAACAAAAAAAAAACAGTCAGTCGGCGTCAATTCGAAAAGTAACTTGCACGACGTCATGACGGGGTTGTTATACGATCAGGAGACATTCACTGAAGAAAAACAAGACTATGGATGGCATAATTATCATTATGGTAATTAAAGCTGTGACGATTTCTTCAGGGGTATGCCATAAGAGCTATGCATACTCATACTTGTGGTTCCCGACTGTCCTTTTGCTAATTTAAGAAGACGGCTTGAATGTGTTTTAACACCCATTTCAGTCATTTCTCGGTGCTGGAGCCATTAAAACATTAATATCGGGTATTTCTAAAACAATTACTACACCTACAACTTCATCATCAAGCTGCTTCGTTTAACCCGAAAAAGCTATTTTTATGAATATACATGTCGATTAATAGTTGTATGTTTTTTTTTACAATAGAATAAAGATGTCAAAGATAAAGAGACAGACAATTACACATGCACATAGAAGTTGAACTATCGTTATAAACTCTCTTTTTTCTATATGAGTGTGCCAGTCATTCTTGAAGATGCTGAAATATTAAAAAAGTGAACAACATCGTGAAATTGACAAGGTGAATGATTTTGGAATGATTAAGGAATGAAATTAAATGAGTGTGTGGTTTTGAGTGAAAGTAAAGGGAGGTAATCCAATATTGCTAATTTTGTTCATGATAAACAAAATTAGCGATATTAATTACCTCCCTTTAATAAAATATTCGGGGTTTTTGTCTGGTTATACGTCATCGTGGACCAATTAGACGCCACACCAGCTAATAAAATCATAGAATAGTTAAATCGATTTGTATTTATTGTTGAAAGTTTTGAATGGTTTCTAAATGTTTTCTAATGATTTCTGAGCGTTTTTGACCGATTTGAGTGAGTGTTTGGGATGAATGAATGGAGCGCTGAGTGAATGATTAAGAGTGATTTTGATCGGAATGAGTGTCAATTTCACGATGTTTTTAACTGTATATTCGATGTTAATCAATACGTGGCGTAGAACGCTAAATGGCCATTTTTGACCAGTGAGGTTTATAACTGTCGAAAAGTTTCCTCTCTCGGCAGATTGCATAGTCTGCATTTTACACTTGCCCATGTCTCTGTTTCACGGTTCACATTGAATTAAAAATCATTTGAGCCTGTGCGTGAGATTTCCAACAATTTCTAAAATGCGCAAAGCAAAGACTCTGGCCAGCCTGTGCATCCGCACAGTCTGACCAGAGTCTTCACTATGTGTTTATTAGATAGATAAGGTCTCAAAGTATCTGTAGACCATCAGGTAACTTAATATTTACAGTATGTGGCTGTCTACGCTACTCAATGTTTGCACCTCGCTAACATTTAAAATTGTTGGAAATATCATGCACAGGCTCATTTCATTTCTTTTATTCGGAATTTGCTATAATTGTTTCACTATTTTATGCACTAAATCCATTTTGCATTTCATATTTTCATCTATAAACCAATGGTCCCATTTCTTTGCCCTTTCTATCTTATTCTTGTTGCCTGAAATATACATTAATATAGGGATGAGTGTCTTTTTCACTGCGTTTATTGGGGTATAAAGTGCAATTGCCTTAGCACATGGCAAATAACGCCCGTAGGGCGTTATGATTAAGCCATGTGCTAAGGAAATTGCACTTTTTACCCCAATAAACGCAGTGAAAAAGACACTCGTCCCTTATAATTGCAATCATCTAGATCGAAGAAACTATTGAAATACTCAGCCAAACATTTAAGCTTCAAGTCTACTTTTTGCGCGTATAAATTACACGATCTATTTTTAGATCGTGTATTGTTTATCTCGCTATCGAAGTGAAATGTCATAAAGTAAAACAAATGATACACAAATGAAAGACAACATTGAAATTCGTAGAGGTACTTATTACAAAAAAAGCTTGCTTCTGCCAAGTAAGTCTGTATTTTAAATGAAAACGGTGTGGTCGGTTTTAGTTGAGAGGGTTGCTTGAAGGTCTTCGTCGACTCGCTGTTTTCTAAGTTTAGGTCGGCTCAGAACCAGAATTGCAAATTCTTTCGAAAATATATTAATTTATAACAGTTCGAATAGCAATGTTGCGTTGATGATCGGAATCTAGGTTAATTCGAGTTCCTACAACACAGGACTTACAGATCGAATTACGGGGGTTTCCCGAAAGACCTATTGCATTTATACAGAAATAAAGTGCAATGGATTTCCCCACGTGATGCGATTTAAACCAATCAAATTTCTTTATTTTATTGGATTGCAATTATTTAATTATAAAGTTATTATTGTTAATCCTTAACCTGCCGAATTTAATTTCTATTAAAACGAATTTCAATTTTTGGACAGAAAATAAAGAGCTTGCAAACCTATTATCCAATTATTATTGATGATGTACGGTTGAGATGCATTTCGGTAGTGCTCTTCCATATCGTACCATTTTCCATCTTGGAATTTGTCCAAGGACAATACTTTTTGGTTCAAACCTGGCACTCTGTGAAACATATGAGTAAATAAAATTGAATGAAATAAGATGTCGCAACAAATTTTCCTCTAACGTTTACAGATCTCATAATTTAAGTGAGCGGTCAAAGGTCAAATTTGTCTATACAGTGTAAAGATAAAAATAATGTTTGGTCACCTATTCAAAATTTTACATTTATTATATGTTTTGGTCAAGCTTTTGATGAAAACTCCCTGTTTAGATGCGCGTAGGTAGTAGCTACCACAACTGGATGTTTAACGTGGGACTATATTGTTTCTACACCAATTTTTGGCAGGATTTTATAGACAAACTGTGTCGATTTCGGTATGTCGACCTCCGCCTGTGAAATACATATTTTACTTCAAATAACAATAATTTTGTGCAGTCTGATAATGGGTCACTAAAGTAACATTCCAGTGAAATTTAGTAGAAATCAATCAGTTAGGCAGTGAGAAAAAATGGTTTTCTCAGTTTCCAGTAGACAAATGACATTCGCCTTTTAAAATCAATATTTTTTATCTTATCACAAATTTTTTTTGTAGATTGATGAAGGATTGTTTAAGAAATATCACAAAGAAACTCATTTGATATCTATTAATTATGTTCTGAGAAAATGATTTTCAAAGTTTCCTCCCATAAATGATATATTTTTCATCTGATCACAATAATTTTTGTAGACTGATAAAGGGTCACTAAAGGATCTTTCCAGCGAAATTTGGTTGATATCCATTAATAACATTCTGAGAAAAAGTCACAAATTACGTTAAACCCGTTAAATATGCCTTGTTTCTCATTTGATCAAAATCTGTGAAAAACAACTTTGTAAGAGGGTCGTCAAAGGATCATTCCAGAAGTTTCCAAGGAGAAGACTTTTAAACAAAAAGTTTAGGACCAAACGTACGGGCGAACATCGGGCACAGCACCATGACAATAGCCCCAGTGACCTTTGGCCGATGGAGCTAAAAAGCCTATTGCCAAAGGAGAATGAATCAAGAGAAAAGAATCGGCGTACAGTAGACCGATTTTTTTACATAACTTTATACCCATTCCTGTGTTCCATTTTAAAATGCACCGTAGTTTGTAAAGACCTGATACTACTTGCCTGATAAATAGAGGATATTGAATGAGTGGTCATTGAATACCGAAGGACAAGGTTCACGAACGGAAGAAATTTGCCCTGTAAAATCAGTATTTTTCAAAATTCTGATGAACAGAATTTAACCTACTTTTTTCTATTAACCTAAACACAGACCTTAAAATAATGTATAGAATATTTCCAAAAAACCTCATAGCTTTGTTACAATAAGCCGATAAAGTTGCTTAAATCTGCAGAAATGCCTAATTTTCCCCCAAAATAGAGGTTTAAATTTAGAAAAAAATATGAAGCCCCTCTTGCCACACCTCCAAATTTTTATCAAGTAATAGCTATGACTTTTAGAAGGTTTTTGTGGAATATTGTGGTGTCGCAATAAGGGCTTCACATTTTTTTAGCTTCATATATGTCCAACTTTGTTGAAAAGTGGACAATTTTACAGTTTTGGGGCAACTTTAAAGGCATTTTTCAAGAAATGGCAAAGTTATAAAAAGTATTCTTTGTACAGTTTGAGAGTAAGGGATAAGGGTAACCATGAAAACTTGGTTTCATTGAGATCATTTGGATTTAGAAAAAGTCGATTTTACAGGGCCAGAATCTGCAGTTTGTGAACCATGTTAAACGAGTCATCTTTATACAGATAAAAACGAGGCTGCGTATTTTATGAGCACTAATTTGATATTCTATTTATAAAATGACCCGATTTTTTGCGAAAAATCGGCCAAATCCCTTTAATTCACCAATTCAATTTTTCCGCGAAATTTATAACACCGTCTAAAACTATCCGTCACAATATATACATTATGACGTCATTTCCGCGGTTACGAGATAGCATTGCTATTCGCTCTGAACTCATTTGCATAGTTATTCCACTAGTGTAATAACACCCGTGTAATATCAAAAATATTCAACGGATTTATTTCACTCCGGCGACGTCGGTCATATTATAACATGAAATTACACCAGGCAGTCTGTTTAAGAAATAATTTGCACCGAGGTATTCATGATCAAGACCGGCCCCGCGTTCAAGATGAGAACGTTAGAGAAGCGTTTTCGAAATGATACCTTCCTTTTGCACGTATTTGCACGTGAAAAGCGGGGTATTGTCTCAAAGCGCTCGCGAAACGTTTTTACAGCCTGAACACAGGGCAGAACGACTTTGCCCTGAAACTTTTTAATTTTAAAGGTTTAACAAAGTCTTAAGCGCTGTAAATGATTTCATGATAGATTGAATAATATGTCAGTGTCTTAAAATATCAATTTTATCTGGTGTCGGCAAAGCCTTGTCACGATAATTCCCCCAACTTTCACCAGGTAACATTGATATTTAAAGACATTTTAACATATTCTCTATATATTCTCTTGATGGGTATTTGTAACGATTTTCTCGATGTGTTTAAGCGGGATCATTAAAGGAATTTGCATTCTGTTTCATCTTTAATTATTGCGAACTGATTCTAAAAGTGTCATCATTGTAATTAGGTTATTGTACCGAAGCCTAGTCAAGAGTTCGGATTTTCAATAAATTTAAGGTTCATCGTAGCTGTTTCATTTTTAAACCCCAATTGTAAAGATGTTCCTTTAAAATAGGGCCTACGTCGCGGCAGTAAAATAACCCCAATGAATATTTTCTATTTCACTCTAGTGGGATAACTATGCAAGTAAGGCAAGAACGTATACCAAACGTAATATTTTCTTTGTATAAATTACGTCATTATGGATTTGCTGTCAACGTAATATATTTAGCGGTATTATTCTGCGTAATTAATGAACTGGCAGGGCGAGGCTTAGTCGTGACGTAATTTGGCGAGTTTACTTTTAAATATTTTGGGTTCATTGAAAAGTTAATCGACAATAATAGTGAACGCGTGAAGATCACTGTTCTCTAAAACCAGAAGGAATCAAGTGCTTAGAGGAAGTGAACACATTTCATCGTTGGGTTACCAAAGCCTCGTAACTCCAGCTTGGACAAGCTGAAGTTACGAGGGTTTGGTAACCAACCTACTTTTACGGTCTCAAGAGAAATATCTTTAGAAGTAAATGATAGTGAATAAAAGCTGATTTACATTAACCTTAAGTGCTGCGACCCGTTACTTAGGCTCCGTCCTGCCAGAGGAAAAATAGTGGATAATACTAGAATCGAAAGATTTCTGGATTGGTTTTCCAATTTATCGCCAAAATTCATGTCATATTATAAATAGAATTTCAGTTGTGGTAATTAAAGAAAAAAATTAAATCGTCATCTAAAACGGTAAAACTCGGCAAAAACTCGTTTTTTGTCTGTTTATAGATGGTTTGTTCGATACATGCGATATTCCATGACCATTCATTCAATATCTTCTAAATATATCTACCATCCAGTAGTTTTTTATCAAGCCTGCCAAATGGCTGGAGGTCGAACCATCTGAACAGTTAAAACAACCAGGACAAAAACACTACCCCATTGTTTCTATAAACCTTTTGGTTATCTTGCAGAGACTGTCCTTCGGAATTCTATGACGCATTACCGTACTGTTTTTCTCGAAATTAATTCGTTATGAAAAATAGATATGTGTGGATATAGAAATAACCTAAGATGACATGGGATATGGGTATTTTCACTTTGCCTATTCCACCTCATGGATTTCATCCTGTCTAAGTTTTGGTGGTGAATCAAATCGCTGTGAAGTTTTTTTTTTTTTTTTTTTTTCAGTTATCTATATCAATATAAAAGAAATAAGTTTGTCCGAATGAAAAGGGCGTTTGGACCGATGGTGAGGTTCGGAAAGGTTAAAATGAAAATATTTTTCAATCTTTTTATCGAATAGCTTCCTGGTAGATGTCACATGTTATCTCAAGAAGAAAAAAAAAAATGTGCCTTTAACAAACTTAAAGTTGGTTTATATTCAAGTTACATTAATTCTAGTACTTGAAAATCAATGTTTTGCATAGGACAGGCGTTTTTGCCCTCTAACGGCAATTTTTACTTTTTAAAATGATTTTTTATGATTTATTTCCTAAAAATTTGTTTCTTTTACTGAAAAAAATCTAGTATAATATTATCGTAAGAAAGAGTCCGTTTATATCGATCATTCCTATCAGTATTACTTCGTGAATATTTAGAGGATATTAAATGAGTGGTCATGGAATACTGAATTTATTAAACGAGTCATCTATAAACAGATAAAAACAAACGAGGCTATGCCGAGTTTTTCTCTGTTTATAGATGACGAGTATAATAAATTCTGTATTTCATTAGCACAAATATTATATTCTATTTATAATATGACCCGAATTTTTGCGAAAATCGTCAAAAATCTTGAAATTCAAAGTTTCTATTTTCCGCGAAACTTATAACGCCGTTTAAAACTGACGTCACAATGTACACATTATGACGTCATATCCGCGGTTACAAAATAGCGTTGATATTCGCTCTAATCTCATTTGCATAGTTATTCCACTAGTGTAATAACACCCGTGTAATATCAAAAATTTTCAACGGGTTTATTTCACTCCCGCGACGTTGGTCATATTATAATTTCCTTTTATTTCATTATGACACTCGTCATCCATTTGGCTTCACTTTTTTTAATTTAAAAGAAAAATTATTATGGTATTTTATAACTTACTTTTTTGATATAATGTTAGAGAAAAATGGTTGGTCATTTAGTCCTTCGTTAACTTTTTCATCATCTTTCAACATTCCTATTCTGTGAGCTAAATCATTCATATCCTGTACTAGCAGTTCCCAAACCCTGATTGTCTTTTCAGTGTTAAAAATATACACAAATCCGCTAGCATATACTCTTCTGTTGGTAACAGGGTTGAGTAACATATCGTACCCCACGTGACTTTGTAGATATGGCAACGGATTCCTTAGCCACAAACAGTCAACTTCAAAGTGAAGAAGTTCAAACCCCTCAGACAGTAGTTGGTATATGTATTGATGACGTTTGACATTCACCTTAATATATCCGACTTGGCCGTATTCTCTATCTCCACCAAGTTCGCTAATGTTCATACTCACAACGTTAACCTCTGGCCAGTCTCGTTTTAAGTTCACACTCGTCTGTTCGTCTGTCGTTATAAATAAAACTTTATTATGAATTCCCATTTCTTTTGTATTACAAAGCCAACTATATGCTAATGGAATAAAAGCGTCATTGATAACACCGACCATCACGGTCTTTGAATGCTTACTTATATCCAATGCCGCTTTTATCATATCCAAATGAAGTTCTGGTTGTTTCATGTTGCTCGGAAGAAATCCTTTGTTGACGGTGTAAATTTTAATGATAATTATCGTTCCTACTGCAGCAACAACTCCCCAAATCCTGTGTCTGATTCTCATATTGATAATAGAGGTACAACAAACGATAGATATCTGTAAAATAAAGTAAGTGAAAGTTGGATAACATATATGAGATATGAAACCTGTCAAGTGGAACTTAAATCATGTAACCGTGTATAACTAAGATACATTCAATGAAATAAAGTAAATACATTAAATTATTTGCAAATTGGCTGTCGAAACATTTGCTTTTGAGACTCCCAGTATTTCATAAAAGTTGTGCGTTAAATATGAACTTCCTATGCATTTATTAAAGATATTGTTGAAGAGAAGATATAATTCCATGAATTCGAAATGAAATTGGGCCCCATTTGCACCCTGTTACGCCAATATTTATAGCCAAATCAGCATGTAACGATATCGTTTCGAAAATGATCACAGGAGGAGCATTCTGGCAAAATTCCATTAAGACTGGTCTTACGTTTATATGTTAGTATGTTAACAGATTTCATAATGAGAAATAATCACACCCTGCCTCACCCTTAAAAGGGGCCAACAAAGTATCGCAAATAAAATTTTAAGAAGGGCCATCGAAGGAATATTCATGCAGAGTTAAACTGAAATTGCCCCATTGATTTTGGAGAGAAAAGATATTTCAGGAATTCAAAGTTAAAAACAGTATTAGAACTGCCCCAGCCTGCCACGCCCATATCTTTTGGTCAACCAAACTTAAAAAAAAAAACACGCTTTGAGGAGGGTCATCCAAGGAACGTTTCTGCAAACTTTGGTTGAAATCTGCACTTTGGTTACTGAGGAGAAGAATTTTAAAGTTTTCGGGGTTTAAAACTGGCCCGCCTCCACACCTCAATTTGGGCGTCAATCAAAATACTACAAACAAGTTTTGAGAAGGATTACCCAAGGAACAGTTTTGCCAAGATTGTTAAAAATCTCCCATTGGTTTCTTTTGAGAAGATGTTTGAATAATAAATCAATCCCCGCCCTGTCACGCCCATACTTGGTAGTCAATCTTAATTACACGAATGAGTTTTGAGAAGGGGCACCCAAGGAATATTTCTTCCAAATTTGGTTCAAATCCGCCCATTGGTTACTGAGGAGAAGTCATTTTAAGATATCGGACTCAAAATAATCCCCACCCTGCATTGCCCATATAAAGGGGCGTTTCAAATTCCGCGAACAAGTCGTGAGAAGTGTCAACCAGGGAACAATTCTGCCAAGTCTGGTTGAAATGCGGCCATTAGTTACTGAGGAGAATATGTATGATTCTCGTGTATAATTTTCAGGGTCAAATCCTGCCCCGTCCAGCCACGAAACTTTTTTGGGATCAATCAAAATTTCACTAAATGCTTTTGAAGGGTCATTTTAAATGGGTGTTACACGTCGGAGCAGGTTTTTACCCTGATATCTTTTAACATCATCTCCTGAGTAACCATTCGGCAGATTGCAACCAAACTTGGCACAAATGTTACTTGTTCGTGAATTTTTTATTGACCCCCCCCCCCCCCAATTTATGGGCGTGGCATGGACAATTTTGTACCCTTAAATCTTTTAATATCTTCATCACAGGAACCAATAGGCGGATTGCAACCAAACTTGGCAGAAATGGGTTTCCTTAAAACCTTTTCGTGAAAGTTTGATTGACCCCCGACTGTGGGAGTGGCAGAGCGGGGCATTTTTCCACTTTGAAATCTTTAAAAGTCTTCTTTTTCTTAAACAAATTAGGCAATTTCAACAAAACTTAGCATTATTGATTGATACTCGAGGACTCTTCTTGATACTAGAATCGCGAAATTCTTTTCTGCTCATTTGTGTGGCAGGATGGGGCCATTTCTCGTTGCGAAATCCGTTAACAACATCACCACCTAAACAAAAAACTATTTTAAATGGAGTTTTGCCAGAATGTATGTTTGGTGATTCTTTTATAAAAAATCGCGACATTCTGATTGGACCACAAATATGGGCTTGACAGGTTGGGGCCATTGTTCATTTTGAATTCTTGGAAAAAAACATTTCCTCCTCATAAACATGGTAAATTTAAAAGAAAGTTAACTAGAACTATGAAATTAAGTTTAAGGGTTTAGGGCCATTCTGACCCTCTTGTTTAGAAACCTTATTGGATAAGAAAGGTTTCCTTCGTTTGACAATAAAAAATTATTGCAATTTAATCTGGAATTATCACGTTCTTCGCCAAAACGTCCATTACTATCGATAAATAGTGTTAGAGAAATTCTTGTATTCTTATAGTATTGCGGACACATGAGAAATGTTTATTCATTGGTAGTTTCATCTCTAAGTATTTAAAAGTAAAGCTTATGTACGCCGGAAAATCAAACCAGACTTGAAATGGGAAAAAAATAAACACTTAAATAACCTTGGAAAAAATGTACGATGTATTCTGCGTTACTTATGAACTGGCATGGCGGGGCTAAGCTGTGACGTAATTTGGCGAGTTTGCTTTTAAATATATTGGGTACATTGAAAAGTTAATCGCCAACGCGTGCAAATAACTGTATACTTAATCCTAAAGGATTCACGTGCTTAGAGAAAGTGGACATGTTTCATTGTTGGGTTACCAAAGCCTCGTAACTTCAGCTTGGACAAGCTGAAGTTACGAGGGTATGGTTACCAACCCTAAGCTTTACGGTCTCAAGTAAATTATGAAGACTATCTTCAGAAGTAAATAATAATAAATAAAGGCTGATTTACCTTAATTTTAAGTGCATCGACCAGTTACTTAGGCTCCGCCCTGCCAGTGGAAAAATCGTGGATTATACCTTCACATGTTTTGTCACGCACGCTTTAGAGCAGGCTATTGCATATGTAACGGTTTAAAGGGAGGTAATTTGCATTGGATATGCAAATGAGAGAAACCTGCCCTAATAATGGCTAATTGAAGCCAATATAGACAGAGTCGATCCATTTAGAGTTGAGGATCCTTTTCTCTGAATGGATCACGTCTGTCTAGTTGCTCGGTTCGTTACACATAGAAATTGATAAGACAACCTTTAAAAAACAGAGAGAGAAAAAAAAAGAGAAAAAACAGGTGCTGAATCTAATACCTTCTCTCGGTCTGTATCCTTCCTTCTTATTTTTGTCACCGTGAATACTACTTAATCATTATTTCCGAAAACTTCTATACCACATTGAATCAGTTTAGGGCATACACTGTTTTAATAAATATCTTAGTCGAAGCAGATTTTTTTTTCTTTATCCGAAAGGGATACAGAGTAGTTAATAAGATCTTCACCAAAAACCGACTCAATATGTCAATCTTTAAGTAGAAATTCTATCGGTCTTTAATTACAATCGATTAATTGCATCCCCGCCTTAAATGATGTATGAAATATTTATGACAGAGCTACCGGACTTTAAATAGTCTTCGATTGTATTAAGGAGTGAAAAAACTAACTAATACATAGAGGATATTGAATGAGTGGTCATTGAATGCCGAATATATTAATCGAGTCATCTATAAACGAAAAAAAACGAGGCTGCGCCGAGTTTTTATCTGTTTTAGATGACGAGTTTTAAAAAAAAAATCGGTATTTAATGAGCACAAATTTGATATACTGTTTATAATATGACCTTGATTTTTGTGATAAAACGAGAGAAATTACGATATTTATTGTCTCTTTTTATTCCGCGAAACATATACACCGTTTGCTAAATGACTTTTAATCCTGAGTATTTTTCTCATCCATAGGCAGATTTCATTGGAAATTTGGTTTAGCCTTCCTTACTAATGATCCTTGTTTAGTGTACATCACGGTGTGTAAAAATGCTTACATCGGTTGTTTTTGAAGAGGAGCTTTTAAACAGAAATCACTTTGGGGCATCCTGAATTTTAAGCTGACGTTTTTACGTCTAACAGTGTACGTGCGAGAGAAAAACCCGGTCAGATGTTTCAAAGCTTTTTCAAAAAAGCAGTTCCAACTTGGGTTCAATTTCCTTGTCTTAAAGACTTGTTTCTGTGAGACAACTATGAATTTTAAAAATACAATTTCAAGGTTATTCAAAGACTCCTTTTAAATGCTAAATCAGCCGCCAATCCTTAATCACGCCTTTTTAACATTTCGCGCAAGAATGTTATTAAGCGACAAGGCGGTGATTCGCCAATTGTGTTTTCCCGTCGTGTAATGGGGACAAAACTAAGTGGCTGAACTTGTAGCCCGCTGTCTGAGAGACAACGGGTAGTATACAAACATTCATGCAATCTTATTTGATTTGATTGTGGTATTATCCATGATTAATGCCCTGGCAGGGCGGAGCCTAAGTAACGGATCGTTTCACACGAGGTTAAGGTAAATCAGCTTTCATTTTAAAATAACTTACTTCTAAAGAGAGTCGACATAAATAACTAGAGGCCTTTTACCGTAGATTGGTAACCAAATCCTCGTTACTTCAGCTTAATCAAGCTGAAGTTACGAGGCTTTGGCAACCAAACGATGAAATGTGTTCACTCTCTCTAAGCACGTGAACCCTCTAGGTTTTAGGATACAGTTATTTGCATGCGTTCACGATTATTGCCGACTTACTATTCAATGACTCCAAATTATTTAAAAGTTAACTCGCCAAATTACGTCAAGGCTAAGCCCCGCCCTGCCAGTTCATTATAAACGCAGAATATCCGCGACTAGAGTGAGAAGCAGACGACACGTTCGCATGGTACAATACATCTTTAGTTTTTTTATATTGATAACCAGAGGTGTATTTGTTAGAGACGATAAAAAATCTCGCTAAATAATTTCTTTTAACACTTTAAGGAGAGTTTTTCGATTTCTTGAGTGAAAGATTCGTTTACTCATTCAGAATTTCAAATATTTTTAACTTGTCTTCATATAGAATGTGGGAAGAATCAACACAAGCAGAACAGTGTCTTGCAATTCAAATTTTATGCAACAC